>CM077650.1:49740252-50262752 GCA_039707465.1 Rhabdophis nuchalis
TGTTTTTTTATTAACTCTAGTTTCTTTTTCGGCTCTTTGTTTTTGGTCTCACTTCCTCCTCTCTCTGTTGCTCTTTCTCCTCCCTACTACTTTCTCCTTGTTCTCCTTCTGTTATTCTCTGTTGTCGTTCTTCCTGGCTTCTATTTTCCATTTCCTCTTTAATGCTCTGTTCCTCTTCCGGACTTACTAGTTGGTCATATAAATCCTGTGCCTTCTCCAGATTGTCAACTTTAATCCTTTTCTCCTGCCAGGTTACCAGCATCCCTTCAGGTACCAACCAACTAAATAGCATATTTCATTTGATCAGTTGTGTCGCCAGAGATCGATAGTCTCTCCTTTGCTCCCTCACTCTTCACGGGATTTGTTTCAGGGTTAGTATCTCTTTTCCTTTGTACACCATCGGCTCGTCTCTTGTTATTCTATAAATTATATCTCTTACTTTTTTCCTTGCACTTTTCTAGGCAATCGGTGTCTTCTGGCATAATTGGTGCTTACCCTGTATATATCGTCCAACTCATTTAGAATCTCATGCTTGTCTCTTTTTAACATCGCTGCTATTAATCCAGACATTATCATTGGTAAATCTTCCTCTTTTGTCTCTGTTACATTCTGGAATCGAAGGTAAAATGCTGCACGATCCATTTCCAGGTGGATGAGGGAGTCTTCTAGGCTTTTGCTTGATGTTTTCATCTGCTGTTCAACTAATTCTAGTTTCTTCTCTGTTTGTTCTGTTCTTTTTTCTACTGCTTTTATTGACTGTTCATTTTTTTCTAGTGTTTGTTGTATAATTCCCATTTTGTCATCTAATTTCTGTTTGTCATTTTTAACTTCATTTTTCATTTCACTCATCTCTATTTTCATTTCATTCATATCCGTTTTCAATTCACTGTGGTTTTTAGCTACTGCCTCTTGAAGTTTGATCATAGTTTCTTGAATAGTTAGCAATGCTGCCTGCACATTTTCGATATTCGATCTGGAATTTGGTTTTTCCATTGTAGCCATTTCTTCTGTTGACCTTTGGTATGCTGGAGAAGCAATCAATACCTTTGTCGCTGGATTTACAGTTATCTTTTTCCTGTCTTTCAGTGATGATGTTGTGATATTCACCATCTCTTTTAAAATTTTATCTGGTTCTTTTAGTATCTTATATATGTTATCCCAAATTAATATCCAGTATCTTCTTCCCTTTTTTCTTTTTAAATAAATCCTTAACTTAGCTTGTTCTATCTATATTAATCCACAAACAATAGTCCTAAAACAGTATAAGCAACTTAAATAATGTCTCTCGCTCTATATATATATATACACAAAATATCTCTAAGTTATTCAATAACAACCGGTAATAGTAAAGAGGAAAAAGCAAATAGAGAGAGGGAAGGACAGAGAGAGAAAGTCTCAGTGCTCATTCATATCAACAGTACTATATCTTAAGAGTGTGATTATTTCATTATATCCTTAGTATAATTACTGCAATTAACTCAAATAGACATTTATAACTATAGACATATATATAAGGATATCCACAAGCTTGCCACTTGCTTGTTTATAAATATAAATATTGATTTGAGTACTTGTTTATAGGTATTTTAAATATTATATATAGATATTGTATATAATTGTAACTTATTTCACTAAACTATTAATGCAGTCAGTTCAATCACTACTTTTTCTTTTTCTTTTTTTTTAAAGTTCTGGGTTAAGTTACTTTTCTTTTCAGTCTTTGCAAAATTGTCCACGTTCTTCTGTTCTAAATAGTTCTAAGTAATTTCAGCACAGCTGTTGCATCAGCATCTTCTCCTTCCGTTTCATTGTCCTCTTCTTTTTCCTAACTGCTGTCTGTCGCCCGCTGCCCTCAAGCACATCACAGTTCTCCAAGTCCTCCTTCCTTCTCGGTTTCTTTTCCACTACTGAGTCTGTAAGTCTTAGAGTCAATTTGTGCTCTTTCTTGTCTCCCCTCCGATCGCTCACTTGTGTCAATTGGTTCTTCAGGCTGGTCTTTGCCTCTAAAAATCTGCTGCTCTCACTCCTACAAGTGGCCTCTCGGTTATAGGGCTTTCACCCAATCTCTGGAGACTCACTGCTTTGCCCGTTATCCTCTGCGATCTTTCCTTTCTGCCAACACTCACTGCTGTTTCCACTCGCAAGCCAGTCCGCTAATCCACTCAATGACACAGCAAGTTGACTAAATTCTTCCTTCCCCTTTTAGATGGTTTGTCGAGACTTCAAGTCTGCCATTGAAACAAGGCAGATGCTTGCACGCCGGATTAAAAGGGTATACCCATGTAGTAACAGGCGGTCGCCCTCCACCTCGTTAGTCCTAGGGTTTCCCTACTCCTCCGTGTCTCTCTCCAAGATCAACGTACCCACGCAGGAGTCCTCCAAATGTGTAGATTGAGATAAGAAGTCAGAGCCCTGAATTCCTCCCCACACTTGTCTCGACATCACCACCGGAAGCCTCATGGCCCAATCTTCTATGTAACAGGTGTATACAATTGTCATGTGTGGGAGCATTCTTAGGTACACGTGCACAATTATGTTCTTGCATTCCCAGAATGTACAGACCATCCTTTTTAATCCCTTGTGCACATACCTGTCTGTCTTTCTTAATAGTATATTGTCCCCCAGCAAATCCTATTTCAAAACCCTGCCAGTCTAACGTGGATATGCTCAACAAATTGTGCCCTAAAGCAAGTATGTATAACACATTGTACAATGTAGCATTAATTTACGGTACATACATATTACCTTCCCCTTTTACAGCAGCTTTCTGTCCATCAGCCAGATTAACCCATGTTTTCTTTGCTGGTTTCAAACCAGAAAACACATGTGGATCATAAACAATATGCTGGTTTGCCCCACTGTCCAACAACCACACATTCCTGGTGTGTTCAGTTGTTGACGCTGCCAGAGAAAACGACACTGGAGAATCGTTCCACATTTGCTGCTTGGATTCACACCCTTGTTTAGCTGCTCCTCTGCTCCTCCTCTCAGGACACCGTCTCTGGAGATGCTCAGTAGAACCACATTTGTAGCATCTCTTCACAAAATTAACTCTCTCAGTTGCTCTGCCGGCATCCTGGACTGTTGCAAATGGTGATCTGTGTTGAATGCTCTTTCCTCCCTTTCCTGGTCTCCTCTCCAGCCGTTTCTGCTCCTCCTCCAACAATCAACCAGTTAAATATGCCATGGTTAAATCCTGTTCTTGCATGAACTCTAGACTAGTCACAAGAACGTCCCATGAACTGTCCAAGGAACTAAGCACCACATACACCTTGTGTGCTTCAGTAAATGTCATTCCCCTTTCTTCCAAGTTAAGGAATGTCCTTCTCATATTCTGCAAATGTGGGGATACACACTCTCCCGGCTTCAGCTGTGCCTTATACAGTTTCCTAGTCAGCAACACCTTACTGCCAGCAGTCTCTCTAACATACACACTGCGCAATGCCTCCCAGCAGTCTTTTGCAGACTGGAGACCTCTCACGTGTAGCAGCTGACTGTCTTCTAAAGCAAGAATTATGCTGGCTAGAGCCTTTTCATTTTTCCTCTGGTCCCCATCATTCAGGACTGCTGGTGGATTAGTAACAATCAAGGAGAGAAGCAACTTAGAACTAAGGAGAAATTTCCTAACAGTAAGAACAATTAACCTCTGGAACAGCTTGCCTCCAGCAGTTGTGAATGCCCCAACCCTGGAAGTCTTTAAAAAGATGTTAGACAGCCATTTGTCTGAAATGGTATAAGGTTCCTGCCCATGCAGGGGGTTGGACTAGAAGACCTACAAGGTCCCTTCCAACTCTGCTATTGTATTGTATTGTATCCACAACTCCTCTCTTTGCAGGTACATCTCCATCTTCACATTCCAGGAGAGATAGTTTGTCTTATTCAACTGAGACATCAGGAAACCTCCTCCCATTATGCCGATGGAGGCCATGCTGCCTGCTAACCACGATTGAAACCACTTTACTCTGGTGGAAGCTCACAGTGTGTTACTCTTCTCTCTAAGCTCTCTAGTCACTCTGGCTTTCTCTCTGTTCTGGGCCCATAACCTGGCAGAGTTTTTGGCAACGTGACTAGTATTTGAGTAAATTGGTTGAGTTTATTTGAGGAACCTGATAGACTCCATCTTGAATATCTGACTAGCCAGCAAGCTTCTCTGGAAAATCACTGCTTGGAGCAAAATCAGAAAGTTACAGTAACCTGACCAGGAATAGCCTAAACAGGAGATGTTTTGCAGGAAACCAGTAATGATCTTATTGTTTGGCTCTGGGAAAGCAGGAAATAAAAGATGTTTTGGGAACATTCTGAAACATTAAATGATGTGTTTGTTGAATGAGTGCCAACTAAGGTCATTGGCTGCCAGCATTGTTATCAAACACATAAACGTTTTGCATGCAACTGTAGTTTGTATCCAAGTTATGATGCATTTTGATACGTCATTTTGTGTATTTAAGGATCACCTGTAACCCTATCTGGATTCTCTTTCCCTTTGAGAATCATGCACATGCGCATGGTAGCTGTAAATATAGCTTTTTGGTTGTCTATAATCTCCTTGTTTAGTTCTTCTTGCGGTCACAGAAAATATCTGGGATATTTTTCTCACACTTATATATAGACACCTCTTAAAGGAGAGGTGCCTTGTGTGGACCCCACCAGAGTCTTAAAGAGGCTATACCATATATTGCTGAATCGTCCTCATTGCATCATCTTACAGATTACAACCTTACTGTCAGGCCTGCAGTCATATTCCTTTTAGGATCTTTGGCCTGCCACACTCTCTCTTATTTTACTATGGTGTTTCATTAGTGGGGAATTGGGAGGGTGAATAGTAAGGAGTAGAATGTTGTTGTCAACATAAAACATACCTTTCTAGAAGCCCAAGGTCATCCTTTGTCTTTGCACCTCTGCACCAGACTGGAAGTGGATGGGTGGAATTGCCAGCGTGTGTTAGAATATGCAGCCTTATATTGGGTTGACAATATATATGAGCCTATGTTCTTAAGGAGTTGTGTAGCTTTAAGAACTGTCTTATAATCTGATTGGCTGTACTTATCAGCTCTACCATAAAGCAAGCTCAGAATAACAGCTCATTCCTTTTTCGATTCCCTGTGTTGAGGAGATGAAGCTGTGAAGAAGGAGGAGTATTTGTTTTGCATCACTGTAAGATATCTATGTTTGGTGAAGGGTTGTTTTGGAAGTTAGAATCACTGGTCGGAAGAAGCATTTTAGTTGCTACATAGTAAAGACTATTTATTTTCTTACTATCACTGTTTTAGAGTTTGTTTGTGGTTACAGCAACGTATCTCTTTACTGTCCGGTGAATTACACTATTCCGCATTTATTTGCTAACACTGGTTAAGGGACCAGAGTTGTAACTGGTTCTGAACCCAGAGTTGCTAACAGCGTGGCAGTGGAAGATTGGACCATGTGATGAACTTGTGGGTGTGTGGCAAAGTTTTGAACTTTCAACTGGGTGGAAAACCCAGGAAGCTTTCAGATTCAGGTTTTCCACAGATGTACCAACATGTCTCTCTTATTAAATTGGAACTTTGAGGAAAGCTCTGTCTTGGACTCTGATTTAATTCTGGATGATATTTGGAACACTGACATTAACCCGAATCTCCTTTAAGATAAATAACCAGCAACCCCGACACAGGGAGCTGGCGAGGGGTGGTGACTCCCAACACTGAGCTGACCCGGTCAGCGTAAAATATCAGCAAAGATGAGTGAAGAAGCTGATGATGAGTCGCTTCTCTGCAAAGTGCAAAGGAATTTGTGGAGGAGTAAAATTTTGAAGATTTATAGCGTCTGGAAAGATGCAGCCAGAGGGGGCTGGAAAAGCTAATTCAACACACGGCTGGAGAATGCAAGAACATTCACCCACTAGCTGACCAGATGATTGGAGCCTCCCAGGCCAACTTGTGCAGCCAAACTTTCCCCTCCTTCACTAGTAAAATCTGCAATGGACTGAAGGACTGAAGTGAAGATAATTACTCCTATACAGCAATAAATGAGCTGAGCCAGCAGGAAGGGATTTGGCAAGCATCTCTCACTAGTCAGCCACTGATATTTGGGCTGCAGCCTGTGAATCAAGTACCACCAAATTGGGCTTTCTTCCCAGGTCATGGATGGAAGAGATGCCAGTGGGCATCTGCTTGGCCATCAACCTGGGGAAATCAAGCCAGCCAGCCAAAAGGGGCTTGGGCCATATCTCCCCCTAGCCAGCAATCGATGTTTGGGCTGCAACTTGTGAATCAAGCAACCCCGGAATGGGTTTTCTTCCCAGGTCACGGATGGGAGAGATGCCAGTGGGCACTTGCTCTTCCACAGCAGGTGGCACCATGGCAGATAACTGGGCAGTGGCCAACCCAGGGATTGACCTCCCCACCAACTCCAGTCTCACCTGCAATGCCCCAACAGGTTCTTACCCCACCTTCCTACAGAGAAGAGTTCTTGACAATAGAAGAAGGGATGAATGAGGGGGAAGCTGCAGGATGGATAGTGGAAAAATGTGATGAGGCGGTTCCTAAGTTTAGAGATGCAACTGGGTTCCATCCCTTGGGGGGGGGGCAATAAAATGCCACCGTTACTGTCAATTCGGCCACACAGCGGTAAAGAGAAGGCCCCAGAAGCTACCACAGAAGAGTCATCTGGGTCAACAACCTCAGGAAGAGGATCCCCAATCTACGGTGACGAAGAGTCCTACCAAGGGGGAGGCCTCAGAGGAGGAAAATGCTGAAGATGACCCAATGGTGAGTGCACCCATCCATCCCTTCGCCTTCCAAGCCAAGCTCCAAGTACCAGAAATGGGGGTGGAAGGGGAAATTGAAACAGTCGTGGACACCGGTTGCACTCGATGCTTAATCAGCATGTCAATTGTCAAGCAACTAGGCATACACACAAGACCTCTAGCCTGTCCCATTTGGGTTGAGCAGGTAGATGGAACGCTAATTGAGGGGCTCCGGCCACGCTAATGATTGAATTGGTAAAGTTACAAGTAAGCTGCCACTATGAGCTTCTCAGATTCATTGTGGCTCCAAAGATGCCGGAATTAATTATCTTGGGGCTTCATTGGCTTGACAAGTGGACGCCTATGATAAAGTCCCTTTGGGGAGAGGGGGCGGTTTATAAATGTAATAAATTATTATTATTATTATTATTATTATTATTATTATTATTATTATTATTATTATTATTATTATTATTATTATTATTATTATTATTATTATTATTATTATTATTATTATTATTATAGTGGGAGGATGGCAGTAGGAAGTTGATGATAGTATTTGGGCCGCTACCACCAGTGGAGCAAAAGGGCAACCCAGGGACAATTGAACCCAAGAGCCCAGAACCTGCAGCACCTGCAGCAGAGACAAAAATCCCAAGGGTCCAACAAGTACCAAAAAAACTTGTTGGTGGATGTTTTGTTGAGAAAACCACAGTACAACAGTAAGAAAGGAGAAGTTGTTTGCCCCATCCTTTCTTCCTCCCACCAAAAGACAGTCCAAGTCACTAACTGAAGCCAGGATAAGCTGATGAGAGCTATAAAATTGGCACTCCCAACAGACCAGTGGCTCAACAATAACAAGGATATCCTAACGGTGAAATATGGATTAGCCTGGAAGGGGTCCAAACTGTACATCCACGCGGGGTTGAGGCTGGAAGTTCTACAGCAAAGCCATGACGTGGAACTAGGAGGCCACTTTGGATTTTCTAAAAATGCTCCACTTTGCCAGGTGCCAATTTTGGTGGCCAAAAATGAAATCGGAGGTGGAAGATTATGTAAAAAGCTGTGCTACTTGCGCAATGATGAAACCACTGCCGGAGAAGCACCCTGGACTACTACAACGAGTGGCCAGCCCTAACCGACCATGGGAAGAGATTGCAATGAACTTCATTGTTGAACTCCCAGACAGCAATGAGAATAGAGTAATCTGGACAGTTATTGATTTGGTTTCCAAGCAGACACACTTCATTGCTTGCTCAGGGTTGCTGTCCACAAAGAAATTAGTGAAAATGTTTGTGAAACACATTTATTGCCTGCATGGGGTGCCCAAGAGGATCATTTCAGACCGCAGAGTCCAATTCACAGCCAAGTTCTGGAGAGAGGTTCTAAGGTCCATTGGGTCCACACAATTACTGAGCTCAGAGGTTCATCCTAGCACGAATGGTGCAGCGGAGAGGACCAATGCAATTGTGGAACAATACATCCGGTGTTACATGGACTATCAGTAAGACAACTGGTCAGATTTGCTACCCTTTGCCGAAGTGGCGTACAACAATGCGGTCCACAGCAGTACTGGATTAACTCCTTTCCAGATTACCAGTGGCATGGAATTTGTTCCTATGCCTGAGCTGCCTAGAGAACCTCCCTCCACCATTTCTCTGAATGAATGGATGGACACACTAAAGAAAGGATGGGAAAATATGAAGAAAGCTCTAGCAGATGCGACAGAAGCCTACAAGAATAAGTTTTCAATAAACTTAGAGAGAGCTTGGGAAGGATTCCATGGATGAGAATCCTCAAGGGGAAAACAACTCAAGAAGCTTGGGAAATTTTGAAAAATGAGATTATAAAAGCCCAGTCTAGCGCAATACCAATGAAGAAGAAAAATAACAGTTCCCAAAAGAAACCAGCATGGCTGCATAAAGAACTCTCTGACAAATTGAAAGACCAAAAGCATAAATATAAAAAGTGGAAAGAGGGGGACATAACTAAGGCAAAATATCAGCAAATAGCCCGAGCCTGTAAAGATGAAGTGAGGAAAGCTAAGGCTCGCAATGAAGAAAGGCTTGCCAAAAAAGTAAAAAATAACAAAAAAAAGCTTCTTCCAACATGTTAAAAACAAGAAAAAAGTTAAGGAAACAATTGGTCCACTGCTGGGAGAAAATGGCAAGAAGATGATAAGCAACAGGGAGAAAGCAGAACTATTTAACTCATTTTTTGCATCTGTCTTTACACAAAGGGATAAAACAGTCCAACCAATCAAAAACAGCACTACAAAAATCAGATTAGGAACACAAGTTGAAATAGGGAAGAAAATGGTAAGCGAGCATCTGTCTGCCCTGGACGAGTTCAAATCACCAGGACCGGATGGATTACACCCCAGGGTTCTGAAGGAACTGGCAGACGAGATCTCAGAACCACTGGACTATATCTTTCAGAGATCCTGGAGCACCGGGGAACTGCCAGAAGACTGGAAAAGAGCTGATGTGGTTCCCATCTTCAAAAAAGGAAAAAAAAAATAGATCCAGGAAACTATAGACCCATCAGCCTGACCTCAATACCAGGGAAGATTCTGGAAAAGATAATTAAGCAACAAATAAGTGAATACCTAGAAGCAAAGTTATAGCCAAAAGCCAACATGGGTTTGTCAAAAACAGATCATGCCAGACTAATCTAATTGCATTCTTTGACAAAGTGACAAAATTAGTGGACCAGAGGAATGCTGTCGATATAATTTACTTGGACTTCAGTAAGGCATTTGATAAAGTAGACCATAACCTACTATTAGATAAAGTAGAAAAATGTGGGTTAGACAGCATCACCACAAGATGGATTCGCAACTGGCTGACCAACAACACTCAACGTGTAGTCCTCAATGGAACGGCATCTACATGGAAGGAAGTATGCAGTGGAGTACCCCAAGGCTCTGTTTTAGGCCCAGTACTCTTCAACATCTTCATCAATGATTTGGATGAGGGGATAAATGGGGAACTCATCAAATTTGCAGACGACACCAAGCTGGCAGGAATAGCCAACACTCCAGAAGATAGGCTTAAGATACAGAAGGATCTTGACAAACTTGAACATTGGGCACTATCTAACAAAATGAAATTCAATTGTTCTACATTTAGGCAAGAAAAACAAAATGCACAGGTACAGTATAGGTCAGTGGTTCCCAAACTTTTTCAGTCCACCGCCCCCTTGGTGCTACAAACTGATCCTCAGTGCCCCCCACCAGTGGTGGGTTTCAATATTTTTTAGAACCTATTCTGTAGGTGTGGCCTATTTTGTGGGCGTGGCTTGGCAGTCATGTGACCGTGTGGGAGTGGCCACCTTGTAAAATGTAGTGAAACTCATTTAACAACGCTCTTGCTTAGCAACTAAAATTTTGGGCTCAATTGTGATAATAAATTCTTTCTTTTTCATTCTTTCTTTCCTTCCTTCCTTCCTTCCTTCCTTCCTTCTTTCTTTTCACTCTCCCCCTCTTTCTTTTTTTCTTTCTTTCTTTCCTTCCCTGTGTCACTCTCCCTGACTTTCTTTCTTTTTTTCTTTCTTTCTTCCTTTCTCTTCCCCTTCCTTCTTTCTTGTGTCACTCTCCCCCTCTTTCTTTCTTTCCTTCCTTCCTTGGGTCACTCTCCCCCTCTTCCTTCCTTCCTTCCTTCCTTCCTTTTTTCTTCCTTTTTCTTCCTCTTCCTTCCTTTCCTTTCCTTCCTTTTTTCCTTTCTTGTGTCATTCTCCCTTCCTTCCTTCCTTCCTTCCTTCCTTCCTCCCTCCCTCCCTCCCTTCCTTCCTTCTTCTCTCTCCCCCCCCCCCTCTCTCACACATACTTTCCAGTTGGTGAAAATTTCTGTTTTGCCAGCTGGGAGGCTAGCAAAGAAGACTCATTTTCCCTGCTGCCCGCAGCTCTCAGAGGCAGGAGGCAGGGAAGTGAGCCCTAGGCCTCATTTCTGCCTCCTTCTTCGAGAGCTGGCTTCAGGGATGGCCAGCCTCTCCCACCACTGCACCCTTCATTCACCTTCCACCCGGAGGCTCTGCCGGCAGTCGCCTCCCAAGACGGCTGCGAGCCTTCCAAGGAGGATGCTGGACATTGGGGGTGGGGGTGGCATCTGCTGTTTCTGCTGCTGCTGCAACTGGTAATGCAGGCTTCTCGCATTAAGTTGCAGGCGCACCGATTCCAGCAGCTGCGTTTTGCTTTGAAACTTGCTGCCCCAGCAACCCGAAGGGGACATTCTCCCAGCAACTTTCTTCCTTGCAAAACAGGTGCGCGAGGCCCCCAATGATCTGATGGGAACCGTGAAGAGCCAAACTGTGCCCAGCCATCCTTACTCCCTCCCAGCTAAGGGTGGGAGCACCTGAGATGCCGCTGGAAGAATGTCCCCTTTGGATTGCTAGGAAAGCAAGTTTCAAGGCAAAACGCAGCTGCTGGAATCGCCCCGTTTCCAATGGGGGGGGGGGAATCCATGTTTTTCCTCCATCTCCATGGATCCCCCCCTATTGGAAATGAGGTGGCCGTGAAAGGGAAGGGAGCACCCCCCCACGTGTCTTCTTGAAACAGCAGGAGGAGGAACGGGGGGGGGGGAGTTTGGTTGTTTGAAAAGCCCCGCGTGGAACTCCCCTCCTATTCCTCCTCCGGCTGTTTGAAGACACGCGGGGGGCGCTCCCTTCCTTTCACAGCCACCTCATTTCCAATTGGGGGAGATCCATGGAAATGGAGGAAAAACATGGATTTCTCCCCCCCACCTCATTGGAAACGAGGCGGCTGTCAAAGCAAGGCAATGCCCCCCCCCCCCAGAAGAAGAAACAGAAGGGGAGTTAGCGTCAGCCCTCCGCCCGCCCGCCAAGCGGTAGTTGGGTTGGGTGGGCGCTGGGCCCCCTGTCCTGGCCAAGTGGCGCTCGTGGTTGCCGCCGTGCCCGCGCCCCGGGCTGCCTGCTGAGGAGGAGGAGGAGGCAGGGGCGTGTTGTTGGCAGTGGGCAGGGGTGGGGTGGGTGCAGCACTGCAGCCCTTGCCCTTGGGGCTCTTCTTAAGGGACATGCTGGCTGGCGCTGCTTCAGGGGGGCTCGGCTGCCGCACCTGCCTGATTCTGCCCGCCCCGCCCACCACCGCGCTCCAGCCGGGCTCTCCCCCCAAAGCCGCCCCGCACCCCTTGCCTCTCACGTGGGGAGGTTGCAAGACATGCGCCGGATCTTCCGCACCGCTTCCCCAGATGCATGGAGGGGCCAAAAGCGGCCGCACTGGAGCTCCATCCCCGGAGACTTTTCAGAAGGAAGGAGGCAGCCCCTGATCTGGACTAGCGGAGGCTCTAGTCCTGCTTGAGCAGGGGCTGGACTAGAGGACCTCCGAGCTCTCTTCCAGCTCCCTCCGGTTCACTTTGGGGCTGGAGCAAAGGCTTCCTTCCTCACAGGAGAGGCGTGCGCGCATGCGCGCTGCTTCAATCTCCATCCCTGACCGGCTCTGGGGTCCCCTCCTCCCTCCGCAAAAGCCCCTGCCAGGCCAGCAAAGATCCCATCTGGACCAGGTGGTGCTGGGACCCCCTGTGCTCTCCACGCCCTCGCAGTGGCTCCCTTGCTCTGAGCTGCGCTTTGGAGTGGGCAGCGATCCCTCGAAAGCCCCCAAGTTGGTCCTCCTCCTCGCCCGGATCCAGAGCGGTGCTCCCCGCCTGGCCTTTGTCCCTGCTGGCTGACTAGAGGACCTCCGAGCTCTCTTCCAGCTCCCTCTGGTTCACTTTGGGACTGGAGCAGCAGCTTCCTTGGGGCCAGCAGGGACAAAGGCCGGGCGGCGAGCGCCGCGCTGGATCCGGGTAAGGAGGAGGACCAACCTGGGGGCTTTCGAGGGATCGCTGCCCGCTCCAAAGCGCAGCTCAGAGCAAGAGAGCTGTGGGGGCGCGGGGGACCAGCGCCGCCTGGTCTGGATGGGATCTTTGCTGGCCTGGCAGGGGCTTTTGTGGAGGGAAGAGGGGACGCTGGAGCTGGTCGGGGACAGGAGATTGAAGCAGCGCGCGCACACGCCTCTCCTGGGAGGAAGGCGGTGATTGGAGGGGAGGGTGGTGACGTTGCTTAAAGGGAAACCCGCTATTTCCAGGTTTGTTTTAACGATGTCGTCCTTCTGCCCACGCCGATAGGCTTTAACAGCCCATCTTCCGATCGGCAAGTTTCTTCCTCACCCTCAGCGCCCCCCTGTTGCCTCCTAGTGCCCCCCTAACGCAGGCCACCGCCCCCTGGGAGGCGTTACCGCCCACTTTGGGAACCACTGGTATAGGTGGTACCTTGCTCAATAGTAGCAACTGTGAGAGGGATCTTGGAATCCTAGTGGACAACCATTTAAATATGAGCCAGCAGTGTGCAGCAGCTGCCAAAAAAGCCAACACAGTTCTAGGCTGCATCAACAGAGGGATAGAATCTAGATCGCGTGAAGTGTTAATGCCACTGTATAGTGCCTTGGTAAGGCCACACTTGGAATACTGCATACAGTTTTGGTCGCCACGATGTAGAAAAGACGTGGAGACTCTGGAAAGAGTGCAGAGAAGAGCAACCAAGATGATTAGGGGACTGGAGGCTAAAACATATGAAGAACGGTTGCAGGAACTGGGTATGTCTAGTTTAATGAAAAGAAGGACCAGGGGAGACATGATAGCAGTGTTCCGATATCTCAGAGGGTGCCACAAAGAAGAGGGAGTCAAACTATTCTCAAAGGCACCTGGGGGCAGGACAAGAAGCAATGGGTGGAAACTAATCAAGGAGAGAAGCAACTTAGAACTAAGGAAAAATTTCCTGACAGTTAGAACAATTAACCTCTGGAACAGCTTGCCTCCAGAAGTTGTGAATGCCCCAACCCTGCAAGTCTTTAAGAAGATGTTGGGTTCCTGTTCCTGTTCCCGGCGGCGACGGACGAACCTTGGGGTTCGTCCGCCGTTTTGTTCTTTTTTCTGCCCCTAACGGGGCGGGGCACCCCCTTTTTTGGGGGGTCCCTCCGTAAAACTGGCTTGCCTGGGCTGGTTTATCATGGCGGCGGCTGGGAAACGGCCCTTGTCTTCGGTTTAGGCGAAGGAAGACATGCTGCGGGGGGAGTTTCCCTTCGCCAATGGAGGATGGTAACGATCAGCAAAATTTTAAAAGAACTGAGCGTGCGGGTCGGAAGGCTCCCTGGGGCTTTGGCAGCGAGGTGAAGAGTGAGTGATTTATAATATTATTTATGCTGGCAGCCTGGATTGAAAGAACGTAGAGGGGGGTGTTTGTTGGTTAAACCCCCCCTCGGATTTAAAGCGGCGTTCTGAAATGGCTCCTTGTTGCAAGGAAGCGGATACTTTGTTTCCGGACTGCATTGAAATAAGCGAAAGTGATCTGCGGCTTATTTTCTTACAATGTATCTAAGTCTGGCTGGCTTGATACAATTTTTCTTGGGTTATTTTCTCCTCCTGGCTCCCAGGCGGGGCGGTGGAGGATGGTTCCCTCTGTTCCTGAATGACTATTTTTACCTTTGGAAAATTACCAACATCTTTTCGTGAAATGGACTCTCTCTCTCTACTAATGAAGAAATTTCTGGACTAATTGATTCCTTCCCTGAGTGCCTTCTCTGTTAAAGTTTTTGATTGTGAAAAGTGTTTCTCTGCTGGGTCTTGAATTCTTTTACAACTTTCACCTGAGCTGTTTTGCTCCTGATTTGCCTCAACGGCCCCACCCAAAAAACGCCATCTTAGTGACACTGACTTTAACAGCTTACCATGGCATCAAAATCAGAATTGGCAGGATTGGAACAAAGAATGTCATCTTTGGAATCAGTGTTACAAGCTCTGGTGCAGGAAATTAAAGCTTTGAGAGCTGATAATAAAAGTTTTAAGGAGGACCTTCTGGAAACACGGAAGCAAGTGTTGGAGAATTTACAGAAGACTGAGGAGCTGGAAGGGGGGCTGGCTGGGGCAAAGGGAGAACTTAAAAATGTCAACATTGAAATTGCAGATTTGTCTGGTCATATGTCTAGGATGGATTTTGAAAGGATGACATATTTTTTAAGATTTCAGAATGTTTCTGAAGAATCTGGTGAATACCTTCCTGATCTTATGAGCACAATTTTAGCAGACTATTTACAGAAACCTAAAGATGAGATCAGGGGGGATATTGACCTAGTCTACAGAATAGATTCAGCATATGCCAGGATAAATGAAGTACCCAGAGAGATACATATTAAATTTGTTAGAAGGTCAACTAGGGAGGGAATTTTGAAGGCGCAGAGAGGGGGGCCGTTAATTTACCAACAAAAGGAAGTCACCATCTTGAGGCAGATCCCAAAAAAGATTAGGGAGGTGAGAAGGAAATTTTCCTTCTTATCTAAAAAATTGTATGACCACGGGATTTGGTTCAAGTGGGTGATGCCGGAAGGGAAGTTGGTGTTCTGGGATGAAGGAAGAGTGAGGATTTAAACAGTTGCTGAGGCGGAAGCCTTTCTTAAAAAACATTCCTCTATCCTGGGGGAAGATCCAGGGGGGACGGAGGGGGCCACGGCCCCGCCCGCTGGGGGCCAGGGAGGAGAAAAAGAAGATACAATTGCCAAGAGACTTAGATCGAAAAAATAACTTTGCTTTTTTATTATTATTATTATTAATATTGCTTAACCTTATGTCTGGATGTTTGTACATGACTGCTAGCATAGAATGGAGAATTTAGGAATTTTGTACTTATTTTCACCTTGTAGTACTTTTGGAAAAATGTTTTTTTTTTAATGTTTTATTATGAAGCCCTAGAAGGGCCAATGATCCCGACACCAAAGTTCTTAATATGTTTCTGTATCCCTTACCCTACCCTTTTCGAAAATTGTAAAAACCAATAAAACTTTTTCAATATAAGAAGATGTTGGATAGCCATTTGTCTGAAATGGTATAAGGTTCCTGCCTACGCAGGGGGTTGGACTAGAAGACCTACAAGGTCCCTTCCAACTCTGCTATTGTATTGTAAGAAGCAAGCTGATAAACATCGCTTGCTCCAACCCCCCTTTTGTGTGGGGGACAACGTTTTTGTATCTACCAAATACATAAGATTAAGAATGCCTAGCAAGAAATTGGGACCAAAATTTCTAGGTCCATTCCCAATAGTGAAGATAGTTAACCCAGTTACAGTTCAACTCAGTCTACCCAGAAATCTAGGGAAATTTGACCCAGAATTTCATTGTAGCTTGTTGAAGCCAGTAATTGGGTCCAACATAAGACCATCCACTCAAGCTTTCCCACAATCTGAGGTGGAAAAGATCGTAGACTCCAGGTTGAATAGGGGTCGCTTACATTATTTAGTGCAGTGGAAGGGTTACTCTTTGTCCGAAGCTACTTGGGTGAAAGCTGGAACCTAAAAGTGGAGAAGTTAGTAAAACAATTCCATGAGAAGTTTCCTGACAAGCCAAAGGGTCCCTCTGGGATGGGAAGAGGTGGTTAATTTTGTTATGTTAACTTTTATGTTATTCCCTTTTCAGGAAACGTTTTTCTTCTGAGGAGAGGCCGCCTGTCAGGCCTGCAGTCATATTCCTTTTAAAACAGCGGTTCTCAACCTGTGGGTCACAACCCCTTTGGGGGTCGAACGATCTTTTCACAGGGGTCACTGAGACCAGCGCAACTCTAAACTTTAGACTCCACCTCACGTTCCTTGAAATCTCCTGTGGATGGGCTCCGGAGTCATCGCCGGTCACGCAGAGCGTTGCCGTGGCTCCACGCCGTAAAAAACATAGGTGTGCATGGAATTATTATTAGAAATAAAATGTAACAGAGAAAATTATATGTATGAAAATATAAAGTTGGGTTTCCTGAAATGCCACCCCGAGAACCCATCAGAGAAGTAAATAAGCAAGGGCAACAACGGAAAGGAGGAAAGATGAGGAGGGAAAGGAAGAAAGGGTAAAGCAGAGGGAGTAAAGGAGGGGAATCAAGAGTAGGAGAGAGGGAAACAGGGAGGAGAAGAGAGAAGGAGGGGGGAAGAGAGAAGAAGAAGACAGGAGGAAGGAGGAGGGAAAAGAAGAAAGGGTAAAGCAGAGGAAGTAAGGGAGAGGAATTAAGAGTAAGAGAGAGGGGAAGAGGGAAGAGAAGAGAGGAGGATGGGAGGAAAGAGAGGGGAAGAAGAAGGGAGGAAGGAGAGGAGGAAAGAAGAAGGCAGAGAAGGGAGGTAGAGAAGATAGAAGGAGCAAGGTTGTTGCAAAATAAAATGAGGTGGCAAGAAAGTGACCCAAACTGTATTCTATATATTTGTAAGAAAATAACGATAAAGATTAATGATAAATAGATAAATGTTAATAGTAATTATAAGAGTGTATATTTGTGAATGAACTTGAAAGAGAAAATAAAAAACTTTAAAAAAAATCTATATAAATAAAAATGTAACTATGAGGTTGTTCAAATCAGCTAATCTCAGAAACTACTGCACCAATCGCCACCAAAATTTCACACAAAGTTCCTTACAAGTGTAGCACCAATGATACGTACTCCCCCCCCCAAGGCCGCTGCCAAGTCATCGGCCTCTCTCTCCACCACCAGCACCGCCAACTCCCCCCCCCGCCAAGGCCACTGCCGAGTCAGCGGCCTCTCTCTCCTCTCTCTCTCTAAGTAGGTAGGTAGGTAGAGGGATAGAGAGGGAGAGGGAGAAATACAGTAGGTAGGTAGGGAGAGGGATAGAGAGGGAGAGGGAGAAATACAGTAGGTAGGTAGGTAGAGGGATAGAGAGGGAAAGGCAGAAATACAGTAGGTAGGTAAGTAGGTAGGTAGGTAGAGGGATAGAGAGGGAGAGGGAGAAATACAGTAGGTAGGTAGGTTGTCAACATCCTTGTTGCCATGGAGATTATCTGTCTGTCTTAACGAAGTGAAAATTCTTGATATTCCTGTGGTCGGGAAAGGAATCTCAGGATGACCTGCGACTGCGCATGCATGCAATTACTTTCAATGATAATTGGGGAACGTGATTTATGACGGGCAGAGGGGAGGGGGCATAAAGTGCAGAAGCCATCCAATAATTTTTTTTATTGAAAAAGTTTTATACAAACAAATTTCCCCCTTTTCCCCCCCCATACATATAATATAAATCAAATACAAGTACTGTACCCCCCCTCCTCCCACCCATCATAGTATAAATTTCTCGTTAAAAAAATCCCATTCTCCCCATCTTCTAAACTAATTATACAATTAAACAAATATATTTCCCTCACCACCCTAACCCTCCCCCACCTCCCATTCCAACCCACCCCCCTGACTTCCACTATGCACCACTCTAGTAATTCCAAACAACCCATATGTTATTCACTCTATTCACATTATACCCCTTGCATATCTCCTTATCAATCTACTCGTTCTTACCTAAAAGCTACATGATACTTCCTAGTCTGGTATTTGTTCTGTATATAATCAATCCATTGATTAGTAGCGCCGTTTGGGTAGAGTCCCTTGCGGGGTGCCCCAGAGGCTTTTTTTTCCTCTGGGGCGCGGGCAAGGTGGGGCTCCCCTTTTAGGCAGCTACTTAGCTCCGGACCTCTGGGAAACTTCGCTACAAAATAGCGGAGCAAGGCGTCATTCTCTTTTTTTTTATATTGAAACAGTTTTATTGGTTTTTACAATTTTTCAATCGGGTAGGGTAAGGGATACAAAAGAAATTTTGAGAACTTTCGCGTCGGAGTCATTGGCCCTTCCAGGGCTTCATAATAAATCGTTAAAGAAAAACATTTTTCATAAATACTACGAGGTGAAAACAAGTACATACTTCTAAATTCTCAATTCTATGCTGTCATCCGTTTGCAAAAATCCAGATACAGATGTTATACAATATTAATCAAAAGTCAAAGCAAAGTTATTTTTTTGATCTAAGTCTCTTGGCAATTGTGTCTTCTGTCTCTCCCTCCAGGCCCCCAGCGGGCGGGGCCGTGGCCCCCCCTGCTCCCCCTGGATCTTCCCCCAGGACAGAGAAATGTTTTTTAAGAAAGGCTTCCGCCTCAGCAATTGTTTTAATCCTTATTCTTCCTCCTTCCCAGAACACCAAAATTCCTTCAGGCATCGCCCACTTGAACCAAATCCCGTGGTCATACAATTTTTTGGATAAGAAGGAAAATTTCCTTCTCATCTCTCTAATTTTTTTAGGGATCTGCTTCAAGATAGCGACTACTTTTTGCTGGTAAATTAACGGACCACCTCTCTGCGCCTTCAAAATTCCCTCCCTGGTTGACCTCCTAACAAATTTAATATGTATCTCTCTGGGTACCTCATTTATCCTGGCATATGCAGAGTTTATTCTGTAGACTAGGTCAATGTCCCCCCTGATCTCATCTTTGGGTTTATTTAAATAATCTGCTAAAATTGTGCTCATGAGTTCAGGAAGACATTCACCAGGCTCTTCAGAAATGTTCTGAAATCTTAAATAATATAACATCCTTTCAAAATCCATCCTAGACATATGCCCATTTAATTCTCCAATCTCACTATTTACATTTTTAAGCTCTCCCTTTGCCCCAGCCAGCCCCCCTTGCAGCTCCTCAGTCTTCTGTGTGTTTTCCAGCACTTGCTTCCGTGTTTCCTGAATATCCTGTTTTAAGCTGGTACGATCTTCTCTCAAAGCCTTAATTTCTTGCACCAAAGCTTGTAACACATTCTCCATAGATGTCATTCTTTGTTCCAAACCTGCCAGTTCTAATTTTTGTGCCATGGTAAGCTGTTAAAGTCAGTGTCACTAAGATGGCGTTTTTTGGGTGGGGCTGATGAAGCAGTTCAGGAGAGAAGAGAAAGTTCAAATCAGGATTGCAAAAAAAAAAAGTTCAAGACCCAAAGAGAAAACACGTTTCGCAATCAATAGTTGTAGCAAAGAAGGCGCTCCAGGGAAGGAATCAATTAGTCCAAGAAGATCTTCATTAATAGACAGAGGAAGTCCGTATCACAAAGGGATGTTGGTAACTTTCCATAAGTGAAATAGTCATTCAGGAACAGCGGGAAGCCATCTTCCACCGCCCAAACTGAGAGCCGGCAGGAGAGAGTAATAAAAGAAAGATTGTTTCCAGCCAGCCGGACTTAGATACATTTTAAAAAGACAAGCCGCAAATCACTTTCCCTTGCTTCAGAACAATCCGGGTTTAGGATATCCGCTTCCTCGCAACGAGGAGCCATTTCCAAGCGCCGCTTTGAATCCGAGGGGGGGTTTGACAACAAACACCCCCCTCCAAGTTCTTTCAGTCCAGGCTGACAGCAAAAATATATTTAAAATCACTCACTCTCCACCTCGCCACCAAAGTCCCGGAGAGCCTTCCGACCCGAACATCCAGCTCTCTCCATATTCACCATACGTTACCGTCCTCCGTTGGCAAAGGGGAGACCTCCCGCAGCATGTCCTTCTTCACCTAGACCGAAGACAAGGGTCGTTTCCCCGCTGCCGCAGGGAGGGACCGACCCAGGCAAGCCAGCCCTACGGGAGACCCCCAAGGAGGGGCGTCTCGCCCCCGTGGGGGGGCAGAAAAAAGAGCAAAGCGGCGGACAAGCCCCAAGACTCGTCCGTCGCCACTGGAAGGCAGAACCGGAAGCGAGGCGTCATTCTCAACCTTCAATCCACACTCCAAGCAAGCCAAGAAAATACCCTGCTCTAATCGTCTTAATCGCAAGTATTCAAAGTCTGTGAATTTTCTAAATAACAGCAGTGTTAAACTTCAATGCTACGGATTTGGAACAAAGCATTTAGAACAAAGGACTTAAGATGGCGTTAATCTTCAGCTGAAAGTTGAAAGGAAACGAAAGTTAACTGCTTTGTGTATTCTAGTTTGTATCTAACCCTGGCTGACAGTTAAAGGCGGAAAGGTTGAAAACAACTATAAAGTTAGCTAATATATAACCTGATCTATTTTGAAGAGTATTTTGTGAGAAAGTTGGGAAGAAGTTCGTTTATAAGCATGGCAACGGAGCAAGGGGGGGTGTCCCCCAGCTGGTGCAATAAATCTCCAGGATTTGAAGAACTTTATAGATAAAGAAATTGCCTTTATAGGTAAAGAAATTAATGAGGTCAAAGGAATGGTCCAGGATACTATGAAAAAGTATGATCAGCTTGATAAAAATATGCAAGCAATAGCCACGGGTTTGTCTGAAGTTGTGCTTAAGGTGGATAATAAGGTTGAACAACTGGCTTCGGATTTGGAAATCAAAACGAAAGAAACTGACTTGAAATTTGTGGAAGTTGAGGGGAGAATACAAAGGATGGATAATGAAATTATTATGATGCAATTTAGATCAATGGAATTTGCTATCAGATTAAGGGGAATAAGAGAGAACCCTAGAGAAGATATTAGAAGAATTTGTGCTGAAGCTTTGGCTACGTTACTCAAACTGGACGATCCTGATGAGATTTTTTTTTAAATTGACAAAATTTACAGAGTAAACTCACGTGCAGCTCTACAAAGACAGCTACCAAGAGATGTGGTTATTTACTTTACTGATAGAAATCTCAGAAATGATATTTTGCAGAAGTCTTTTTACTCTGCTCTTCAAATAGATGGAACCCAGATTGGTGTTTTTAAGGAGTTACCACCAGCGATGTTAAAGTTTAGAAGGGATTTTGGATTTTTGGTAGCAGAGTTGAAGATAAAAAAATACAGTATAGGTGGGATGCCCCAATGGGTGTTATACTGAGATATGATGGTGTGAGATATCGTTTGAATACCTTAGATAAGGCAAGAGAATTTTATTATGAAATATTGAAGGCAAGCACTACACCTCCACGCACATCCACACCAACAGATATTGAGACTATAGAGCAGAGGCAGTTTGAGAAAGAGACAGAAGAACAAATAAGACAGACGCAAAAAGAAAAGGAAACTCAGGATGCTGCAGGTGGTCTCCAGGTGGATCCTTCTGGACCTCTTTTAAGCTCTTTTTTGGAGGAACCGTCCAAGACTCTCACAGAGGGAATTGTCGAAATGCCACTACTTAAATCAGATGAGCAACGTGTTACCAGATCTACCACCAGACAAATTCAAGAGGCTCAGAAGCAGGGGAAGCCCCAAGAACAGCGAGCCAGGAAAGACAAAGGCAAGAAGCAAGTTGAAGCCATGGGAGGAGCAGGACCGAAGATTAGTCTCGTGGAGAAAGAACTTCAGCAAATGCTCTCAACGCTTCAGATTAGACCAAAAGATGCTTAAACTTCTATCCTGGAATGTGAATGGTTTGAACTCTCCACAAAAAAGAAAAAAAATATTTCATTATTTGAAGCAATTTAATAATGACGTTATTTGCCTTCAAGAAACTCAAATTAGGCTGCAAGATCAGAAGTATCTAGTGAACTCAAGATTGGGAATACATTTTGCAGCCTCTAATTTGGAAAAGAAAATTGGAGTGGTGATATATATAAATAAAAGACTTTCAGCTAAAATTATAGAAGTGGATGATTCTGGCAGATATATAGCAATTGAACTTGCCATCCAATAATTGTTAGTCCTGGGTGCAATCGAGGCTCTGCCAAGATGTTAAACTTAATAAACGGACATTTCTTTGAACTTTTACTTGGGCCGTGAATCATTTGAAGTTTCTCTTGGGAGCTTCACATAGGTAGGTAGAGGGACAGAGAGGGAGAGGAAGAAATACAGTAGGTAGGTAGGTAGGTAGGTAGGTAGGTAGGTAGGTAGGTAGGTAGGTAGGTAGAAGGACAGAGAGGGAGAAGGAGAAATACAGTAGGTAGGTAGGTAGGTAGGTGTAACCAGACTGGGTGACAGCAATACGTGGCCAGGATAGCTAGTCTATATAAATAAAAAGTTAACTATGAGTTTGTTCAAAACCGCTAATCTCAGAAACTACTGCACCAATCGCCACCAGATTTTCACACAATGTTCCTTACAAGTGCAGCACCAATGGTACGTACAGATTGTGTGGATATGGCACCTGTGCCAGGTGCACGCCACACAAATGTACGACTGCAGCTTTTTTCACCCAGCCCCATTTGAGCTCACGCCACTTGCACGTGCGGTCTGCGTCATATCCGGGACAGTCGCCTCCTCAGTGGCCTCTCACTCCTCCGCTACCACTGCTGACCCACTGCTGCCACCCCCCTGCCACTGCCTCCCCTGCCAACAATAGGTAGGTAGTTAGGTAGGTAGAGGGATATAGAGAGGGGGGAGAAATACAGGAGGCAGGTATGTATGTATGTATGTATGTATGTAGGTAGGTAGGTAGGTAGGTAGGTAGGTAGGTAGGTAGGTAGGTAGGTAGAGGGATATAGAGAGGGGGGGGAGAAATACAGGAGGGAGGTAGGGAGGGAGGTAGTTAGGTAGGTAGAGGGATAGAGTGAGAGGGAGAAATACAGGAGGTAGGTAGGTAGGTAGGTAGTTAGGTAGGTAGAGGGATAGAGAGAGGGGGGGAGAAATACAGGAGGTAGGGAGGGAGGTATGTAGGTAGAGGGATAGAGAGAGGGAGGGAGAAATACAGGAGGTAGGTAGGTAGAGGGATAGAGAGAGGGGGGAGAGAAATACAGTAGGTAGGTAGGTAGGTAAAGTAAGAGAGGGAGGGGAGGGAGAGGGAGGGGAAACCGAGGCAGAGAAGGAAGGGGGTCGCTTAGAGTGTCTATGAGGGGAAACTTTTTCATTTAACCAAACTTGGGCCACAGTAACGCGTGGCGGGTACAGCTAGTTAAAAATAAACAATGCACAACGTTTGCCCAATAAATTAAGGTTAAGCTTACCACCACCAAGTTTAAGAGTAATCCTGCAAAAAAAACCAAACCAGGTTGAAGATCCATCCAGGGTAAGCAAGCTTGTGAATGCAGCTGCAGGCAACTTAGTTAAGGAGGCTGTGGTAATAAAGCCACTGTGTGTGTCTGTGTCTGTGTGCCTCCAGGATGTGGTTCTTTTCAGACCCAAAATTTAGGAGCAAACAAGATGTTGGCTGCCTCTATAAAAAAGATATGGAGACTCTAGTCTAGAAAAAGTGCAAAGAAGAGCAACCAAGAGGATTAGGGGACTGGAAGCTCAAACATATGAAGAAAAGTTGTAGGAACTGGGTATGTCTGGTTGAATGAAAAGAAGGACTTAAGGGTGATATGATAGCAGTCTTCCAATATCTGAGGGGCTGCCCCAAAGAAGAGGGGAGTAGAAGTAAAGTAAAGTCTTAACACTTAGGCAAGAAAAACCAAAAATACAAATATAGACTTGGTCAAACCAGCAGTATGTAGTGGCAGCCAAAAAGCCAATGCAATACTAATGTTAGCAACTCTGGATTCAGAACCAGTGTTACAACTCTGGTCCCATAACCAGTGTTTAGAAATAAATGCGGAATAGTGTAATACACCGGACAGTAAAGGGATACGTTGCTTTAACCACAAACAAACTCTAAAACAGTGATAGTAAGATAATAAATAGTCTTTACTTTGTAGCAACTAAAATACTTCTTCTGACCAGCGATTCTAACTTCTCAAACAATAACAGTCCTTCACCAAACACAGAGTTATCTTACAGTGATGCAAAACAAATACTTCTTCTCTCTTCAGCTTCAACTCCTCCAGCAGCAATCAGTAAACACAGGACTCAGTGTTCAAACAAGGGAACGGACTGTGTTCCTGAGCTTCCTTTATGGTAGAGCTGAGAAGCACAGCCAATCAGAATTTAACACAGTTCTTAAAGCTACATAACTCCTTAAGAACATAGGCTCATATATATTGTCAACCCAATATAAGGTGCATATGCTTCGTCATAATCAGTTACAGACTGATTAACTCCCTGTGCCATCTATCTTGCTTTATATGTAACTTCTTCTGATATTCCTGTCTTCATTTTATATATCCACTTGGAACCTATTATGTTTTTCCCCTGTGGTATTGCAACTTTCTCATAAACTTCCAGATTCTTCAATGATTGCAACAATGATTATAGATTTTAATTTGCTTCTTCAAAACCTTGGCGCGTCTTTTTTTATTTATTTATTTTTATTTTTCAGAACAGACACAACACAAATAAACAAAAACAAAAACAAAAAAACCCTTTCTTTACATACTGTGTATCAATTGGTTACAAAAAGAGTAAATAAATAAATAATTTTTTTCTTCCATGCATTCCTTTCACCGTCACCCGTAATTCATGCAAATTCTGGTATTTTAAATCAAATATATTTGTGCATATTACCATCATCATATCCCCATTCTCGTTTCATTGCGGTTTCTTTCCTTTCTGTCAGTAGTACAGTGCGAGTTTGAATAAATTAACCCTTTTTCCACCTTCTAGTTAAGATCTTTTTCTTCACTTCAGTTCCTCACCATTCTTTTTCACTTTTTCTAACCATTGATACCACAGCTCCCAATTTTTTTTTCCTCCTCTTTGTGTTCATTTTTTAGTAGTTTAGATAACATATCTATTTCGGCACAATCGGTTATCTTGTATATTAGGCTTTCTCCTGACGGAATGTTAGGGTCTTTCCATCTTTGTGCAAGGAGCATCCTTGCTGCAGTTAGCACATACGTGATCAGGTACTTTGTTTTTTTACTCATTCAGTCTGGCAAGATTCCCAGGAGGAAGAGCTCTGGCCTCCTATCCACTTTAATCCCTGTTATCTCCTGCACCCATCTCCTTACTCTATCCCAGTATACCTTAAGATTGCAACTCCTTCTCCATTGCAGCTCTCCACACCTTCTGATCGTCCTTTGGGTATGTTGTTAATTCAGTGTATGTTGCAGGAACCTTTGTTGTCTGATATACCATAGTCGCCTGATAACGATCAGGTGGCCTGGTTTCTCTTTTCAACCTCCTCGTCAGTTCAGGACTTGTGGATGGACTCTCCACCTTTATATGTTCCTGCTCTCCTACCTCCTCTTGAGTAGTATCAACTGCTTTTTCCTTCTCTACATGTGTATTTTCAGTTTGTATCTCAAAATTTATTTCTTTTCCGTTCTCCAGTTTATCCCAGTTTAAATGTTCCATGAACTTTGCGTTAGTACTGTGAACCACCCTCGTTGTGACTTTTTGCCAAAACCTGTATGACTTATGGTTTGCATTGTAACCAACAAAGATTAGCTGTTGTGCTCTACTTTGTCCCTTCTGTCTTAACTGTGATGGTATATGCACCCATGCTGGTGACCCAAATGTGTGAATATAACTCAGATCAGGTTTTCTACCATGCCATAATGTGTATGGAATTTTTCCTGTAGTAGAATTCACAACGTTGTTGAGAAGACTATTTGCACATAACATTGCCTCCCCCCACAAAGCTATCGGTAAACCTGCATCAGTCAACATGGTTCTTACCATGGCTTGCAAAGTTTGACCTCTCCTTTCCACGTGTGCATTGTGAGTTGGCCGATATGGAGCAGAACACTTGTGTGTGATACCCATTGTATCTAACATGGTTTTAAACTTGTTATTCACAAACTCTGTACCATTATCAGTGACTACGGTTACAATTTTTCCCTTTGTTTTTCTCTCGGCAAACCTTATCCAGTTCCTAAACTTCTCAAATGTTTCAGTCTTGTTTTTAAGCAGAAAGCAAAACCCATACCTGGAATAATGGTCAACTATACTAAGTACATAGCAAGCTCCCCCTAAACTAGCCTTCATTGGGCCTATAAGATCAGCAAACACTACTTCCAGTGGCTTCTTCGTTTTGAACCCATCTTACCTGTTTAGAGTTAGAGTTTAGAGTTTATTGGTTTTTTATACCGCCCTACTCCCGAAGGACTCAGGGCGGTGTACAGCCAAAATAAAAACAGATATATAAATATATAAAAACAAATATATAAAAGTTATATATTTTAAAAGCTTTTAAAAGATATAATTAAAATATTGGCCGAAACGTGGAAAAAACCCAAACTAACCCTGATTAAAATAATAGAAATTTAAATTTAAAAGTTTAAATTTAAAAATTTAAAAATCATGCTTTATGCCAGCCCGGCTTGTTTAAAGAGAAAGCTTTGAGACCGCGGCGGAAGGCGCGGAAGTCAGGGATAGTTCTTAATTCCAGGGGCAATTCATTCCAGAGGACAGGTGCTCCCACGGAGAAGGCTCTCCCCCTGGGTGTCGCCAGTCGACATTGTCTAGCCGACGGCACCATGAGGAGACCCTCTCTATGGGAGCGTACGGGCCGGTGGGAGGCTATCGGTGGCAGAAGGTGATCTCGTAGGTACCCAGGTCCTAAGCCATGGAGCGCTTTAAAGATGGTAACCAACACCTTGAAAACCCGGAAAACCACCGGAAGCCAGTGCAGCTTGCGCAGGAGGGGTGTTACATGGGAGCGTCGCGTCGCCCCCATAATTACCCGTGTGGCCGCATTCTGGACCAGTTGAAGCCTCCGGGTGCTCTTCAAGGGGAGCCCCATGTAATGGCATCGAGGAAACCCCCATCTGGGAAACCAAGCTCTGCTCCAGCATCTACAAAACCCAGCCCATCCTCACAACCAAAGATTTCAGCTTTGTTACAGAAGGAAACAGAAGTAGAGGATCCTAAGTCACCAAGCCCTCAGCCATTAAACGTAGAGGAGATGTTTCAAAGAATAATGAATGAAATGCAACAAATCCGGAAAGACAATTTAAGCACAAGATTGGAATTATTGGAGGCGCAAAGAGAAATAACAAATAATAAACAAAAAATTGTGGGGCTGGAAGGGGGGGGGCGGTTGAGATGAAGGAAGAGATAAAAGACTTTAAGAAAGAACTTACAGATATTACTGGTCAAATGTCTAAAATTGATTTTGAACGCATGTCTTTCTTTTTAAGATTTCAGAATGTTCCAGAATTACCGAATGAAAATTTAAAAGAGTTGATGGCTACTATGTTAGCGGATTATATTAAGAAAGATAAGGAATTTATTTGGGGTGACATTGATTTGATTTATAGAATTAACTCAGCATTTGCCAGAATAAATGAGGTACCCAGAGAGATACATATTAAATTTATAGAAGGTCAACGAGGGACGAGATACTGAAAGCGCAAAGAGGGGGCCCTTTGATGTATCAGCAAAACGAGGTGGCCATATTGAAGCAGATCCCAAAGAAAATACGAGATATAAGAAGGAATTATTCCTTCTTAACAAAAAAATTATTCAAAAAGGGGGTGTGGTTCAAGTGGTTGATGCCGGAAGGGATGCTGGTATTCTGGGAGGGAGGAAGAGTTAGAATCAAAACAGTTAAAGAGGCGCAGAACTTTCTTAAAAAACACTCCTCAATCCTGGATGATGATGAGATGGGAACGGGAGGGGCCACGGGTCCGCCTGCTGGTGGGGGGGGAGGAGGAAGAGACTATAGCAAAAAGGCTCAGATCGCAAAAATAATTTGTTATATATTTTTTTTATTATGGTAATTCCTGTACGGATGTCAATATTACAAAGTAATTGAATGTATAAAATAATATGAAAATTTATGATTTTAAAATGTATGTACCCCTTCTTTTTAATATTTTTTTAATGGAATATGTATGAAGACTCGGAGGCAGTCATCAAACCCGATGTGGAAGCTCCAAAATATTATCTAATACCTTATTTACCCCTTTCCTGCTATAAATTGTTAAAACCAATAAAACTTTTTCAAACGAAGGGGAGCCCCATGTAGAGAGCATTGCAGTAGTCCAGACGGGAAGAGACAAGGGCGTGAGTAACTGTGCGTAGGGCATCCCGATCTAGGAAGGGACGCAACTGTCATATGATCTTCTAAGGACAGCCGTGCATCCAGGAGGACACCCAAGTTGCGAACCCTTCCTGTGGGGGCTAAGGTCTCACCCCACATAGCCAGCGATGGAACCAGCTGACTGTAACAGGATGCCGGGAACCACAGCCACTCGGTCTTGGAGGGGTTGAGCCTGTTCCTCCCCATCCAGATCCGCACGGCCTCCAGGCACTGGGACATCACGTCAAGAGCACCATTGGGGTGGTCTGGGGACGAAATGTACAGCTGCGTATCATCAGCGTACTGATGGAACTTTACCCCAAAACCCCGGATGATCTTCACGCCCTCATAGCCATCACGCCCTTGTCATGGTCAGACCACTCACTTCTCCGGCTCGACTTTCCGACCGCTACTCCCCTCCGCGGGGAGGCGGAACCTGAATCACCAATCTGGTTCCGCCCCAGGCGCTTGATGGACCCTGATGGGTTCCAGGCGGCGCTTGGGCCACTTCCTGTGCCCCTGACCCGCGCCCCGATGGAGGACCTCGTGGCCGCATGGAATACTGCGACCACGGGAGCCTTGGATCGGGTCGCGCCCTTGCGGCCTCTCTTGCGGCGCCGAGCCACCCTGGCTCCTTGGTTTACCGAGGAGCTGAGGGTGATGAAACGCCACAAGAGACACCTAGAGAGAAGATGGAGGTCTAGCCGATCTGAATCTGACCGGACACAGGTAAGAGCCCATTTACGGAGTTACATTGTGGCGCTGAGAGTGGCCAAACGCCACCATTGTGCCACTCTCATAGCATCCGCAGATAACCGCCCTGCCGCCCTGTTTAGGGTGACCCGCTCCCTCCTTCAACAGAGGGTGCGGGAAGCCCCCTTACAGGGCAGAGCAGAGGAATTTGTGTCTTATCTGCAGGAGAAAATCGCTCAGATACAGAACGAGCTAGCCCCCATTAATGGCCCAGTGGAATGCCACGAGGCGGATCTTGTTTGGGAGGAGTTTGACTCCGTTACTTCCGATGATATGGACAGGCTTCGTGGGCGACTGCGAGCCACCACATGTTTACTGGACCCGTGTCCCTCCTGGCTTGTACTGGCATCCTGGGAGGTGACACGAGGCTGGCTCCAAGAGGTTGTCAACGCATCCTTGAGTGAGGGTTCCTTGCCTGCTTCCCTAAAAGAGGCCATGGTGAGACCCCTCCTCAAGAAGCCCTCTTTGGATCCAGCTTTATTATCTAACTATCGTCCTGTCTCCAACCTTCCCTTTTTGGCGAAGGTTGTTGAGAGTGTGGTGGCACAACAGTTTCCCCATCACCTGGAGGAAGTTGATTATCTAGACCCGCGCCAGTCCGGCTTTCGGCCCGGGCATAGCACCGAGACGGCATTGGTCGCGTTGGTGGATGATCTCTGGAGGGCCAGAGATGGGGGCTGTTCCTCCATCCTGGTTCTATTAGACCTCTCGGCGGCTTTTGCTACCATCGACCATGGTATCTTATTGCATCGGCCGGGGGGTTTGGGGGTGGGAGGCACCGTTTTACGGTGGTTCTCCTCCTACCTCTCTGGCCGATCGCAATTTGTGTTGACGGGAGAGCAGAGGTCGACCTCGAGACCCCTCACATGTGGGGTGCCTCAGGGGTCGGTCCTCTCGCCTCTCCTGTTCAACACATATATGAAGCCGCTGGGCGAGATCATCCGTGGTTTTGGGGTAGAGTATCATCTCTACGCTGATGATACTCAGCTGTATATATCTACCCCAAACCACCCCAACGATGCCGTAGCGGTGATGTGCCAGTGCCTGGAAGCCGTGCGGATCTGGATGGGAAGTAACGGACTCAGGCTCAACCCGACCAAGACCGAGTGGCTGTGGTTTCCGGCTGCCCGATTCAACCAGTTGATGCCATCTCTGGCCATAGGGGGTGAACATCTTGCCCCTGTGGATGGGGCGCGCAACTTGGGTGTCCTCCTGGATACCCGGCTGTCCATGGAAGATCAAGTGACAGCCGTGGCCAGGAGGGCGTTTTACCAGGTTCGCCTGGTACGCCAGTTGCGCCCCCTATTGGATCGGGACGCCCTTTGCACAGTCACTCATGCTCTCGTGACATCCCGACTAGACTATTGTAACTCTCTCTACATGGGGCTCCCCTTGAGGTGCACCCGGAGGCTTCAGTTGGTCCAGAACGCAGCCGCGCGAGCAATAATGGGAACCTCTAGGTTTACCCACGTAACACCGCTCTTGCGCGAGCTGCACTGGCTACCTGTCGTCTTTCGGGTGCGCTTCAAGGTGTTAGTCATCATCTTCAAAGCGCTCCATGGCTCGGGACCTAGCTATCTGCGGGATCGGATCCTGCCCCATACATCCTCACGGCCGATTCGCTCCCACAGAAAGGGACTTCTCCGGGTGCCGTCCACTAGACTTTGTCAGCGGGCGACGCCCAGGGGAAGGGCCTTCTCTGTGGCGGGCCCAGCCCTCTGGAACGACCTTCCCCCCGATATTAGGACAACTACGGACCTCCGCTCCTTCCGTTTAAAATTAAAGACACATCTTTTTCGCCTGGCCGGCCTTGGGTAGTCTCTTCTAAGGTTAGGGGTTTTAGGGGTAGTTTTAGTTTAGTTTATGGGTTTTTAGCGCAGGACTAATTTAATTCATTTTTAATTTTGTATTCTGTCTGTGGTTTTATCTGTATTTTTAAATTGCCTGTGCCCCGCCTCGAGTCCCTTTGGGGAGAGAGAGCGGGATATAAAATTAAAATTATTATTATTATTATTATCTTGCCCAGCGACTTCACATAAATGTTGAACAGAAGGGGTGAGAGGACCGACCCCTGGGGCACTCCACAAGTGAGGCACCTTGAGGACGACCTCTGCCCCCCCCCCGGTCAACACAAACTGCGAACGGTCAGAGAGGAAGGAGGAGAACCACCGAAGTACAGTGCCCCCCACCCCTAACCACTCCAACCGTCGCAGCATGATACCATGGTCAATGGTATCAAAAGCCGCTGAGAAGTCTAATAGGACCAGGACAGAGGAACAACCCCTGTCCCGAGCCCTCCAGAGATCATCGACCAATGCCGTTTCCGTGCTATACCCAGGCCTGAAACCCGACTGGTACGGATCAAGATAGACAGCTTCATCCAGGTACCTGGGAAGCTGTTGCGCCACCACACTCTCAACAACTTTTGCCATAAAGCGAGGGTTGGAGACTGGACGATAGTTTGCCAAAAGTGCCGGGTCCAGGGAAGGCTTCTTGAGGAGGGGCCTCACCACCGCTTCTTTCAAAGTGGTGGGGAAGAAATCCTCTCTCAAAGAAGCATTGTTAATACCCTGGAGCCAGCCTCGTGTAACCTCCCGGGTGGCCAGCACCAACCAGGAGGGACACGGGTCCAATAAACATGTGGCCAAAAGGATTTACCCAAAATCCTGTCTACGTCCTCGGGAGTCACAGGGTCAAACTCCTCCCAGATAACAGTCTCAAGATCTGCCTCCATCACCCCATCTAGCCCTACCCAGTCAGAGTCCAGCCCTTCCCGAATCTGAGCAATTTTGTCTTGCAGGTATTGTACAAAATCCTCAGCTTTGCCCTGCAAGGGGTCCTCCCGTGCTTCCATATGTAAGAGGGAGCGGGTCACCTTAAACAGGGCAGCTGGGCGATTTTCTGCAGATGCAATAAGAGCGGAAAAGTAATTAAACTTTGCCGCTTTTATCGCCACTGGTAGGTCTTGATATAAGACCTCACCAGTGTCCGATCAGATTCGGAATGGCTGGCCCTCCAACTGCTCTCTAGGCATCCTTTCTGGCACTTCATCTCCCTCAGCTCCTCAGAGAACCAAGGAGCCAACTGGGTTCGGCGCCGGATCAGAGGCCGCAAAGGCACGACGCGGTCCAGAGCCCCAGCAGCCGCCCTGTCCCATGCAGCCACCAGTTCTCCAGCCGAGTCGTGAGCTATAGCCTCAGGGAGTGACCCAAGCTCCGTCAGGAACCTATCAGGGTCCATCAGGAGCCTGGGGCGGAACCACCTAGTGGGTTCCGCCTCCCTGCGGGGGGGGGGGAGGTAGCGGATTAGAAGTCTACCCGAAGGAGTGAGTGATCTGACCATGACAAGGGTTCAATGGCTATATCCCCTCTTCCCAGATCCTTCAACCACTGACCAGAGACAAAAATCAAATCCAGGGTGTGTCCCCCGATGTGCATGGGGCCTTGAACTAATTGGGTCAGGTCCATGGTTGTCATGGAGGCCATGAACTCCCGAGCTGCCTCCGACGCTTTGCCGGCAGATGGCAGGTTGAAATCCCCCATGACGATAAGCCTAGGGGTACTAACCGCCACCCCGGCAATCACGTCGAGCAGCTCGGGCAGGGCCGCTGCCACACAGCAGGGAGCCAGGTACATGGTCAGCAAGCCCATCTGTACCACACGACCCCACTTCACAAGGAGGGACTCACATCCTACTGTCTGAGGTACAGTGGCCTCCCTCGGGAACAAATCCTCCTTTATAGTGACCGCCACCCCCCCGCCCCTACCCTGAGTCCTAGGCTGATGAAACATGCGGAAACCTGGTGAGCACAGTTCCATGAGGGGAACCCCCCCCCCTCCTGGCCCAACCAGGTCTCCGTAATACCTGCCAGGTCCACTCCCCCCTCCTGCACAAGATCACAAATGAGGGGGGCTTTCTTTACCACGGACCTGGCATTGCACAACATCAGACGCAGGCCCAGGCCCTGAGCATCTGGACAACCTGGGGGACAAGAAAAGCATTGGGTGCCAGAGCATGCAACTGCTTGAAGACAGCGGATGCATGCTCCCCGAACATGATATGGCCCCCTGCTACCGCCATACCTGCCCCTCCCACCCACTGCACTGATGGAGCAACCTTTACTAGTCTGGAACTTAGCCCCCTCTCTGACCTTCCTGACCTTGCAGGGGTTTGTTTGCTCTTCTCCTTGTTACACACATCACAATTCAGATATTTGTCACATGGTTTCAACCTCAACCCATTAACCAATTTTGATGTCTGTTTAAGCTTCTGAAAATTAATGTGCCCTTAACGTCTGTGTAGAAGGTGAACACACTCATCATGTGGCCTTACATTTGAGCATACAGCATTTGCTACTTGATTATCAGTTAATACATACAAACCATCTTTCAGTTTTCCAGTAACCTTGGTTCCACCCTTCTCTAACAAACACTCATTCTCCTTGAATGTTACTGTATATCCTAGCTTAACTAAAACTCTAACAGACAGTAAATTAAACTTTAGCTTAGGAACATACAGCATATGCAATTCCTCCTGTACATATTTACATTTAGCCATTCCTTCCCCAACTGCTTTTAACTTCCATCCATTGGCTAAAGAAACCTTGTTACTTGTTGAAGACATTTTTCTAAAATTCCCTCTATCTCTAGTGATACATAGTGAGGCTCCACTATCAATAACCCACAAATCGTGGTTCAATGATGCCTTACTAGAGGTAGTTACATTACATTTGTGTTTCCTCTCTCTAACCATGTTTTGTGGTTTACCTCCTTTACAAAACTTAGCTATATGGCCCTTTTCCCCACAATTATAACATTTTACAGTATACACATGCTTATTTACATTTACATTTACATCAACAGTTTCTGGCTCAGCTCTAAGTTGTTGCCTTTCCACTCGCCGTCTTGACTCTTCTAACAGATGCGAAGAGACTTTGGCTAATGTAAGGTCTTGTTGAGGCAGCACTTCAAATGATGTTACTACAGCTTTCACCCAATGATGAGAGTAGCATGTACACCTGGTGCTGTTCTGTAAAATTCAGTCCCTTTTCTTGCAAATCCTGAAACATGTCCTTCATGCAGTTAATATGAACTAACATGTCTCCTTCCTCGCTGAGCTTTGTCCTAAACAGTTTTTGGGTTAAATGTATGTGTGCTCCCACAGTGTCACGAACATACAGTCTCTTTAAATTCTCCCAGCATCTTGCAGCAGAAAATTCACCCCGAATATGAACTAGCTGGGTATCATCAAGTGTTAAGCCTATGATGCATAATGCCCTTTCGTTGTTTTGCTTAAACTCTGCAAGTTTTCTGGCATTGTCGTCATTATCCTCCCTCCAGGCCGTCACATCCGATGGATTTGCCACAACATCCCATAGCCCTCTCTGCGCAACAGCAGACTGCAATTGGTGGACCAGGAAACGTAGTTGGTGCCATCCAGCAGACTAATAACTGACAAATTTTGCCCCTGGACTTGTGCCATCTTCACCAGAGTAGTTTGTTGTGTTTAGCAACTCTTCTATAACTGTAACCGATATTACACTGCGTAGCCTGGGCCCATAACCAATGTTAGCAACTCTGGGTTCAGAACCAGTGTTACAACTCTGGTCCCATAACCAGTGTTTAGAAATAAATGCGGAATAGTGCAATACACTGAACAGTAAAGAGATACGTTGCTTTAACCACAAACAAACTCTAAAACAGTGATAGTAAGATAATAAATAGTCTTTACTTTGTAGCAACTAAAATACTTCTTCCGACCAGTGATTCTAACTTATTTATTTATTTTATTTATTTAATTCGATTTCTAAACCGCACCAATCTCCGTCGAGACGGACTCTGGGCGGTGCACAGGACATTAAAACCTACAATAAATAAATAACAAATATACAAAAGTTAAAAAGAAATTAAATGATAAACCTGTGCTAAAATTCCCATTAAAACCTATCTAATTTAGCTGACGCTCTATCGTTCCTAGATATAAATTGTATGCCACTCCAGCTTGCTGAAAGAGATGTGTCTTAAGTGAGCGGCGGAAGAGGGGAAGGTCCATGATAGTACGAAGTTCGGGGGGGAGGTCGTTCCAGAGGGCGGGCCCTGCCACAGAGAAGGCCCTACTCCTGGGCATCGCCAGCCGGCATTGACCGGTGGTCGGCACCCTGAGGAGGCCCTCTCTGTGGGAGCGAATCGGTCGGTGGGAGGTATGTGGCAGGAGGCAGTCCCGCAAGTAACTAGGCCCCGAGCCATGGAGCGATTTGAAGATGGTGACAAGCACCTTGAAGCGCACCCAGAAGGCCACCGGTAGCCAGTGCAGCTCGCGCAGGAGAAGTGTTACATGGGAACTTGGAGATGTTCCCGAAATCCCCCACGCGGCCGCATTCTGGACTAACTGGAGCCTCCGGATGCACCTCAAGGGAAGCCCCATGTAGAGAGTGTTGCAATAGTCAAGGCAGGATGTCACGAGTGCTTGAGTGACTGTGCGGAGGGCGTCCTGGTCCAGAAAGGCGTACCAGTCGAACCTGGTAAAAAGCCCCCCTGGTCACGGCCACCACATGGTCATCCAGGGACAGCCGTGAATCCAGGAGGACGCCTAAGTTGCAAGCCCTTTCCATGGGGGCCATTGACTCGCCCCCGATAACCAGCGATGGAACTGGAAACCACAGCCACTCGGTCTTGGACGGGTTGAGCCGGAGTTTGTTACGTCCCATCCAGAGCCGCACGGCCTCCACACACCGGGACATCACTTTGACAGCATCGTTGGGGTGGTTGGGGGTAGATATGTACAGCTGAGTATCATCAGCGTACAGGTGGTACTCTACCCCACAACCACGGATGATCTCACCCAGCGGCTTCATGTAGGTGTTAAACAGGAGGGGCGAGAGGACCGACCCCTGAGGCACCCCACATGTTAGGGGCCTCGACGTCGACCTCTGCCCTCCTGTCAGTACAAATTGCGACCGACTGGAGAGGTAGGAGGAGAACCACTGCAATACAGTGCCCCCCAATCCCAACCCCTCCAGTTGGTGCAATAAGATACCATGGTCAATGGTATCAAAAGCCACTGAGAGGTCTAACAGGACCAGGATAGAGGAATAACCTCTATCTCTGGCCCTCCAGAGATCATCTACCAATGCGACCAATGCTGTCTCCGTGCTGTGCCCGGGGCAGAAGCCGGACTGGCGCGGGTCTAGATAAGCAGTTTCCTCCAGGTGTTGAAGGAACTGTTGTGCCACCACACTCTCAACAACCTTCGCAAGGAAGTGAAGGTTGGAGACTGGACGATAATTAGTTAACAATGCTGGGTCCAGGGAAAGCTTCTTGAGGAGGGGTCTCACCACCGCCTCTTTCAAGGTGGCAGGCAAGAACCCCTCACTCAAAGAAGTGTTCACTATTTCCTGGAGCCAGCCTCGCGTCACCTCCCAGGAGGCCAGTACCAACCAGGAGGGACACGGGTCCAATAAACATGTGGTGGCATTCAGCCGCCTCGGCAACCTGTCCATGTCTTCGGAAGTAACAAAGTCGAACTCATCCCACAAAACGGTCTCAAGACCCGGCTCGGACAATCTGCTGAGATCTATTGGAGTGGAGGCCAAATCGTCCCGGATCCGAGCGATTTTATCCTGCAGATAAGTTCCAAATTCCTCTGCTCTGCCCTGCAAAGGAGCTTCCCGCGGCCCTTGATGGCAGGGCGGTTATCTGCGGACGCAATAAGGGTGGCGAGATGAGAACGTTTCGCCCTCCTTATCGCCACATGGTAGGTCCTTAAATAGGACCTTACCTGTGTTCGATCATATTCGGAGCGCGTGGATCTCCACCTGCTCTCCAGGCGTCTCTTGCGGCATTTCATCGCCCTCAGCTCCTCCGAAAACCAAGGAGCGAGGGTGGATCGGCGCCACGTGAGAGGCCGCAAGGGCATGACCCGGTCCAAGGCCCCCGTGGCAGCACTGTTCCATGCTGCCACTAGGCCCTCAGTCGAGCCGCGGGTTAGGGTTACAGGTATAGGCCCAAGCTCCGTCTGGAACCTGTCAGGGTCCATCAGGCGCCTGGGGTGGAACCATTTCAGTGTCTCTGGTTCCGCCTCCCCGCGGTGGGGTGTAGCGGTTGGGAAGTCCAGCCGAAGGAGAGAGTGATGTGACCATGACAGGGGTTCGATGGCTAATTCCCCTACTCCTAGATCACTCAACCACTGGCCAGAGGCAAAAATCAGGTCTAGTGTGTTTCCCCCTGTATGAGTGGGGCCTTGAATTACCTGGGTCAGGTCCATGGCCGTCATGGAGGCCATGAACTCCCGAGCCACCCCAGATGACTCGCCTACCGATGGCAGGTTGAAATCCCCCATGACTAACAGTCTGGGGGAATCAACCGCCACCTCAGCGATCACCTCGAGGAGCTCGGGTAGGGCCGCTGACACGTAGCGGGGAGTCAGGTACATGACCAGCAGGCCCATCTGCCTCCCAAGACCCCATTTCACATACAGGGATTCACACCCGACTACCTGAGGCACAGTGGCCTCCCTCGGCTTCAGACTTTCCTTAACAATAACTGCCACCCCCCCACCCCTGCCCTGGGCCCTAGGTCGATGAAGTGCCAGGTAACCTGGGGGGCACATCTCTACGAGGGGAACACCTCCCTCGTCCCCCAGCCAGGTTTCCGTGATATCCACCAGGTCCGGGTCCCCCTCTGCAACTAGATCATAAACGAGAGGGGCTTTGTTCACCATGGACCTGGCGTTGCACAACATTAGCCTAGGGCCTGGGCTCTGTAATCCCCAACCTCCTAGGTTGCGGGAGGAGCCCTGGAGGTCGGGGCGGGAGACCGCTTGCAAGCAGCGGATACGCCCCCCCTGACGCTTGATATGACCTCCGGCTCCCACCGTACCTACCCCTCCCCAAGACCGTTGTGATGGAGTGGCCCTCTGTAGGATCAACCCTTTCCCCCCCTCTTAATATCGGACCCTCTACCCTCACTCTCGCCGCTCTCATCTGGGCTAGCATTATATCCGATAGAGTCAACATGACTAAACCCACCCACCACCCTGGAGCCCCTTAAGACCCGATTTAAAAAGCTAACTGAAAATCTGCGCAGCTTACGTTTCTCCCACCTCTCGTGGCTGATAAGCCCGTCCTTGAGGTGGGCCCTCGTTAGCTCTGAGGGCCAGACCTGTGCGGGAGGGGACTCCCGCAGGGAGAGGAGAGTAGCCCTTGAATACGTGGGAGGTATGATAGATATAATAAAGTGCAAGAAGGAGATCTAATCATAATCATAATAGCCCTGAGGGAAAAAAGTTGCATTTCAGATCTAACCACGGGAAGGGGGGCATCAAACAGGAGAAAATTAATGTTGGTATTAATTCATAGTTAATGATGGTATTAATTCATAGTTCACATAGTTCACATAATTGATAAGTCCGGAGTTAGTATAGATCGCTAGGTGAAAGCAGGGGGCAAACGGCCCGAAGTTCTTAAGGTGTTTAGAGTTCTTAAAATTCATAAAGTTCTTTTTTTTAATTTATTTTTATAGAAAAAGTTTTATTGAGTTTTACAAATTTTTTAACAAAAAGGGTAGGGTAAGGTGAATTAAAAAGATATTTTGAGAACTTTCACGTCGGGAACGTTGGCCCTCCCGGGCTTCTTAACAAGACATTGGTAATACATTTTTCAATAATACAACAAGGTGAAAATAAATGCTTACATATAAATTCTGAATTCTATGCTGGCAGTCGTGTACAAACATCCAGACAAAAATTATACTGTATTAATAAAAATAAAAATAAAAGTCATTTTTTAGATCTAAGTCTCTTGGCAATTGTGTCTTCTTGTTCTTCCTGGCCCCCAGCGGGCGGGGCCGTGGCCCCCTCCGTCCCCCCTGAATCTTCCCCCAGGATAGAGGAATGTTTTTTAAGAAAGGCATCCGCCTCAACAACTGTTTTAATCCTTACTCTTCATCCGTCCCAAAACACCAACATCCCTTCTGGCATCGCCCACTTAAACCAAATCCCGTGGTTAAACAATTTTTTAGATAAGAAGGAATATTTCCGTCTCATCTCTCTAATCTTTTTTGGGATCTGCTTCAAGATGGCGACTTCCTTTTGTTGGTAAATTAACGGACCCTCCCTCTGCGCCTTCAAGATTCCCTCCCTTGTCGACCTTCTAACAAATTTAATATGTATCTCTCTGGGTACTTCATTCATCCTGGCATATGCTGAGTTTATTCTGTAGACTAGGTCAATGTCCCCCCTGATCTCCTCTTTGGGTTTCCGTAAATAGTCTGATAAAATTGTACTCATGAGATCAGGAAGGCATTCACCAGGTTCCTCAGAAATATTCTGAAATCTTAAAAAATATGACATCCTCTCAAAATCCATCCTAGACATATGACCAGACAAATCTCCAATTTCAGTATTAACATTTTTAAGTTCTCCCTTTGCCCCAGCCAGCCCCACCTCCAACTCCTCGGTCTTCTGTGTGTTCTCCATCAATTTTTTCTGAGTCTCCAAGAGTTCAAGCTTAGTACTAGTGTGATCTTTTCTAAATTCTCTAATTTCCAGCACCAAGGAGTTTAACACTGTTTCCATAGCTGTCATTCTCTCTTCCAATCCTGGATTTCCTGGTTGTTTCTTTGAAGCCATGGTGAGCTGTTTAAATCAGTGCCACTAAGATGGCGTTTTTGGGTGCGGCCACTGGAGCAAGTCAGGAGAGGAACGTTCCAATCAAAATAAATAAATAAATAAAAATTGTAAAAAGTTGTAGAGCCCAGAAGAGAAGCAATTTTCACAGTCAGTTATTAAGACAAAGAAGGCATTCCAGGGAGGGAATCAATTAATCCCAAAAATTTCTCCATTGATAGAGAGAGGCAGTCCAAATCACAAAGAGATGTTGGAAATTTTCGTATTGAAAAAGTTTTATTGGTTTTTACAATTTTCGAAAAGGGTAGGGTAAGGGATACAGAAACATATTAAGAACTTTCGCGTCGGGATCATTGGCCCTTCTAGGGCTTCATAATAAAACATTAAAAAAAACATTTTTCCAAAAGTACTACAAGGTGAAAATAAGTACAAAATTCCTAAATTCTCCATTCTATGCTAGCAGTCATGTACAAACATCCAGACATAAGGTTAAGCAATATTAATAATAATAAAAAAAAAGCAAAGTTATTTTTTCGATCTAAGTCTCTTGGCAATTGTATCTTCTTTTTCTCCTCCCTGGCCCCCAGCGGGCGGGGCCGTGGCCCCCTCCGTCCCCCCTGGATATTCCCCCAGGATAGAGGAATGTTTTTTAAGAAAGGCTTCCGCCTCAGCAACTGTTTTAATCCTCACTCTTCCTTCATCCCAGAACACCAACATCCCTTCCGGCATCACCCACTTGAACCAAATCCCGTGGTCATACAATTTTTTGGATAAGAAGGAAAATTTCCTTCTCCCCTCCCTAATCTTTTTTGGGATCTGCCTCAAGATGGTGACTTCCTTTTGTTGGTAAATTAACGGCCCCCTTCTCTGCGCCTTCAAAATTCCCTCTCTAGTTGACCTTCTAACAAATTTAATATGTATCTCTCTGGGTACTTCATTTATCCTGGCATATGCTGAATTTATTCTGTAGACTAGGTCAATATCCCCCCTGATCTCATCTTTAGGTTTCTGTAAATATTCTGCTAAAATTGTGCTCATGAGATCAGGAAGGTATTCACCAGATTCTTCAGAAACATTCTGAAATCTTAAAAAATATGACATCCTTTCAAAATCCATCCTAGACATATGACCAGACAAATCTGCAATTTCAATGTTGACATTTTTAAGTTCTCCCTTTGCCCCAGCCAGCCCCCCTTCCAGCTCCTCAGTCTTCTGTAAATTCTCCAACACTTGCTTCCGTGTTTCCAGAAGGTCCTCTTTAAAACTTTTATTATCAGCTCTCAAAGCTTTAATTTCCTGCACCAGAGCTTGTAACACTGATTCCAAAGATGACATTCTTTGTTCCAATCCTGCCAATTCTGATTTTGATGCCATGGTAAGCTGTTAAAGTCAGTGTCACTAAGATGGCGTTTTTGGGGTGGGGCCGTTGAGGCAAATCAGGAGCAAAACAGTTCAGATGAAAGTTGTAAAAGAATTCAAGACCCAGCAGAGAAACACTTTTCACAATCAAAAACTTTAACAGAGAAGGCACTCAGGGAAGGAATCAATTAGTCCAGAAATTTCTTCATTAGTAGAGAGAGAGAGTCCATTTCACAAAAAGATGTTGGTAATTTTCCAAAGGTAAAAATAGTCATTCAGGAACAAAGGGAACCTTCCTCCACCGCCCTGCCTGGGAGCCAGGAGGAGAAAATAACCCAAGAAAAAATTGTATCAAGCCAGCCGGACTTAGATACATTGTAAGAAAATAAGCCGCAGATCACTTTCGCTTATTTCAATGCAGTCCGGAAACAAAGTATCCGCTTCCTTGCAACAAGGAGCCATTTCGGAACGCCGCTTTAAATCCGAGGGGGGGTTTAACCAACAAACACCCCCCTCTACGTTCTTTCAATCCAGGCTGCCAGCATAAATAATATTGTAAATCACTCACTCTTCACCTCGCTGCCAAAGCCCCAGGGAGCCTTCCGACCCGCACGCTCAGTTCTTTTAAATTTTGCTGATCGTTACCGTCCTCCATTGGCGAAGGGAAACTCCCCCCGCAGCATGTCTTCCTTCGCCTAAACCGAAGACAAGGACCGTTTCCCAGCCGCCGCCAGGATAAACCAGCCCAGGCAAGCCAGTTTTACGGAGGGACCCCCCAAAAAAGGGGGTGCCCCGCCCCGTTAGGGGCAGAAAAAAGAACAAAACGGCGGACGAACCCCAAGGTTCGTCCGTCGCCGCCGGGAACAGGAACAGGAACGGAAATTTTCCATAAAGAAATAAGTGTTCAGGAACAAAGGACAGCCATCTTCCACCACCCACTCTGACAGCCAGCCGGAGAAAACAGCAGAGAAATTGTTTCAGTCAAATCGGACTTAGATACATTGTATGAAAACAAGCCGCGGAAGACTTTCACTTGTTGCGCAACAGTCCGGATGCGAAATATCCGCTCCCTGCATACCAGGAGCCATTTCTGCGTGCCGCTGCTGTAAATCCGAGGGGGGGTTTAGCAAACAACCCCCCCCTCCACGTCTCTCTCATCCAAAGCCGCCAGCAATAAAGCTAAAAACACTTACTCTCCACCTCGCAGCTCAAGCCCCGGCAAAGCCATCCGACCCGAGCACTCCGTTCTCTCCGAATTCATTGTTCGTTACCGTCCTCCGTTGGCGAAGGGAACCAAGCCCCACGCAGCATGTCTTCTTCCACCTAGACCGAAGACAAGGACCGTTCCCCAGCTGCCGCCGGCAGAACCAGTCCAGGCAAGCCAGTCCTACAGAGGGTCCCCCCCAGAAAAAAAGGGGGGCACCCCACCCCGTTAGGGGCAGAAAAAAGAGCAAAACGGCAGACGAACCCCAAGGTTCATCCGTCGCCGCCAGAAGCCGGAACAGGAAGTCCATAAAGTTCTTAAAGTTCTTAAAGTGCTTGGAATTATCAGGCAGGGCAGAGTGACAAGGGGGGGATAGGTAAGGGTCGATCCATGAGGGGAGTGAACAAAAAGAATTTTCAGGGCAGGTGTCTAGGCCAAGATCGTAATTCAGGCCGGTGTTGCCTGGCCGATGTTTGGGCCAGGCGCTGTTTCTGTAAGTCATAGTTCGAGATTAGCCACTCACCCCTGATCAAAGTAGTCACTTCAACCCCCATTTCTGTCCAGGTAGTCACTTCAACCCCCATTTCACGTCTCTCGATGGTAAAAAAAATGATGGTAAGATCAAATATGCCACGCTACGTCGTGCCATGGCGAGATGAACTTCCGTGCGGCGCCAGGCGTCCATGCCGGTCTCCGCGCCAAACTGCGCCATGCCGCTCTGCTCGACAATTCGTGCACCCTCTGCCCACTGTCTGGACAGCATTCCCGAGCTGTTCCAGGCCGTCCCCACCTCCGGATCAAGTCCTGTTGGCGCTCGCCACTCGCCTATGCCGTCTCCGAAAATTCAGGCCGCTCCTCTCATAGCGGGAGATGGCCGGCATGGCGGCACGCCCGATTTACTGCCGCTCTCGATTTACAACTCCGGCTCCCTGCCAGCCCGTGCCGCCCCAGGGGTCCAAAAAACGCTCCGGTGAATCACAAAATCGGCGGCTTACCGGGGCTGGCCCACAGGAGCCGAGCTTGGCCGGCTGTCATCCTCACGGGCGAGAAACCTTCCTACGCCTTCCCTCCGCATTCAAAGGTCCGTCTCCATTTTTTTCCACGCATGCGCAAAACTTCTCAAACAATAACAGTCCTTCACCAAACACAGAGTTATCTTACAGTGATGCAAAACAAATGCTTCTTCTATCTTCAGCTTCAACTCCTCCAGCAGCAATCAGTAAACACAGGACTCAGTGGTCGAACAAGGGAACGGACTGTGTTCCTGAGCTTCCTTTATGGTAGAGCTGAGAAGCACAGCCAATCAGAATTTAACACAGTTCTTAAAGCTACATAGGCTTAAGAACATAGGCTCATATATATTGTCAACCCAATATAAGGCTGAATATCCTAACAAGTAAGCTGCATTAACAGAGGGATACAATCAAGATGAAGGGAGGTACTAACACCACTCTATACCAGAGTGAGTGAGTGAGTGAGTGAGTGAGTGAGTGAGTGAGAGACAGACAGACACACACACACACACACAGCGTGACAGAGATGGGGAGGAGGGAGGGAGAGACAGAGAGAGAGAGACAGAAAGAAAGAGAAAGAAAGGAAGAATTGGCAGCGGTTTTGTTTTTTCTTTCCTTTTTTTTTCTTTTTAAAAGAAAGGCACTCTTTCCACTTAGAGCCGGGAGCCTGCTCTTAAACTTCCCAGAGGGAGTCGTGCCTTAAGTAACGGGATGACTGACTGGCAAAGTTGAGGGTCAGTCTTTTTATATTCAGCTGTGGTTGATGTGAATACTGCCCCCTTGTGATAGTAACAGGTATGTAAAAACAACAACACAGAGAATGGTAAATCATAGGAAATTTAATGAACAGTATTGACTGAACTATGCCATGTATCATCTTTTGTATTATTAAAGCTATTGTTATATATTATTTTCATTAGCAAACCATCCCATGACAATGGATCGTGTGTACAGAAAAATGTTAGGAAAAGAAAATATAGTGAGGATTTTTTACAGTATGGTTTTACCTCAATAATTACAGCAGGAATTGAGAAACCACAATGTGTTATTTGTTGTGAAGTTCTATCAGCTGAATCTATGAAGCCGAACAAACTAAAACGCCATTTTGATAGCAAGCATCCGAGCTTTGCCGGCAAGGATACCAACTATTTTAGAAGCAAAGCTGATGGACTCAAGAAAGCCAGACTTGACACTGGTGGCAAGTGCCACAAACAAAATGTAGCAGCCATTGAAGCTTCATATTTGGTGGCACAAAGAATCGCCAGAGCTATGAAACCTCACACCATTGCTGAGGATTTGCTGTTGCCAGCGGCCAAAGACATTGTTCAAGTTATGATCGGAGACGAATTTGTTACGAAATTGAGTGCAATTTCCTTATCTAACAACACTGTCTGCAGAAGAATAGATGACATGTCTGCTGATATTCTTGATCAGGTAATCCAGGAAATAAAATCTGATCCACTTCCAATATTTAGTATCCAGCTTGATGAAGCTACAGATGTTGCAAACTGTTCACAGTTACTGGTTTTCGTGAGGTATATTAATGATGGCGACTTTAAAGATAAGTTTCTTTTTTGCAAACCTCTTGAAACAACAACTACTGCACGTGATGTATTTGACACAGTTGGTTCATTTCTGAAAGAGCATAAGATCTCTTGGGAAAAGGGTTGTGGTGTTTGCACAGATGGTGCTCCAGCTATGTTAGGATGTCGATCTGGATTTCAACGTTTGGCACTGAATGAGTCAACAAAAGTCATCAGAACTCACTGTATGATTCATTGGCAAATATTAGCAATGAAGACACTGCCACAAGAGTTACAAGAAGTAATGAAAAGCGTCATAAGTTGTGTCAATTTTGTAAAGGCGAGCAGTTTAAACAGTCAGTCCTTTCCTCTCTCCATTCCAATGGAGAGGGATCGTTTGATTGCCGCTATGTCCGAGGGAGGGTTAAACAAGAAAAACTCCCCCCTCCAATCTCCATTTAAAATTGATTGAACTGGAACTTAGTGTCCTATCGCTTATCCTTCATCAGCAACCCAGGAGATTAGGGAGCGCCTTCCATCTCTGGCATTTCAGCTACTCTTTTCATTCTGTTTGTTGTTCCCAGGATCCATCCAGCGAAGAGGCAAGATTTGCCCCCCCTTTCTGCTTGCCAGCTCCTAGGCTGGGGGCTCCCAGCGAGCCACCCCTACGGCAGGAGATTCCCTCAGAATCTCCTGTGCTCCCGAAGGAGCCCACCGGTACAGCAAGCGGTGGACAGAGCGCGAAGCACGTCCGTCGCCTTTGGAAACCGGAAACGAAGTGCAGTTTAAACAGTTGACTGTTTTCGCAACTGTGCAATGAGTTGGATGCGCCAAACAATGCTCTGCTATTTCACACTGAAGTGAGATCGTTGTCGAGAGGAAAAGTTTTAAAACGTGTTTTTGAGCTTCGTGATGAACTCAAAAGGTTTTTTAATCAGAAAGCAAGACCGAAGTTCGAAGCACTTTTTGGCAATAAAAGTGAACTGCAGAAAATAGCTTACTTGGTTGCCATCTTTGCCATCTTGAATGAGTTAAATTTATCACTGCAAGGACCAAATGCAACATGCCTTGATTTGTCTGAAAAGATCCGACCATTCAAAATGAAACTTCAGTTTTGGCAAAAAAAAATGGATGAAAATAAATTTTACATGTTGCCTACCCTATCTGCTTTCTTTGAGGAACATGACATTGAACCAGACAAAAGGATTAAGATGATAATGTCTGTGAAAGAACACTTGCACATGCTTGCAGATGAAATTTCATTGTACTTTCCAAATCCACCTGTCACCCCATTTGCACTTGCCAGAAGCCCATTCACAGTCAAAGTTGAAGATGTTTCTGAGACAGCACAAGAGGAGTTTATTGAATTTATTAACAGTGATGCAGCGAGAACTGATTTCTCTACAATGCCAGTTACAAAATTCTGGATCAAGTGTTTGCAGTCATATCCTGTTCTGTCTGAGATTGTGTTGCGCCTTCTTCTTCCATTTCCAACAACATATCTTTGTGAAACCGGGTTTTCCAGCTTGTTGGTTATCAAGTCTAAATACAGAAGTAGACTTGTTGTGGAAGATGATCTTCGTTGTGCTCTTGCAAAGACTGCCCCGAGAATTTCTGATCCGGTGAGAAAGAAGCAATCTCAACCTTCGCACTTTGTCTGAAATGGTATAGGGTTTCTTGCCTAGGCAGGGGGTTGGACTAGAAGACCTCCAAGGTACCTTCCAACTCTGCTATTGTATTGTATTGTATTGTAAACTTTGAGGAAAGCTCTGTCTTGGACTCTGATTTAATTCTGGATGATATTTGGAAAGCTGACACTTACATCAGCTGGCAGCTATTAAATCCTCATTACCTGACATTTCTGGGGGATCAACGCTGTTTGCACAAAAAACACCTACCCCCTACCCCTCATATAGAACATGTTGAACCACTTGGCTAAAGGCAAAGTGTTCACCAAACTGGACTTGAGAGAGGTGTATTACCACATACACATCAGGGAGGGAGATGAATGGAAGATTACCTTTAACTGCCTCCTTGGTAGTTTCCAGTTCAAAGTCATGTCATTTGGGCTACAAGGGGCCCCTGCAGTCTTCATGCAGTTCATTAACGATGCGCTGCATGAGCACTTGTACAAAGGGGTGCTTGTTTACCTTGATGATATTCTCGTCTTTTCTGAGACCCTCGAAGAACACGTAAAGCTGGTGTAGCAGGTCCTGGAAAATCCTCTAGCTGCCAAACTACGCTAAACTATCAAAGTGTGAATTCAACATGACCTCACTGGACTTCCTTGGCTATCGTATTTCCAGTGAGGGGATAGAAATGAACCCAGGGAAAATGAAAGTGGTGCTAGACTGGCAACCCCCATGCACATGCAAACAGCTACAGAGTTTCCTGGGATTTGCTAACTTCTATTGGCAATTCATCCCGGCTTTTGCAGAAGTCACTCTGCCCTTGACTGAACTGTTAAAAACAGGGCCATCCCCGATAAAACCAAAGCCAAACCAACCTATTGGGTGGACAATAGACTGTCAAAAAGCATTTGAAAAACTAAAATGGCTCTTTGCCAAAGAGCCCATTTTACAACACCCTAACCCAAAACAGCAATTCCTAATCCAGGCAGATACCAGTGATGTGGCTGTATCAGCAGTGCTGTTGCAGAACAAGGAAGGACAACTCTTGCCGTGCACTTATGTCTCCAAAAGACTCACCACCATGCAAAGAAGGCCATTTGGGAAAAAGAAGCCTATGCAGTCCGGTGGAGACATTTCCTAGAGGAACCTGCCATTCAAGGTCTGGACTGACCATAAAAACCTCGAAGCTCTCAAAAGCTCCCAGAAACTGTCTCCCAAGCATGTTCGCTGGGCACAATGCTTCAGGTTTAAATTTGAGCTGAAGCACATCCCTGCTGGGAAGAATTTGCTGGCAGATGCCTTATCAAGGAAACCACAGTATGACAGTGGGAGGGAAGAAGTGATTCACCCCATCATCCCCCCCCCCCAACCAAAAGGTGGCTCAAGTCACCACCAGAGGCCAGACAAGGTGGCAGCCTACTCTCGGCCAGGACAAGCTGACTCCAGCAATGAAATCGGTGCTGCCAACCAACCCCTGGCTCAACAAGAAAGACATCCTGACGATGAGAAATAGCTTAGCCTGGAAGAGATCCAAACTGTACATCCCTGCGAACTTGAGGCTGGAAGTACTACATCGAAGCCACGACGCAAAATTGGGAGATCACTTTGGATTCCTAAATACGCTTCACCTCACCAGACGTCAATTTTTTTGGCTGAAAATCAAAGCAGAAGTGGAAGACTATGTGAAAAGCTGTGCCACTTGCGCAACCATGAAAATACGATTACTGCAACTGATAGCTAGCTGACCATGGGAGGAGATTGCAATGAATTTCATCATAGAGCTTCCAGACTGCAGCGGAAATAAAGTGATCTGGACATTCATCGACTTGTTTTCTAAGCAAGCCCACTTCATCGCTTGCTCAGGATTACCATGCACTAAAAAACTAGCGAAGATGTTTGTCAAACACATTTACCGCCTACCCAGAGTACCCAGGAGAATCATCTCAGACCGCAGAGTTCAATTCACTGCCAAGTTCTGGAGGGAGTTCCTGTGGTCCATTGGGTCCATGCAAGGACTTAGCTCTGCTTTCCATGCGAGCATGAACGAAGCAGCGGAACACATGAATGCAATGGTGGAACAATACATCCGTTGTTATTTAAATATTAAATTAAATTAGTTATGTTGATTACCAGCAGGACAAGTAGTCAGACTTGCTACCTTTAACCGAAGTCGCGTATAACAATGCTGTCCTCAGCAGCACTGGATTAACTCCTTTTCAAGTTACCATGCCTGAACTGCCAAGAGAACACCCCCCCCACCTCTTCCATGTCTCTGACTGAATGGATGGACGCTCTTAAAAAGGGGTGGGAGAATACAAAAAAAGCTCTAGCAGAGGCAGCAGAAGAGTACAAGAAACAAGCGGATAAGCATTGCTCACTCCAATCCCCCTTCCAAGTGGGGGACAAAGTTTTTGTGTCTACCAAATACATAAAGTTAAGAATGCCTAGCAAGAAATTAGGGCCAAAATTTTTAGGTCCCTTCCCAATAGTGAAAATAATTAATGCAGTTACGGTTCAGCTCAGTGTGCCCAGAATTCTAGGGAAAATTCACCCAGTCTTTCATTGCAGCTTACTGAAGCCGGTGAGTGAGTCCAACCTAAGACTGTTGACCCAGCCTCCCCCTCCTCCAGTAGTAATACAAGGAGAAACTCACTACAAAGTGAAGAAAATTTTAGATTCTAGATTGCATAGAGGTCGTTTAGTGCTTTGTCTGAAGCTACTTGAGTGAAAAGTTAGAAAGCAAAAGCTGCTAAATTAGTGAAACAATCCCATGATAAGATCTCCCTGAGGTGGGGTGGGGGAGAGGTGGTTAATTATCCTTATGTTAACCCCCACATTATTCTCTTTTCAGGATATGCTTTTCTTCTGAGGAGAGGCTGCCTGTCAGGTCTGCAGCTTTCTTTTGGATCTTTGGCCTGCCACACTTTCTATTATTCTACTATGCCTTTTTTTGTATTTTTGTTATTTATTTTTACTTAAACAAACACAACACAAAGAAAAAAATGATCTTTAGTTACATATTGTAGAAAGTGTGTCAATTGGTTACAAATAACTTTCGTGCATCTCTTCCACAGTCATTACTTGTGGAAGTAGGATAAAGGAGGGGTCCACTAGGGAGGGGGGATCGGGGGTCGTCTCTGTTGAGGGCCGTCCCATTCGGTTGGTCTTGGGGAGGGGCAGGGGCGGTGGGAGACAGGATGCTCATTGTGGGGCAGGGGCTCGCGGTCACTGGTTATAAGCGGTCGCTTGCCGCAACCCCCTGTGCTCCGCTCGTGGGCTAGGCGGTCAGGGACCACAGAGCCGGGGCCCCAGGCTGATGTTCTGCAACGCCAGGTCCGTGGTGAACAAAGCCCCCCTCATAAATGACCTCGTGTCAGAGGGGGACCCAGACCTGGTGGGAATTACGGAGACCTGGTTGGGCCCCGAGGGGGGTTTACCCCTCGTGGAAATGTGCCCACCAGGCTACCGTGCATTTCATCAGCCTAGGGCCCTAGGCAGGGGTGGGGGGGTGGCGGTTATTGTTAAGGAAAGTCTGGAGCCGAGGAAGACCACTGTGCCTCAGACGACTGGCTGTGAGTCCCTCTTCGTGAAGTGGGGCCTAGGGAGGCAGTTGGGCTTGCTGATTGTATACCTGGCTCCCCGCTATGTAACAGCAGCCCTGCCCGAGCTACTCGAGGTGATCGCCGCAATGGCGGTGGAGACCCCCATGACTACCAGTCTGGGGGTCTCCACCGCCATTGCGGCGATCACCTCGAGTAGCTCGGGCAGGGCTGCTGTTACATAGACTTTAACCTGCCATCGGCGGGCGAAACATCCAAGGTAGCCCGGGAGTTCATGGCTTCCATGACGGCCATGGACCTGACCCAAGTAGTTCAGGGCCCCACTCACGAGGGAGGACACACGCTGGATCTGATTTTAGTCATCTTACCCTTGTCATGGACAGATCACTCTCTCCTTCGGATGGACTTTCCAACTGTCACACCCCACCGCGGAGAGGCGGAACCGGAGACATTGAGTTGGTTCCGCCCCAGGCACCTGATGGACCCTGAAACCAAGGAGCCTGGGTGACTCGTCGCCGCAAGAGAGGCCGCAAGGGCGCGACTCGGTCCAAGGCCCCCGTGGCTGCACTTAACCATGCGGTCACTAGGTCCTCAGTCGAGTCGCGGGGTAGGGTCACAGGAATTGGCCCAAGCTCCCTCTGGAACCCATCTGGGTCCATCAGGAGCCTGGGGCGGAACCATCTAGGAATGTCGGACTCCGCCTCCCCGCGGTGAGGTGAGGCGATTGGAAAGTCCAGCCGGAGGAGAGCGTGATCTGTCCATGACAAGGGTGTGATGGCTAAATCCCCTGTTCCCAGATCACTACTCCATTGTCCTGAGACGAAGATCAAATCCAGGGTGTGTCCCCCCTCATGAGTAGGGCCTAAAACTACCTGGGTCAGGTCCATGGCCGTCATGGAAGCCATGAACTCCCGAGCTGCTCCAGAGGTCTCGCCTACTGACGGCAAGTTAAAGTCCCCCATGACCAAAAGTCTGGGGGTCTCAACCGCCGCCTCGGCTATCACCTCTAGGAGCTCGGGCAGGGCTGTTGTTGCATAGCGAGGAGCCAGGTATACAACTAACACGCCCAACTGCCTCCCTAGGCCCCACCTCATGAAGAGGGACTCACATCCGGTCGTCTGAGGGACAGTGGTCTCCCTCGGCTCAAGACCTTCCCTAATCATAATCGCCACCCCCCCACTCCTCCCTAGGGCCCTTGGCTGATGAAAGGCACGGTAACCTGGTGGGCACATTTCTACGAGCGGCAGACCCCCCTCGTGGCCCAACCAGGTTTCCGTTATACCCACCAGGTCCGGGTCCCCCTCTGACACAAGGTCATAAATGAGGGGGGCTTTTTGTACCACGGACCTGGCGTTGCATAACATCAGCCTAGGGCCCCAGTCCTGTGATTCCTGCCCTCCTAGTCTGCGAAGGGAGCACGGTGAGTTGAAGCGCGTGACCGCCTGTATCCAGTGGCCTCGGTCCTCCAACGTCCGCCTCCCACCGCCCCTGCCCCTCCCTAGAACCGGAACGATGGAAAAAAACCTCAGTGGAAATGACCCCCCCCTCCCCTTCCTCCGTATCACTACTTCCGCCGGCCAGCCTTATCGTATGCCGTCCCCTCCCTGGGCTATTTCCCCCCTCCACCCTGGAACCCCCTAAAAGCCGAATTAAAAAATTAAATAAAAACCCCCTCAGTTTGCGCTTCGCCCACCTCTCAGGAGCAATCAGTCCATCCTTGAGGTGGGCCCGTGTTAGACAAGGGGGCCAGGCTTGCGAGAGTGGAGACTCCCGCAGGCAAAGGAGATCACGCCTAGAATACATTATTAAAACACACAGAGGTCGTCCATACCTAGAGGACAAAGTGCAAGTCCGAAACAAGTCCAAAACAGAGTCCAGGGTAAAATAAAGTGACAGGTGAAAAGTGCATATAAGTGGATGTAATCCATTTAGGGCAGAGGGGAGAAGACAGTCAGACTGATGATCTTATGGATGGGGGGAACACAGTTTAGTCTCATCCAAACCCCCTCCACCTGTCTTCCTCGGTCACATAGGCCTCAATCCGCATTTAGTGCCGCACGACTAGATGGTCCATCGTGCGGCCTGATGTAAAACGCTGGCATGTGCGGCACAGCTTACCACCTCCGATCCCAGCACTCACTTCAAGGTCTTCCTGGGTCCTCTTCGGTCACGATCCACCATTTCACGACCCGGCTGTGTGGCTTCTTCATCCATCCTCACATCCTCTTGCTTCCTCCTTCTATCATTCTCTCCACACCAGCCCTTCATTCTCCTTCTCCTTCTTCCATCTCCGTCTCCATCTCCTTCTCCAACTCCTTCTCCAACTCCATCTCCTTCTCCAACTCCTTTCTCCACCTCCTTCTCCTTCTTCCTCCATTCCTCTCCACCTCTCCTCACTCCACGTCTCCTCTCTCCGTCCTCTCACTTCCTCTCACCATCCCAACTCCTCCAATTCCAACTCCGTTTCACCATTCCACCCGCAGCAACATCCACCAGCCTCCTCCTCTCTCCGACAACATCCTCTCGCCTTCTTTCCGCCATTCTCACCGTTCCAGCCGCTCAACCTCCAGCCCCGGCTCGGATGGGATTAGCTGTAAAAACACTCGGATCGGGATTTGGCCACACGATCTGGCATAGACCGTACGGCCCGATGGTAGTCCTCCCGATCCGACCCGGTCCGGCCAATGCGTGTCTTCTGTGTCCCGGCTTCGCGGCCTACCTCCCTGCTTTCAGCCGCGCCGGGATGCTCCAGGCTGCAGAAGGCCGAATTGGACCGCGCCCTGCTCCTCCTCACCCAGCCGTCACTCCCAGGGCTCGCCCCTCATGTCCAAGCGGCCCGGGGCGACGGCTGGCATGTCGTCTTGCTGGGCCAGCCCTCAAAGATGATCGGCGAGGGCTGGCAGCGTCCTCCAAGGCGAAACGGCCCCCGGGCTCTCCGTCGCATTTTCAGAGCGCGACCTCCATTTTCGCACATGCGCAAACACCATAAAGGTGTTCCCAGGGGCTAAGCTACCAAAACCAAAGATGTACTCTATGTCTCCTGGGAAGTTGGATGAAATGCAATGGTACATTGAAAAGAACCTGGCAAGAGGGTTCATACATCCAGCTAGGTCTAGTATAGACCCCTGTCCTATTCAGGGAGAAAAAGGATGGAGGGCTGTGCCTGTGTGTAGACTTCCGGGGCATCAATGGGGTGTGTGTGGAGCAAATGTATCCACTACCACTCTTGAAGGATATGTTGGTCCATTTAGCGGAGGGCCGAGTTGTCACTAAGTTGGACCTTAGCGAGGCCTATTATTGGGTCAGGATTCAAGAGAGGGTTGAATGGAAAATGGCTTTCAATTGTCCCCTGGAGAGCTACCAATTCTGGGTAATGCCTTTCAGGTTACAGGGGGCACTGGCGGTGTTGATGCAGTTGATCAATGAAGTCCTGCATGAACACGTATACGACGGAGTGCTCGTCTATTTGAATGACATCTTGATCTATTCCAAGACCATGGATGAGCATGTTAAATTGGTATGTGAGGTCCTTAGCAAATTATTGAAGGCCAACCTGTATGTGAAGTTAAAAAAGTGTGAGTTCCACAAGACCTGGCTGGAGTAGGGTTCCCGAACGGGGGTAGAGATGGACCCGGTGAAGGTACAGGTGGTACTGGATTGTCAGGCACCAAGGACTTGGAAGCAACTACAGAGCTTCTTGGGCTTTGCCAACTTTTACTGCCAATTAATTCCATCATTTGCCAAAGTGGCACTACCGCTGACCGATCTATTAAAAACCAAACACCTAGCCAGTAAGCCGAGGCCAAGCCACCCACTACAGTGGGATATGTCATGCCAACAGGCCTTCAAAACATTGAAAACATTATTTGCTCAGGAACTGGTGCTATGACACCCCGATCCTGTATGTCCATTTGTAGTGCAGGCTGATGCTAGTGAGGGGCTGTCCTATTACAGGCAAATGATGAGGGAACTTTACAGCCGTGTGCCTACACCTCCCGTATGTTGAATGATACTGTTGTAGGAAAAAGGCCAAAACACACAGACGAGCTCTTCAAAGCAGTAAAGTTTATTGTGCACAGTTTCAGATATGGGCCATAGCCCAACAAAATGTCTGAACCCCCACATGTTGACAAGGATTGTCCCTTATACCCTCAGTGACGTAGACATTCCCGTTTTCCTACATCTGCCCAAATATGGAGGTGGGGGACTCAAAAACCTACCAGTTGACACAGTTTGCTTAGGTCGACAAGATATATGCATTCAGAGGCTATTTGTGGCTAGCAAGGAGATAAATGGGGAAGTTGCTGGGAAACGATCGTGGGAGCAACCCAGAAAACAGGATGCTGTCTGGGGCAGGACCTTTTTGCAACTTCAGCAGTATATTGAGCAGAGCTTGCAATCTTTACTTCTTGACCAAAGTGTACTTGACCAATGTTTCAGGCCTAGGCCTGCTACCTCATTTCCCCCCTGTGTGGCTCCTCTGACTTCCAGATGAGCCACATATTCATCCTCCCCCCTAGTCTCTGGTCGTAGCTTTTCATATTCCCACATAGCCATTACCTGGGCAGTAGCCTTTCATTCTGCTAGCATGGATAAGTTATAAATAAGAATAGGGAGTATGCAGGGCAAGATAACACATCCCGTGTTACGCTACTACTGCTTGCAAGCTAGGGGACTTTGGACACCAGATACCAAACAGTTGCCCAAGATCCAGTCCTTTCCATTTTTGGACAGGAACGTGGACAATCTGTTCTCTTCTCCTTGCACTGTTTTCAATGATGTCCCCTATATCATCGTACTCAAGGCGACTGTTTGAAAAGTTAAATTTAGCACATACTCCCCCTTCTGTCGCTAAGAGGTGGTCGAGGGCCAAGCGGTTTTGATAGATTGATTCTCGGAACTTTTTATTTTGTTTAGCTAGAACTCTCAGGGATTGAGCTGTTTCGTTGGCAATGAGCTCAACTGCAGCTTGAAGTCCTATGCTTCTACCTAGCATGTAAACCGGGGTTTGATATCCATAGCTTCCATCTTGAGCCCAGGTAGCAGGATCATAATAATGAATGATCCGTTCAGGGGGCCAGTCCTCATCCTTCCAGTCTCCTATTTTAAAGGAGGCCTTTAGGACTTCCGGTATCCGGCTCCAGCGGAGACGGGCGAGCCTAGGGCTCGCTCGCCGCTTTGTTGCCTTTTCTGCCCCCCCAGGGGGGCGAAACTCTCCGGTTACCGGAGGTTTCCCGTAGGGTCGGCTCAGAGGGAGCGGCCCTCGTCACGGCGGTGGGGAGGGCGCTCCTCTCTGCGACCTAGGAGGAGAGGAACATGCCAGCGGGGGTTTTTTCCTTCTCCAACGGCTGTCGGTGCCATTCGCTTTAATGGAGAGGGCTGAACGGAGAGGTCGGGCGGATCGCCGAGGCTTCAGCTGCGAGAGGGAGTGAGTTTAAAAGAACACCTTTTTTTCCTTGCTGCCAGCCAGGCTGAACGGACTGGGAGGGGGGTGTTTAATTTTAAAACCCCCCCCCTCGGATTTAAGCGGCACGCTAAGATGGCTTCTCTGCAAAGAGAAAGCGGAAACTTTCACTCCGGACGGTCTTTAACAAGGGAAAGTGGATTGTGACTTTCTGCAACATTGTTTCTAGGTCTGGCTGAGCTTAAAAAATTTCTTTTTTTTGCTACTCTCTCCCTCTGGCTAGATGGGCGGTGGAAGTGGCTTCTCTTTGTCCCTGCCTGACTATTTTAACTAAGGAAAATTTCCAGCGTCTCTTTGAAAGCAGGACTCTCTCTGGATTTTTGAAAAAAAAAATTTTTTGATGGATTTGTGACTTCTTCTCTGGAATACCTTCGTTATTACTATTTGCTGATTTGGGAAATTGTGTCTCTTTTGGTTTCTGAATTGTTTGCAACTTCACAGCCCTGAATTGAACTGAGCTCCTGATCTGCCCCACCAGCCCCACCCGGAAAACGCCATCTTGGTGGCAGTGACTCTAACTTTTAATCATGGCACAAGAAGCAGCACTTGTAAATTTGGAACAAAGGATGGCTTCTCTTGAAACCTCTATGCAAACTTTGATATCAGAAATAAAGGCCCAGAGGGCTGAAAATAGTACTTTTAAAAAGGAACTATTGGATACCCGGAAGCAAGTGTTGGAGAATACACAGAAGACCGAGGAATTGGAGGGGGGGCTGGAGGGGGCTAAGGGAGAGATTAAAAATGTTTCTAATGGGGTGGGGGAAATAAATGGGCATGTGTCTAGGATAGATATGGAAAGAATGACATATTTTTTGAGATTTCAGAATGTTCTTGAGGAATCTGGTGAATGCCTACCTGATCTTATGAGTACAATTTTAGCAGACTATTTACAAAAACCCAAAGATGAGATCAGGGGGGACATTGACCTAGCCTATAGAATTAATTCTGCATATGCCAAGATGAATGAAGTGCCTAGAGAGATACATGTGAAATTTGTTAGAAGGTCAACCAGAGAGGAAATCCTGAAAGCGCAGAGAGAAACCTTTAATTTATCAACGAGAAATGGTCACTATCTTGAAGCAGATCCCTAGAAAAATTAGAGATTCAAGAAGGAAATTTTCCTTCTTGTCTAAAACCTTGTTTGATCACGGGATTTGGTTCAAGTGGATGACACCTGAAGGGATGCTGGTGTTCTGGGAAGGAGGAAGAGTGAGGATTAAAACAGTTGCTGAGGCGGAAGCCTTTCTTAAAAAATATTCCTCTGCCCTGGGGGAAGATCCAGGGGGGACGGAGGGGGTCACGGCCCCGCCCGCGGGGGGCCAGGGAGGAGAGAAAGAAGATACAATAGCCAAAAGACTTAGATCAAAAAAATAACTTTGCCTTGATTTTTCTTGAACAATTTTGTATAATATTTCTATCCGGACTTTTTGTAAATGTCTGACAGCATGGAAGGGAGAATTTAGGTAAATGTACTTGCTTCCATCTTGTAGTGGTATGGACAATCTTTTCTATGTTAACTTTTTTAATGTGTATTTTGAGGTCTCGGAAGGTCCGACGACTCTGACGTGAATGCTCTCAAAATTTCTTTGTAACCATTACCCTATCCTGTTAAAAAATGTAAAACCAATAAAACTTTTTCAATATAAAGGAGGCCTTTAGGTGCCTGCCACTCCATTGGTCTGCATTCACTACCTGAGGTTGTTCGAGGGGCAACATGAGAAAGGAGGGATTGATAACTCCTAAGTTACATGCCCCTCCCCAACCCACAGGAAGAGTGCTATATGCCATTGTACCACAAATCCAATGTACCCCTGATGGGGCGTTGGTGATGTTTCTAAGAGAGAACTTTGCCCAGAGGTTTACAGTTCCTGCACTGACAGCTGACATAATCTGGGTTTGGGCTATGATTGGCCCACTGCCAAACCTCTGACCTCGATTACCATGTTTGGGCTGGGTTAATTCGAGGATCATAACAGTCGGTCTTTGAGTCACAAATGGAATACCAGGTTCCCTTATAGCAGCAGGGTGTGTGTGTTCCTTGGCAGTGATAATGAGTGTGATATACCAAAGTAGTGGTGATCTCTCTTTCTTTTAGGACAGTTGAGATAAACAGTTATCCAGGCACATGGTGTTGTGTGGGGGTTTATCCATGGGGGGGGGGGGTTAGGAACAGCTTGAATATTGGGGGATTCTAGATAACAGAGCACCCCTTCCGTGCCATTAGGCTTGAGGTAGGTACGCTCTGGGGTTCCAAATATACAAGAGAGCAAGTCAAACTGTAGGCAGGACCAAACTGTAGTCATTCCTTCACTACATTAATACCCCCCAACTGGTGTTATGCATTGTTGACATTGGTTTTCCTCCCCATGTGTACCTGGAGTGGTTGTGTCTCGAGTTTTACTATTGATGCTGAGCTGCTTACGTGAGGTTTGCTCATGAGGCAGGTCCCTTTTCACCCAGTTTTCAACTGGGAGGCAGTTGTAATACTTCTCCAGCCCCATACTGGTGGGTCTCCGCAATCCAAAGGGAGGGGGAGAGTTCCCTCCTTATAGGGAACTTTGGTGCACATGCCTATTCTTAACACATACCCCACATAGCGACAAACCATAGGATTAGGAGGTTGTCGAGCCTGGCATCTTATCGAAGGCCCTAGGGAACAAACAGGAACAAACAGGGGTGCGGCAACACTTCTCCCCAGCACTCTGGTGTAAACACCAAGGGGGATTGCCCCGCACACCCCTCAGACCCATGGCCTAGGAACGGGTGATTTGTGGCCTGTCTTGTGGCTTGCTCCACTGGCCCAGATTTCTAATACATATGTCATGTCCCACTGCACTACTAACTAGTACCAGTAAAAATACCACATTCTCCATACTTCTTCACCCGTGCGTAGAAAGTCAGCTTCCGGTGTGACTTAGCAGGGGGTTCTTCACTGCTGTGCGTTGAGAAATCTATTGCCGGTAAGATTTCAGCAGAGCAGCCTGCAAGTGAGAGAGGGCAAACAGGAAACGTTAAAGCTATAGCAAAGCATAGATCATATAAGGAGTGAATACAAGGAATATAATGCATAAAGGGGATACAGGCGTTTCTTTTGCCTTAAGCGCAGGTTTAGGGGTGTGGTGGGATGAGGGGTGACCTGCCATGCAGTCTCTGCATCTGCTTTGATTCGGGTCCAGTGTAACCATGACTTTGACTCAGCAACATTCACTGCTAACGGTGAAATCATGATGACTTGAAAAGGTCCCTTCCATCTGCCCTCTAAGGGTTCCTTTTTCCAATGCTTCACCCACACCATATCCCCCGGCTTAAACTGATGACATTTAGTAATCAATTTTGATGGTGTTTGTTCTATTACATAGGATCGTAATTTATCAACTTGTTGATTTAAGGCCTGTACCATTTCTATATTCCACACATTTCCTTTATGACTTAGACCGGGCCATCCGGCTAAATTCCTTTTCAATAATGTGAGTGGTCTGACAAACATCAATTCATATGGTGACATGTTGTGTGTTCTTCTTGGAGCTGTTTGCACTGCATACAGGGCAAGGGGGAGAGCGTCCGACCATTTCAAGTGGCTTTCAGCACAAAGTTTAGTTATTTCACAAACGCCTCCCCCTTGGGGTGGAAAGAAACCTCCATTTAGTTCCCATTGCTTTACACTGTGCACAAACTCCAGTCCATTATCTGAGGAGATATAGCCTGGTGTTCCATATCTGGAACACCTCCTGTAACAACAAGCGGGCTACGTCTCTGGCTTGTTTTGACTTTGTTGAAGACGTTTCCAGCCACCCAGTATACATATCTGCCATTACTACCATTGCCTTATATAAGTCACATCTAGGCATATCAGTAAAGTCAATCATCAAATAGTCCATGGGGTAAATACGATCGGGGGATCGCTCCCAGGGGCAAGAGGTGCCCCTGTCTGGGATTCACTTTTGCACACGTTACACATCTGGCTACCACCCCCGCCACAAGTCCTGCTAGTCGGTTGATGAAATAATCCCTTCCTAATGCGGTTTCCAATGCGGTTTTTTTTCCATATGCATGGTTTCGTGGGACAGTTGGACTAAAGTGTACGCCACGGAGGCCGGCACCACCACTCTATTGTTTGGCAACACATACCACCCATTTTCAAGTCTGGCATGTAGGTCAGTAACAGCTTTCTCACATTCCTGATGAGTATAGGTAGGAGTGATAGCCGGTGGAATTACTCCCATTTCCATAGCCACCTGGATGAAAAGGTTGGAGTTAGGCTCCTGATGTACAGCTGCTTCCCTGGCCTCTAGGTCTGCCCTTCTATTTCCTTGGGCTACTTTGTCTTCTTCCCTCTGATGGCCCTTACAATGCATCACTGCTACTTTGGTCGGTAATTGTACTGCTTCGATTAACCAGTTGATCAAATGTCCATGTTGTATATGTTTACCAGCTGAATCCCTAAACCCCCTCTCTTTGTACACAGCCCCATGGGCATGCGAAGTCAGAAAAGCGTACTTGCTGTCTGTCCAAACATTCAGGGATTCCCCTTTAGCTATTTCCAATGCCCGAATGAGTGCCCACAACTCTGCCACTTGAGCACTATGCCCCCCTCCCAGCGGTCCACTTTCTATGATCCCATCATCATCCACTATAGCATATCCCGCCATTCTCCTTCGCTCAATCATGTAACTGGAACCATCTGTATACCCATTGTATACTGTCTTTAGAAGAGGAATATCTGATAAATCAGGGCGGGTAGAATACACAGCTTCCAATACTTGCAAACAGTCATGCTCAATCTCTACCTCAGTTGGCAACAAGGTGGCAGGATTTAACCTGGTGGACACTTCCAATCGCACCGGAGGATTTTCAACCATCATAGCCTGGTATTTAGTCAGCCTTTGGTTGCCAATCCACAGGTGGCCCCTATTATCCAACACTGATTGAACTGTATGGGGGTGTGTGTGGACTGTTATGGGGCTAGAGAATGTGAGCTTTTGACAATCTTGTATCAATTCGGCAATTGCAGCCAGTATTTTTAAACAATGAGGCTACCCCTTGGCCACCCCATCCAGTTGCCACTGTCCGAGCTTCTGTGTTAATACTCCCAGAGCAGTGCTTTTGTTCGTGTCCACATACAGGTTAAAAGCTTTTTCCAGGTTAGGCAGAGCCAGAGCAGGAGCTGACGTCAAGGCAAACTTAATATTATTAAAGGCATTTCGTTGTTCCTCCCCCCAACAGAAAGGGTCAGCATTAGCTCCCTTAGTCGCAGCATAAAGCCAAGTCCAAAAATCCTCTCAATTGCCTCCTAGTCCGCGGCTCTGACAACGCTAGAACTGCCTGCTTACGTTCATGTCCCAACGACCTCTTTCCTTGCTTAATATCATACCCTAGATACCACACCATTTGTCTTACTAACTGAGCCTTTCATCTTGACACTGTATATCCATATTCCATCAACAATATCAACAAAGCTTTAGTACTATCCCAACACACCTCCTCCGATTGCCCTGTCACCGAAACATCATCCACATCCCCTCTCTGGAGAGGCACTGCTAACCCTTCACTGAAGGAGTACCAAAAGAGTAGGTGACTTATTAAATCCTTGAGGCAGATGGGTCCATGTGAACTGCATTTCTGTCCTTGTTTAGGGATTTTCCCATGCAAACGCAAAAAGCCATTGAATTACTGGATGTATGGAGATGTTAAACAAACATCCTTCAAATCAGTTACAGACAACCACTTTGCATGGGGGGGCAGAAGACCTATGAACAGGTGAAGCTGTGAGCTTCAATTACACAATCACAGAGGGGTGATGTGATGCAATATACAGAACTTCATGTTGAACCTCCAGCCCTTTAAAAACACAAGTTACAGGTTTCAATATCCGTCGCCCACAAATCTGTCCAGACACCCCCTGGACCTGTAGCCCATGCAGTCCAGGGGCAGCAATTCACCACCTGAATTGCACCATGTCAATAGCAACTGCTATTCACCACCGATCATCCAGCCCCTGTATCCACCAAAAAGGTAGTCTGCTGGCCCCCACATCCATAGTAACCAATGGCTCGGCTGGGGCCTCTTCCAAGCCGAGCCCCCTTCAATCCATCCATCAAATATCTACTATTCCAACCTCTTCCACCTTTCCTAGCCACTCTCACATGCCACATCCTCTCATACCTCTACCAGGGAATTGGGTTGGGGTCCCAGTTTCCCTACTGAACCCCTGCCAGCCACCAAATCCCCTACCCTAAACTGCCCTCTTTGGACACTCTCTTCACCAATGACCTTCTCCCTTACAATACGCACACTGGTTGCATCTACAATGCCTCTGCCAACAACTTTGTTTTCTTATGCATCCACATATCCTTCTTTTTTCCCCCCCTTATCCCTATCCACATACACTTTCCTTGCCACTTCCAACAACTTACTTGTATTCGTTCCCAATGCTCCTTCCCACCTCTGTAGCTCTCTCCAACTACACCCATAACTCTATAAACCTACAAACCTCTTATTTAACATCCTCACATTATCAATATGCTGAGGATCTACCCCATAGCCCCAATCAGCCTTTGCAAAAAGCTTTCTGGACCTTCATCAGCTCTCTGAGTCACCAAAGACATAGGCGCCGAAGGATTTCTTGCCCTTCTGAGAGCTCCCACTGTCAAGTTCTTTGATATTGAGGAGGGGCATGTGTGCCCCCGTCTAGGCTTCCAAATCAAGTCCCATTTGCTCTCTCCTCTGGAGTGAGCAAATGACCCTGGTGAGTAAGTACCTGCTGATCCGTTTGTTGCAAGGGACTCCCGAGCAGCTGTCAAACGGGTCCATAAGGCAACAGCCTCCTCCTTGGACTCCCAGCAATCCCAGCTGGGCCAGCCACTCCATCTTCACCCCCCCTGTCCTTAAGACAGTGAAGAGGGTGGCTGCATTGGGGATGGACGCGGAACATATGGGGGGGTCATAAAACCTCTTCAGCTTCTTTTCCCTCAACCCCCCTCGCCGTCCCCTGCTTCCTCTATTTCTGTCTAAAAGCCTCAGCGAGGAAAAATGTGTTTCTTTTTGAGGTTCCCTTTTCTCCGGTGCCTTTCCTGGCACCCCCCTCCTGTCTTCTGTAACTTTTGCACTTATTTTTCTCCAACCTCAGGATCTAATTCGGTCTTTTCATCCTGTTTCTGTTGAATTCGACAGGACAAAAAGGACATGCATCCCATCTGGATGTTCTCTATAATTAGGAGTTTGATTTTTCCAATTATATAAATCAGCCAGTGAGGATGGAGCATACATTCACGTTTTAAGCTGCTCCTCCTCAGCCCCTGGCATTCACGCTGCGCACTTCTCCTGCCCTGTGGTCTTGCCACACCCAATCTAATCATTTCTGCCTGACATTGCAACAAACAGTCTTCTCATTTACAGCCAGCCCATATATTATTACCGATTTGGATGTTTCATCTTGGCTGCTATCTCTTTCCAGAGATCATCTATAAGCCCTTTATCAAACACCCCTTGAGGAGACCATGTTCTCTCCTTATTACTCTTCAGATATGGGGTGTTACATTTTAGTTCAACAGTAATGTTCATCAAACCCTTATAACATGCACTCCAGCAGTGTGCTGGCAATGCTCTGGTTCCCTCCCATTCTGGCACAAGTCACTGATCTGCCGTCCCGGACTTTCAACGGTCCCGGACAGAAACTGCAGTAACGAATCCTCCCACACAGCCTAACGGGGCTACTTTAGGGACGACGCCCCGAGCCCAGGAGGGTGATCGGTCCCCCTCTTCCACCACCAAATGTGGCAGGTTACAACTCTTAACAGATACTTGCCTGAGGCGTCTTCTCTGTCGTCCTGGCCAGGAGATGGTTCAGACAGCCTTTCCTACGATGAAGGGTTCTTGGACTAGCTGCCAGCACCGTCGGTCTCGTGGAGAGGTCGCTGCTGTCTCCCGGAGGTCAAGCCCCCGTGGCGCCTGGAGAATGTTCAGGACCGTCCTCTCAACGGAGCCGAGGGGTGAAGCTGCCCTCAGCGAAACATCGCCTCGTCTGTATTCCCGGCCAATGCACCATTTGTTGTAGGAAAAAGGCCAAAACACACAGACGAGCTCTTCAAAGCAGTAAAGTTTATTGTGCACAGTTTCAGATATGGGACATAGCCCAACAAAATGTCTGAACCCCCACATGTTGACAAGGATTGTCCCTTATACCCTCGGTGACGTAGACATTCCCGTTTTCCTACATCTGCCCAAATATGGAGGTGGGGGACTCAAAAACCTACCAGTTGACACAGTTTGCTTAGGTCGACAAGATATATGCATTCAGAGGCTATTTGTGGCTAGCAAGGAGATAAATGGGGAAGTTGCTGGGAAACGATCGTGGGAGCAACCCAGCAAACAGGATGCTGTCTGGGGCAGGACCTTTTTGCAACTTCAGCAGTATATTGAGCAGAGCTTGCAATCATTACTTCTTGACCAAAGTGTACTTGACCAATGTTTCAGGCCTAGGCCTGCTACCTCAATACAGAGAGGCGTTGGGCTATCTGGGAGAAAGAGGCCTTCGTGGTCCATTGGGCCCTGCTCACCTGGAGACATCTGCTGGAAGGGGCGAGGGGTCCTTTCAAGGAATGGACTGACCATAAAACCTTGAGGCCCTCCAAAACCCATTCAAGCTGTTGCCCAAGCAGGTATGATGGGCGCTATACTTTCAAAGTACATCCTGGGTGGACAGAATTTCATGGCGGATGCTTTGTCAAGAAAGCCACAGTTCAATGGTGGCAGAGAAGACATAGTACAAGCTATGGTTCTACTGCCTACCAATGCCGGTATGACTGCGGGAGCCCTTGGATGGACCTGGTGCGGTGGGGTCCCAGCCGACAACTCCCAGGCCATATGAGCCACCCTGCCTACTGACCCTTGGTTCCAAACGAACCAACAACTCCTCACCTGACAGGATGGCCTGGTCTGGAAGGGCTCAGAAATATACATACCTGCAGACCAACGTGTAGCCGTATTGCAACGTTGTCACGATTCCAGGGCTGCGGGACACTTTGGGTTCCTAAACCCCTGCACTTGACAAACCATCAGTTTTGGTGGCCCAGGATGAAGCATGATGTAGAGGAGTACATCCGAAGCTGTGTCATCTGTGCTACCATGAAAAAACATCTGGGAAAACCTCCAGGGCACCTACAAGAGGTAGAAAGCCCTACAAGGCCTTGGGAGGTCACAGCCATGGACTTTATTGTAGACCTCCCAGAAAGTTATCACAGTCGCTTGGATAAAGATAAAGTATATCAATCAACAAACTGTTGCTCTGTCTGAATTCCTTGGTGAACACTGGAATGTGACGACGAGAGCTTCACCTGATGACCAACACCTCCAACAGGACATCAAAAAGTTGATAATGGCGACATCCGGTTGCAGCCTCTGTGAGAACAGCTGGAAAATAACAGTCTCGTCTGAGCCCTGCGAAATCCAGCAGATAACCGCTGCCAGGAAACCCTTCGGAGTCATAGCCTCCTTGAAGGGTAGGTGAAGAAAGGTGAGGCACTTTTCTGACCACGAGGAATCCGTAAATTCCGAAGCAAGCTCACCTGAACAGCAGCAGGCACGACTGCCATTGCTGGCAGTCACGAAGCTGGGACAACTGGGAGCCAAGATTGTGCAAGAGTGGTGTATGGACAAGGCATTGAAACTGGGGGAGATAATTACCAACATTTACTCTAATGGCTTGCAGTAACAAAAAGAATATAAAAGAAGACTTCTAAGCTTAAATTAGCCGCGTACCAATCACATGGGGAAAAAGGAAAAAGAAACCAGAAGAGAAGAGGTGGGAAAAGCCCAAAGGAAACTATAAAATACAGAAAGATTGGGGGGGGGAAAACTCAAATATTTTGAAAGTGACTTCAGGGAGAAATTATTTGTTATTTGTTTATTTGCATTTTTAAATTTCTCAGACTTACCGACAATCAGCTGTTTTAAACAGATTGCTTAATATTGGATTTGAGAATAAGAGAGCCATCTACTTGTGAAAGAGAAGTATTACAACACTACAGCAGCAGTATATTTAAGGGAAGTTAACCTAATATATACAAAGATTAATACACAGAATAGAAGCAACAACATCTGGAGAATGGCCTGACCTTGACTCTATTGTGAGAAGATGACTGGGACAATTTGTATTTCGACAACTCAAAAGAAGGAAAGGGCCAGAAGAAAATAGATTAGAAGGAAAATAAAATTTTAAAACTTGGATAATTGGGAGATACATATTTGGAGAACTATTGAGGTAGCAGGCCTAGGCAGGAGTACTTGGTACTTAGCCTTAGTTTTTTTAGCAGAGAAACTCTACATTGGGCGTCAGGGATTAGATGCACAGGGTGTAAATTTAATATAGGTTTAAGTATTTATGTATTTATCTTGTGATATATTGTGTTTTATATTTCCTGTGCACCGCCCCGAGTCCCTTCGGGGAGAGGGGGTGGTTAATAAGTCGAATAAATGAAATGAAATGAAATGAAATGAATGTGCAGCTGAAGTAGCAACGGACGATACAGAGGCCAGAAACATTGGTCAAGTACACTTTGGTCAAGAAGTAAGATTGCAAGCTATGCTCAATATACTGCTGAAGTTGCAAAAAGGTCCTGCCCCAGACAGCATCCTGTTTGCTGGGTTGCTCCCACGACCGTTTCCCAGCAACTTCCCCATTTATCTCCTTGCTAGCCACAAATAGCCTCTGAATGCATATATCTTGTCGACCTAAGCAAACTGTGTCAACCGGTAGGTTTTCGAGTCCCCCACCTCCATATTTGGGCAGATGTAGGAGAACGGGAATGTCTACGTCACCGAGGGTATAAGAGACAATCCTTGTCAACATGTGGGGGTTCAGACATTTTGTATGGGCTACATGCCCTTCTCTGAAACTGTGCACAATAAAGTCTTTACTGCTTTGAAGAGCTTGTCTGTGTGTCTTGGCCTTTTCCTACAACAAATGGTGCATTGGCCGGGAATACAGATGAGGCGATGTTTCGCTGAGGGCAGCTTCACCCCTCGGCTCCGTTGAGAGGCCGGTCCTGAACATTCTCTAGGCGCCACGGGGGCTTGACCTCCGGGAGACAGCAGTGACCTCTCCACGAGGCCGACGGTGCTGACAGCTAGTCCAAGAACCCTTCATCGTAGGAAAGGCTGTCTGAACCATCTCCTGGCCAGGACGACAGAGAAGACGCCTCAGGCGAGTATCTGTTAAGAGTTGTTACCTGCCACATTTGGTGGTGGAAGAGGGGGACCGATCACCCTCCTGGGCTCGGGGCGTCGTCCCTAAAGTAGCCCCGTTAGGCTGTGTGGGAGGTTCAGTTGCTGCAGTTCCCGTCCGTGACCGTTGAAAGTCCGGGACGGCGGCTCAGTGACTTGTGCTAGAATGGGAGGGAAGCAGAGCAGTGCCAGCACACTGCTGGAGTGCATGTTAGAGGGGTTTGATGAACATTACTGTTGAACTGAATGTAACACCCCATATCTGAGGAGTAATAAGGAGAGAAGATGGTCTCCTCAAGGGGTGTTCGATAACGAGCTTATAGATGATCTCTGGAAAGGGATGGCAGCCAGGATGAAACATCCAAATCGGTAACAATACATGAGCTGGCTGTAAATGAGAAAACTGATGGTTTGTTGCAATGTCGGGCAGACATGATTAGATTGGGTGTGGCAAGACCACAGGGCAGGAGAAGTGCGCAGCGTGAATGCCAGGGGCTGAAGAGGAGCGGCTTAAAATGTGGATGTATGCTCCATCCTCACTGGCTGATTTATATAATTGGAAAACTCAAACTCCTAATTATAGAGAACATCCAGATGGGATGCATGTCCTTTTTGTCCTGTCAAATTCAACAGGATGAAAAGATCAAATCAGATCCCGAGGTTGAAGAAAACTAAGAGAATGGTGCCAGGAAAGGCACCGGAGAAAAAGGAACCTCAAAAGGAAACATATTTTTCCTTGCTGAGGCTCTTAGACAGAAATAGAGGAAGCAGGGGACAGCAAGGGGGGTTGCACCATATGTTCCGCATCCATCCCCAATGCAGCCACCCTCTTCACCGTCTTAAGGACAGGGGGGTGGAGATGGAGTGGGTGGCCCATCGGGGATTGCTGGGAGTCCAAGGAGGGGGAGGGCTTGGTGCTGTGGGGGGGCAAGGAGGCTGTGGGCTTATGGACCCATTTGGCAGCTGCTCGGGAGCCCCGAGACAAATGGATCAGGTAATTAATCACCAGAGTCAGACAGGAATCATGCCTATGTTTCCATATGTGCCTGGTAACAGGGTGTAAAGGTAATATAGTCCCTTCGGGGAGAGGGAGCGGTTAATAAGTCGAATAAATGAAATGATATGGATTGAATGTGCGGAAGTTGTTGACAACATTGTTAACTCCAGAGGAGAGGGCTGAAAGGGACTCGATTTGGAAGCCTAGACGGGGGCACACATGCCCCTCCTCAAAGAATATCAAAACTTGACAGTGGGAGCTCTCAGAAGGGCAGGAAACCCTTCGGCGACTATGTCTTTGGTGATTCAGAGAGCTGATGAAGGCTGTGCAAAGGCTGATTGAGGCTATGGGGTAGATCCTCGGCATGTTGATAATGTGAGGATGTTAAATAAAAGGTTTGTAGGTTTATAGAGTTATGGGTGTAGTTGGAGAAAGCTACAGAGGTGGGAAGGAGCATTGGGAACGAATACAAGTAAGTTGCTGGAAGTGGCAAGGAAAGTGTATGTGGATAGGGATAAGGTGGGAAAAAAAGAAGGATATGTGGATGCATAAGAAAACAAAGTTGTTGGCAGAGGCATTGCTAGACGCACCCAGTGTGCGTATTGTAAGGGAGAAGGTCATTGGCAAAGAGAGTGTCCGAAGAGGGCAGTTCAGGGTAGGGGATTTGGTGGATGGCAGGGGTTCGGTAGGGAAAACTGGGACCCCAACCCGATTCCCTGGTAGAGGTATGAGAGGTGTGAGAGTGGCTGGGAAAGGTGGAAGAGGTATTCAGGAGGTGAATTGCTGCCCCTGGACTGCATGGGATACAGGTCCAGGGGGTGTCTGGACAGATCATGGTTTCACCGTTAGCAGTGAAGGTTGCTGAGTCAAAGTCATGGTTACACTGGACCCGAATCAAAGCAGATGCAGAGACTGCAAGGCTCCAGGCGAAGATGGACTTCCCGCTGAGTTTTATAAAGATTTTAAAGAAATAATAGTACCAAAATTACAAAAATTATTCAATGGAATTTTATACGGTGGCGAAGTTCCGACCTCATGGAATAGAACAGTAATATCTATAATTCCTAAGCCAGACAAAGATGTGGAGCGGATCGAGTCCTATCGACCCATTTCTTTAATTAATCAGGATGCAAAAATATTTACTGCCATTATAAGTAAGAGATTAAGTAGGTTTATAGATAAATATATAAGCTATAATCAAGTAGGTTTTGTTAAAGGTAGATATATGAGCGACATAATTAGAAGAGTATTAAATATTATAGATGTAGCCGAACATAATGGTGATAAAATAGGTATAGTATCACTAGATATTTTTAAAGCCTTTGATTCTGTACAATGGGAAACTATTAAAGTAATTACTGAGGCATTAGGCTTTGGTAATAGATTTATACATGTTATTTCAAAATTGTATCAAAAAAGTAGTGCAAAAGTGAAGGTAAATGGAATAATGACGGGAGAGATTACTCTGGAAGCAGGTACGAGACAAGGATGTCCCTTGTCTCCAATATTATTTTTATTGGTTATGGAAATATTGACTAAAATGATAGAAGAAGATGAAGAATTGGAAGGGTACAAGGGATATAAGATAAATTTGTATGCAGATGATACTTTGATTATTTTGAAAGATATAGAGAAAGACCTGAGGAAGATAAATAAACACTTGAAAGAATTTGAGGAAATGACAGGTTTGAAAGTAAATTGGTCAAAATCTGAACTATTAATGGATAAAAGCGGTAAGGAGTGGGAGAATATGCAAGAACAATTCGGGATAAGAATTAAAAATACATTGAAATATTTGGGAATAACACTTTCACTTAAAGTTAAGGAATTAAAAAAAAATAATTATGATGTGATGTTGAATGAAGTAGAGAAGAAGATAGACAAATATAAAGAGATAAAGCTGTCTTGGTTTGGCAGAATCGCAATGTGTAAGATGATGTTGCTACCAAAGTTCAATTTTTTATTTGAGATGCTACCATTAAATTTGACAGAGAAAGATATGGAAGGATATCAGAAGAAATTAGACAAATTCTGTAATGGTGGGAAAAGACCTAGGTTAATGAAGAAAATGTGGTATCAAAACCAAAAGGAAGGTGGATTGGGAATTCCCAATCTACTTAATTATTATCGGGCCTATAGTATTCGAACTGTGGTAAAAATACTTAAAAGAGGAGATGGGCACTGGGGAGATTTAGAGTTAAAAGATATTAAGAGATTTGGTCCTACATGGTTTCTAGATAAAGCAAAATCAAAAAAGGTAATCAATAGTTATTGGTTAAAGGGATTGAGTAAAATTTGGAATAAATTTGTTAAAATATTAATTCCAGATATAACCTTTTTGGGAAAGACAATTGGAAACTGGCCGATCAAAACCAACACAACCCGTGAGAAAGTAATTGAAGAGGAAAATATAGAAAGTATAATAGATTGGTTAAAAGCCTTAGGAAATGAAAGCAGAAGAAAAGAAATAATGGAAAAATTGGGGTTAAATTGGTTTGAAAAAATACAGATAGAAAAATGGACTACGAATGTAAGGGGAATATGTAAAATAGGTAGAAACGAAACTGAATTTGAAAACTTAGTATCTCAAATCATTAAGGACGAAATTGGGTTAAAGGGACTCGTTAGTAAGATATACAAGATTATAAATTTCAATGAGAAACCACAAATGGCAATGAAGATGAACTGGGAGGAAGAACTTAAGATTAAAATATCAGACTCGGATTGGAATGTGAATTGGAAGAGTCGAATCATGAGGATTTTATCCATAAGGATTAAAGAGCATAATTTTAAGGTTGTTTGGAGATGGTATCTGACTCCATTGAGGTTATCATTGATGGATAAAAAAATAAGTAATAAATGTTGGAGATGTAATATGGAATTGGGAACGTACGAACATATGTGGTATAAATGTGATAAAGTTAAAAAGTTTTGGCAGAAATTGGAGGAAATGATATTTGAAATGACGAAGAAAAGAATAACATTGAGATTAGAAACTATATCATTATTGATAATTAAGGAATTAGAATTAACAAAATATGAGAAAGAATTGATTAGAATTATGATTATGATGGGCAGAATTATAATAGCAAGATATTGGAAAATAGAGACGAATATTAAAATAGAAGAGTGGTATTGTGAAATGTGGAAATTAGCTTTAAATGATAAAATGACATGTGATATTAAATTTAGAGAGGGCGTTTATAAAAAAGATGTTTTTTGGAAGACTTGGAAGCCATTTGTGGACTATGCACTTGGGACTTTGGATGCTTCGATACCTGTACCCAGAGAACGTGGATTTTGGAGAACTTAAAGATAATTGAAGATACCTGAAGAACCAAACTTTCCTTTCCATTGTATAGCACTGGGTGAAATATTGTATTGTACTGTATATGTAATTTTTGTTATAGGAACAAGGAACCCTCACTTAAAGAAGCGTTGACGACCTCTTGGAGCCAGCCTCGTGTCACCTCCCAGGATGCCAGTACAAGCCAGGAGGGACACGGGTCCAATAAACATGTGGTGGCTCGCAGTCGCCCATGTAACCTGTCCATATCCTCGGAAGCAACGGAGTCAAATTCCTCCCAAACAAGATCAGCCTCGTGGCATCCCACTGGGCCATGAATGGGGGCTAACTCGTTCTGTATCTGAGCGGTTTTGTCCTGCAGAAAAGTCACAAATTCCTCTGCTCTACCCTGTAGCGGGGCTTCCCGCACCCTCTGTTGCAGGAGGGAACGGGTCACCCCAAACAGGGCGGCAGGGCGGTTTTCTGCGGATGCTATGAGAGTAGCGCAATGATGGCGTTTGGCCACTCTCAGCGCCACAATGTAAGTCCGTAAATGGGCTCTTACCTGTGTCCGGTCAGATTCAGAGCGAGTAGACCTCCATCTTCTCTCTAGGCATCTCTTGCGGCGTTTCATCGCCCTCAGCTCCTCGGTAAACCAAGGGGCCGGGGTGGCTCGGCGCCACAAGAGAGGCCGCAAGGGCGCGACCCGATCCAAGGCTCCCGTGGTCGCAATATTCCATGCGGCCACGAGGTCCTCCATCGGGGCGCGGGTCAGGGGTACAGGAAGTGGCCCAAGCGCCATCTGGAACCCATCCGGGTCCATCAGGCGCCTGGGGCGGAACCAGATAGGTAGTTCTGGCGCCGCCTCCTCGCGGAGGGGAGTAGCGGTCGGAAAGTCGAGCCGGAGAAGTGAGTGGTCTGACCATGACAAGGGTGTGATGACTATGTCCCCTATACCCAGATCACTCTTCCATTGGCCTGAGACAAAAATGAGGTCCGGTGTGTGTCCACCCTCATGGGTGGGGCCTTGAATTAGTTGGGTCAGGTCCATGGCCGTCATGGAAGCCATGAACTCCCGAGCTACCTCGGATGATTCGCCCAACGATGGCAGATTAAAGTCCCCCATGACTATAAGTCTGGGGGTCTCCACTGCCACCGTAGCGATCACCTCCAGGAGCTCAGGCAGGGCTGCTGCTACATAGCGAGGAGCCAGGTATATAACCAGCAAGCCCAACTGCCTCCCTAGGCCCAACTTCACGCAGAGGGACTCGCAACCGGTAGTCTGTGGCACAATGGTCTCTCTTGGCTCAAGACCTTCCTTGATAATGACCGCTACCCCACCACCCCTACCTTGGACCCGGGGCATAGCTGGCTCCCCGCTATGTAACAGCAGCCCTGCCCGAGCTACTCGAGGTGATCGCCGCGATGGCGGTGGAGACCCCCAGACTTATGGTCATGGGGGACTTTAACCTGCCATCGGCGGGCGAGACATCCGAGGCAGCTCGGGAGTTCATGGCTTCCATGACGGCCATGGACCTGACCCAAGTAGTTCAGGGCCCCACTCACGAGGGAGGACACACGCTGGATCTGATTTTTGTCTCTGGACACTGGATTAGTGATCTTGGAACAGGGGATTTAGTCATCTTACCCTTGTCATGGACAGATCACTCTCTCCTTCGGATAGACTTTCCAACCGTCACACCCCACCGCGGGGAGGCGGAACCGGAGACACCGAGTTGGTTCCGCCCCAGGCGCCTGATGGACCCGGAAAGGTTCCAGAGGGAGCTTGGGCCAGTACCTGTGTCCCTGTCCCACGGCTCGACTGAGGATCTAGTGGCCGCATGGTATAGTGCGGCCACGGGGGCCTTGGACCGAGTCCCGCCCTTGCGGCCTCTCATGCGGCGTCGAGTCACCCAGGCTCCTTGGTTTACCGAGGAGCTTCGGGAGATGAAACGCCGTAAGAGACGCCTAGAGAGTAGGTGGAGATCTTCTCGATCCGAATCTGACCGAACACTAGTGAGAGACCATATTAGGACTTATTTAGTGGCGCTAAGAGTGGCCAAACGTGAGTATTGTGCCACCCTTATCGCGTCCGCGGAAAACCGCCCTGCCGCCCTGTTTGGGGTGACCCGCTCCCTCTTGCATTTGAGGCCGCGGGAAGCCCCTCTGCAGGGTCGAGCAGAGGAATTTGGAGTTTTTCTGCAGGACAAAATCACTCAGATTCGGAACGAGCTGCCCTCCACTAGTGATCCGGTCGAGGTGCCCGGTGCTGGTCTTGAGATAACATCTTGGGAGGAGTTTGACTTTGTTACTACCGAGGATATGGACAGGTTGCGGAGGAACCTTAGAGCCACCACATGTTTATTGAACCCGTGCCCCTCCTGGCTTGTACTGGCATCCTGGGAGGTGACACGAGGCTGGCTCCAGGGTATTGTGAATTCATCTCTGAGTGAGGGGTCCTTGCCCACCGTCTTGAAAGAGGCGGTGGTGAGGCCCCTCCTCAAGAAGCCATCCCTGGACCCAGCTTTATTAGAGAACTATCGTCCCGTCTCCAACCTTCACTTTTTAGTGAAGGTTGTTGAGAGTGTGGTGGCTCAACAGTTTCCCCGACATCTGGAGGAAGTTGATTATCTAGACCCGCGCCAGTCCGGCTTCCGGCCCGGTCACAGTACCGAGACGGCATTGGTCGCGTTGGTGGATGATCTCTGGAGGGCACGGGATAGAGGTTGTTCCTCTATCCTTGTCCTATTAGATCTCTCAGCGGCTTTTGATACCATCGACCATGGTATCTTATTGCACCGATTGGGGGGGTTGGGGCTGAGAGGCACCGTTTTACGGTGGTTCTCATCCTACCTCTCTGGTCGGTCGCAATGGGTGTTGGCAGGAGGGCAGAAGTCGTCCCCGAGGCCCCTCACATGTGGGGTTCCTCAGGGGTCGGTCCTCTCACCACTCCTGTTCAACACCTACATGAAGCCGCTGGGTGGGATCATCCGTGGTTTTGGGGTGGAATACCATCTGTACGCTGATGACACCCAGTTGTACATATCCACCCCAAACCACCCCAACGATGCCGTCGAGGTGCTGTCCCGGTGTCTGGAGGCCGTACGGATCTGGATGGGTAGTAACAAACTCAAGCTCAACCCGGCCAAGACCGAGTGGCTGTGGTTTCCGGCACCCCGGTTCAGCCAGATAAGTCCAACACTGGCCATTGGGGGCGAACAACTGGCCCCCGTGGAGAGGGCGCGCAACTTGGGCGTCCTCCTGGATTCCCGGCTGTCCATGGAGGACCATGTGGCGGCCGTGGCCAGGGGGGCGTTCTATCAGGTACGCCTGATACGCCAGTTGCGCCCCTTACTGGACCGGGGAGCCCTTCGCACAGTCACTCAAGCGCTTGTGACATCCCGGCTGGATTACTGTAACGCTCTCTACATGGGGCTCCCCTTGAGGTGCACTCGAAGGCTACAGTTAGTACAGAATGCGGCCACGCGGGTGATTATGGGTGCCACAAGGCAAACCCACGTAACACCTCTCCTGCGCGAGCTGCACTGGCTGCCTGTGGCCTTTCGAGTGCGCTTCAAGGTGCTGATGACCATCTTTAAATCGCTCCATGGCTCGGGGCCTAGCTATATACGAGACCGCCTCCTGCCCCATACATCCCTTCGTCCGATCCGCTCCCACAGAGATGGTCTTCTTCGGGTGCCGTCGACGGGGCAATGCCGGTTGGCGACACCCAGGGGAAGGGCCTTCTCTGTGGCGGGCCCGGCCCTCTGGAACGACCTACCCCCCGACCTCCGTACTATCTCGGACCTCCGCCTCTTCCGCCAACGTCTTAAGATGTATTTATTCCAACAAGCCGGCCTAGGATAGCCCCCATTTCTGACTTTTTAAGAAAATAATTTATAATTGGCAAGGGTTTTAACATTGGGTTTTAGCACGGGTTTATTAATTTAATACATTTTAATAGATATTTATTGTATTTTGTGTTTTTAAATAATGCCTGTGCGCCGCCCTGGGTCCTAACAAGGAGAAGGGCGGGGTATAAATTTAATAAAATAAATAAATAAAATAAAAAATGAAAAGCGCGGTAGTCTGGTGGGCACATTTCAACGAGGGGAAGTCCTCCCTCGTGGCCCAACCAGGTTTCCGCAATTCCTACCAGGTCCGGCTCCCCCTCTGACACAAGGTCATGAACGAGGGGGGCTTTGTTGACCACGGACCTGGCATTGCAGAACATCAGCCGCAGGCCCAGGCTCTGTATTCCCTGACCACCTAGCCTGCGGGGGTTGTGGCACTCGACCGTTCGTAACCAACGACTGCGTGCCAACAACCGGGAGGATGGTCTCCCCTCGGCCCTGCCCCTCCCCACGACCCTCTGGATTGGAATGCCCTCTAATGGCACGACTCGTGGTTCCCCCCTCAAATCGGTACCTTCCGTCTCCTCCCGTCGGCTACTGGTCCGGCCCTTTCTTTCACGTGATTCTTTTGTCTCAATCTGTCTATGCCCACCCCCCTCCCTAGTGCCCCCTAAAATAGACAGAAATTTCCTAATTAAAAAACCCCTAAGGCCGCGCTTCGCCCGTCTCTCCGGATTAATAAATCCTTCCTCAAGACGGGCCCTCGATAGTTCGGAGGGCCAAACCTGCGAGAGCGGGGACTCTCGCAGCAATAAAAGGCTAGCTCTGGAGTACATATCAGATGGAGTTCATGGTGGGATGTGGGTTTAAAATACAGAAATTTTAAAAAAGTCGTTAGCCATGATTTTAAGATACAATTCATTTCATAGGTGTTATTTCATAGATGTTAAAAATAAAGTGCAGTAGTAAAGTGCACCACGAGTGAAATAAAGTGCAGTAAAGTGCATCTGTGAGGTTTAAAGTTCATATAAGTTATATTATATTATATTCCTTGTATTCACTCCTTATATGATCTATGCTTTGCTATAGCTTTAATGTTTCCTGTTTGCCCTCTCTCACTTGCAGGCTGCTCTGCTGAAATCTTACCGGCAATAGATTTCTCAACGCACAGCAGTGAAGAACCCTTGCTGAGTCCACACCGGAAGCTGACTTTCTACGCACGGGTGAAGAAGCATGGAGAATGTGGTATTTTTACTAGTGCTAGTTGGTAGTGCAGTGGGAAGTGATATATGTATTAGAAATCTGGGCCAGTGGAGCAAGCCACAGGACAGGCCACAAGTTACCCGGTCCTATGCCATGGGTCTGAGGGGTGTGCGGGGCAATCCCCCTTGGTGTTTACACCAGAGTGCTGGGGAGAAGTGTTGCCGCACCCCTGTTTGTTCCTGTTTGTTCCCTAGGGCCTTCGATAGGGTGCCAGGTTCGACAACCTCCTAATCCTGTGGTTTGCCGCTATGGGGGGTATGTGTTAAGAATAGGTATGTGCACCAAAGTTCCCTATAAGGAGGGAACTCCCCCCATCCTTTTGGATTGCGGAGACCCACCAGTATGGGGCTGGAGAAGAATTACAACTGTCTCCCAGTTGAAAACTGGGTGGAAAGGGACTTGCCTCATGAACAAACCTCACGTAAGCGGCTCAGCATCAATAGTAAAACTCGAGACACAACCACACCAGGTAAACATGGGGAGGAAAACCAATGCCAACACTGCATAACACCAGTTGGGGGTATTAATGTAGTGAAGGAAAGACTACAGTTTGGTCCTGCCTACAGTTTGACTTGCTCTCTTGTGTATATGGAACCCCAGAGCGTACCTACCTCAGGTGTAATGACACTGAGGGGGTGCTCTGTTATCTCGAATCTCCCACTATTCAAGCTGTTCCTAAACCCCCCATGGATAAACCCCCACACAACACCATGTGCCCGGATAACTGTTTGTCTCAACTGTCCTAAAAGAAAGAGAGATCACCACTACTTTGGTATATCACACCCATTATCACTGCCAAGGAACACACACACCCTGCTGCTATAAGGGAACCTGGTATTCCATTTGTGACTCAAAGACCGACTGTTATGATCCTCGAATTAACCCAGCCCAAACATGGTAATCGCCCGAGGTCAGGGGTCTGGCAGTGGGCCAATAATAGCCCAAACCCAGATTATGTCAGCTGTCAGTGCGGGAACTGTAAACCTCTGGGCAAAGTTCTCTCTTAGAAACATCACCAACGCCCCACCAGGGGTACATTGGATTTGTGGTACAATGGCATATAGCACTCTTCCTGTGGGTTGGAGAGGGGCATGTACCTTAGGAGTTAGCAATCCCTCCTTTCTCATGTTGCCCCTCGAACAACCCCAGGTGATGGAAGCAGACCAATAGATGAGGACTGGCCCCCTGAACGAATCATTCATCACTATGGTCCCGCTACATGGGCTCAAGATGGAAGCTATGAATATCGAACCCCAGTTTACATGCTCAATAGAATCATAAGACTTCAAGCTGCAGTTGAGCTTATTGCCAACGAAACAGCTCAATCCCTGAGAGTTCTAGCCAAACAGAACAAAAAGTTCCGCTTGGCCCTCGACTACCTCTTAGTGACAGAAGGGGGAGTGTGTGCTAAATTTAACTTTTCAAACAGTCGCCTTGAGTACGATGATATAGGGGACATCATTGAAAACAGTGCAAGGAGAATAGAACAGATTGCCCACGTTCCTGTCCAAAAATGGAGAGGACTGGACCTTGGGCAACTGTTTGGTACCTGGTTTTCCAAAGCCCCCTGGCTTGCAAGCAGTAGTAGCATTGGTGAGCCTTATAGCTGCTGGATGTGTTATCCTGCCCTGCATACTCCCTATTCTTATTTATAACTTATCCATGCTAGCAGAACGAAAGGCTACTGCCCAGGTAATGGCTATGTGGGAATATGAAAAGCTGAGACCTGAGACCAGGGAAGAGGATGAATATGTGGCTCTTCTGGAAATCAGAGGAGCCACACAGGGGGGAAATGAAGTAGCAACGGACGATACAGAGGCCTGAAACATTGGTCAAGTACACTTTGGTCAAGAAGTAAGATTGCAAGCTATGCTCAATATACTGCTGAAGTTGCAAAAAGGTCCTGCCCCAGACAGCATCCTGTTTGCTGGGTTGCTCCCACGACCGTTTCCCAGCAACTTCCCCATTTATCTCCTTGCTAGCCACAAATAGCCTCTGAATGCATATATCTTGTCGACCTAAGCAAACTGTGTCAACCGGTAGGTTTTCGAGTCCCCCACCTCCATATTTGGGCAGATGTAGGAGAACGGGAATGTCTACGTCACCGAGGGTATAAGAGACAATCCTTGTCAACATGTGGGGGTTCAGACATTTTGTATGGGCTACATGCCCTTCTCTGAAACTGTGCATAATAAAGTCTTTACTGCTTTGAAGAGCTTGTCTGTGTGTCTTGGCCTTTTCCTACAACACAGCAGTTGTTGAAAACATTGTTAACTCCAGAGGAGAGGGCTGAAAGGGACTCGATTTGGAAACCTAGACAGGGGGCACACATGCCCCTCCTCAAAGAATATCAAAACTTGACAGTGGGAGCTCTCAGAAGGGCAGGAAAACCTTCGGCGACTATGCCTAAGCCATCTTTGGTGACTCAGAGAGCTGATGAAGGTCCAGAAAGCTTTTTGCAAAGGCTGATTGAAGCTATGGGGTAGATCCTCGGCATGTTGATAATGTGAGGATGTTAAATAAAAGGTTCGTAGGTTTATAGAGTTATGGGTGTATTTGGAGAAAGCTACAGAGGTGGGAAGGAGCATTGGGAACGGATACAAGTGAGTTGTTGGAAGTGGCAAGGAAAGTGTATGTGGATAGGGATAAGGTGGGAAAAACGAAGGATATGTGGATGCATAAGAAAACAAAGTTGTTGGCAGAGGCATTGCTAGACGCAACCAGTGTGCGTATTGTAAGGGAGAAGGTCATTGGCAGAGAGAGTGTCCGAAGAGGGCAGTTCAGGGTAGGGGATTTGGTGGATGACAGGGGTCGGTAGGGAAACTGGAACCCCAACCCGATTCCCTGGTAGAGGAATGAGAGGATGTGGCATGAGAGAGCGTGGTGAGAATGGCTGGCAAAGGTGGAGGGAGGAAAAGGTGGAAGAGATTGGAATGGTAGATATTTGATGGACGGACTGAAGGGGGCTGGGCTTGGAAGAGGCCCCACCCGAGCCATTGGTTACTATGGATACGGGGGCCAGCAGACTACCTTTTTGGTGGATACAGGAGCTGGACGTCGGTGGTGAATAGCAGAAGTGCTGCCCCTGGACTGCATAAGATACAGGTCCAGGGGGTGTCTGGACAGATCTGTGGGCGACAGATATTGAAACCTGTAACTTGTGTTTTTAAAGGGCCGGAGGTTCAACATGAATGTCTGTATATTGCATCACATCACCCCTCTGTGATTGTGGAATTGAAGCTCACAGCTTCACCTGTTCATAGGTCGTCTGCCCCCCATGTGCAAAGTGGTTGTCTGTAACTGATTTGAAGGATGTTTTTTCACCATCTCCATACATCCAGTAATTCAATGGCTATTTGCATGGGAGAATCCCTAGACAGGGACGGAAATACAGTTCACATGGACCCGTCTGCCTCAAGGATTTAAAAATTCACCTACCCTTTTGGTACCGTGAAGGGTTAGCAGTGCCTCTCCAGAGGGGGGATGTGGATGATGTTTCGGTGGCAGGACAATCGGAGGAGGTGTGTTGGGATAGTACTAAAGCTTTGTTGATATTGTTGATGGAATATGGATATAGAGTGTCAAGACGAAAGGCTCAGTTAGTAAGACAAAGAGTGTGGTATTTGGGGTATGATATTGAGCAAGGACAGGAAGGAAACATGCTATTTTGCTTTGATGGTTGCTCCGCTCTATGCGGCCACCAAAGGAGCTATGCAGATCCTTTCTGTTGGATGGGGGAACAAAGAAAGAAATGCTTTTAGAAACATTAATCAAGCACTGACTACAGCACCTGTCTTAGCCTTGCTTAATCTGGTAAAGCCATTTAACTTATAGGTGGACACTAATAGGAATTCTGCATTGGGGGTGCTAACGCAGAAGCTCGGACAGTGGCAACGCCCAGTAGCTTACCTTTCCAAGCAATTGGATGGAGTAAAAAGGGGGGTGGCCTCATTATCTAAAAATACTAGCAATTGCTGCAATTGGTACAAGACCGCCAAATGTTTACTTTTTCAAGCCCAATACCAGTTCACACCCCATGTCAGTCTCTGCTTTTGCCTGCATCGCAGTCATGACACCCCACATGCAGTGCAATCCTATAACCCTATGGATTGATTGAAGGTGGTTTATATAAGGCAATGTTGGTGACGGTTGATGTGTACACTGGACTTGGGTTAAAAGGGGGGTATTTGAACCATGGTTATGGGACAGGCTCTGAGTCAACAAGTTGGTTGATTGCGCACCCCTCCTAAAGCGATCACCAAATGTCATCATTTAAAACCTGGAGATATGGTGTGAGTAAAGCATGGGAAAAAGGAACAATTAGAGGGCAGGTGGAAAGGACCTTTTGGAGTCATAATGGTTTCACCACTGGCCAGTCAGGATCGCTGAGTCCAAATCTTGGATTCATTGGACTAGAACCAAACAGTTGTCCAAGGTCCAGTCCGTTCCATTTTTGGACAGGAATGTTGGCAATCCGTTCTATTCCTCATGCACTGGCCTTAAATCAACAGGTAGAAGAATTGCGGTCCTATGTGATAGAACAAACACCACCAGAATTGATTACTAAATGTCATCAGTTTAAGCCGGGGGATATGGTGTGGGTGAAACATTGGAAAAAGGAACCCTTGGAGGGCAGATGGAAGGGACCTTTTAAAGTCATCATGGTTTCACCGTTGGCGGTGAAAGTTGCTGAGTCAAAGTCATGGTTACATTGGACTCGAATCAAGGCAGCCGCAGAGACTGCATGGCAGGTCACCCCTCATCCCACCAAACCCCTAAAGCTGCGCTTAAGGTGGAAGTAAAGATACAAAATAAATGCCTGTATTCCCTGTATGCATTATATTCCTTGTATTTACTCCTTATATGATCTATATGCTTTGCTATAGCTTTAACATTTCCTGTTTGCCCTCTCTCACTTGCAGGCTGCTCTGCTGAAATCTTACCGGCAATAGATTTCTCGATGCACAGCAGTGAAGCAGCCCCTGCTAAGTCACCCCGGAAGCTGACTTTCTACGCACGGGTGAAGAAGCAATGGAAAAAGTGGTATCTTTGCTTATACTAACCTTTAGTGTGCTAGGAAATGTTATATTAGAAACTTAGGACAATGGAGCAGGCCACAAAACAGACCCTATATTACCCGTTCATATGCCATAGGTTCTGAGATTTGTATAGAACTGCAAATGGCACCCACGGGAGTACATTGGATTTGTGGAATAATGGCGTCCTTCCTTTTGGTTGGAGAGGGGCATGCACATTGGGAGTCATAAATTCCTTGTTCCTTATGCTGCCGCTTGAACAACCTCAGGTAGTGGATGCAGACCAATGGAGTGGCAGGCACCTGAAATCCTCCTTTAAAATAGGTAATTGGAAAGATGAGGACTGGTCCCCTGAACGAATCATTCATCACTATGATCCCGCTACATGGGCTCAAGATGGAAGCTATGGATAGCGAACCCCCGTTTACATGTTAAATAGGATCATAAGACTTCAAGCTGCAGTTGAGCTCATTGCCAACGAAACAGCTCAATCCCTGAGAGTTATAGCTAAACAGAACAAAAAGTTCCGAGACGCCATCTATCAAACCCGCTTAGCCCTTGACTACCTCTTAGCAACAGAAGGGGGAGTATGTGCTACGTTTAACTTTTCAAACTGTTGCCTTGAGTTCGACGATATAGGAGAGATTATTGAAAACAGTGCAAGAAGAATAGAACAAATTGCTCATGTCCCTGTCCAAAAATGGAACGGACTGAACCTTGGGCAACTGTTTGGTACCTGGTTCCCAAAACTCCCCGGCTTACAAGCAGTAGTGGCATTGATAGGCCTGATAGCCGCTGACTGTGTTCTCTTACCCTGTATACTCCCACTCTTTATTCGCACTATTACTGATAGCTTATCCATGCTAGCAGAAAGAAAGGCTACCGCTCAGGTAATGGCTATGTGGGAATATGAAAAGCTAAGACCTGAGACTAGAGAAGTGGATGAATGTGTGGCTCTTCTGGAAGTCAAAGGAGCCACACAGGGGGGAAATGAGGTAGCAGGCCTAGGCCTGAAACATTGGTCAAGTAAACTTTGGTCAAGAAATAAGAATGCAAACTATGCTCAATATACTGCTGTACTTGCAAAAAGGTCCTGCTCCAGACAGCATCCTGTTTGCTGGGTTGCTCCCACGATCTTTTCCCAGCAACTTCCCCATTTATCTCCTTGCTAGCCACAAATAGCCTCTGAATGCATATATCTTGTCGACCTAAGCAAACTGTGTCAACCGGTAGGTTTTCGAGTCCCCCAACTCCATATTTGGGCAGATGTAGGAGAACGGAAATGTCTACGTCACCGAGGGTATAAGAGACAATCCTTGTCAATATTTGGGGGTTCAGACATGTTTGTATGGGCTGCGGGCCCATCTCTGAATCTGGGCACAATAAACTCTTTGCTGCTTTGAAGAGCTTGTCTGTGTGTCTTGGCTTTCCTACAACACTATAAGGCTGTAAACCAGGGGTGGGTTCCTGCCAGTTCTAACCTCTTCTATAGAAGAGGTGCCACAAATCTACAGTGTTGTTTAGAACCGGTTCCAGCTCCCTCCCCCCACCCATCTGCACATCGTCAAGATGAAGAGCGAGAGGAGGAATTTTGGGAGTTGAAGTCCACAAGTCTTAAAGCTGTCAAGTTTAAACACCCCTGGGGGTTTTTTTCTAAAGGGTTAGGGGTGCAAGGGTCTTGTAACTTGACAGCTTTAAGACTTGTGTGCTTCAAATGCCAGAGTTTCTGAGCCAACATTTTGGTTGCTAAGCAAGAGCGTTGTTAAGTGGGTTTCACCACATTTTACAAGTTGGCCATGCCCACCCAGTCACATGACTGCCAAGCAACTCCCACCCGGTCACATGGCCAGCAAGCCACTCCCACAAAGCAGGCCACACCTACAGAAGAGGTTCTAAAAAATTTTGAAACCCACCACAGCTGTAAACTATTGTAAAATAAAGTGAGGGGTTTGGGGGTATAAATATGGGATTGATGAAAAAATTTAAATACTGAAATATTGGAAAAATAGAAATATACTTTTCATAATTGGTATTAAATCACCATGAAATGGATCCACAAGAGACATTAGAAATATTGTTGATGTTAAAAATTTCCAGGCTGATAGGCCTAATTGGGGCCATCTCCAAGTCATCCTAATTATTTCCCCCAAGAAGCAGAGGGGCTCAAGCCTTCCAAGGTAGTGGACTCCCCCAAAACACCTACCTCTCCTTCTGGAACCTCGGTCTTAGAACAAACTAAGGAGAGATCTGGTTTACCTGGAAAGGCCCGTCCTGGCTTCAACCCTCCCAAGGTCATGTGCGCATATGCAAGGGGGACAGTGGGAGAAGGGATTAAGTTATGGGGTGGCCATGTGACCATGCACGATAGTGGGCACACAAATGTGCGTGGTAGCATGCACACTCGTGCTTTTGGCACCCTACATTCATTGCATCACATATTACACCTATAATAATAATAATATTTAATTTTGTATACCGCGTCCTCTCCCCAAGGGGACTCGGAGCGGTGCACAGGGAAATTAAAACATATAAAAATATATACAAACAATAAATACAATAAATAAAAGCAGATTAAATTGATCGTCCCTGCGCTAAAAACCCCATTAAAACTAAATTCCCTAAACACCCCAGAGGTAGAGACTAACCAAGGCCGGCCAGACAGAAAAAGTGTGTTTTCAGTTTTCGACAGAAGGAGCGGAGGTCCGTAGTTGTTCTAATGTCGGGGGGGAGGTCGTTCCAGAGGGCTGGGCCCGCCACAGAGAAGGCCCTTCCCCTGGGCGTCGCCCGCTGACACAGTCTAGTGGACGGCACCCGGAGAAGTCCCTCTCTGTGGGAGCGGATCGGCCGTGAGGATGTATGGGGCAGGATCCGATCCCGCAGATAGCTAGGTCCCGAGCCATGGAGCGTTTTAAAGATGACAACCAGCACCTTGAAGCGCACCCGAAAGACGACAGGCAGCCAGTGCAGCTCGCGCAAGAGCGGTGTTATATGGGCGTACCTTGCGGTCCCCATTATTGCTCGCGCGGCTGCATTCTGGACCAGCTGAAGTCTTCGGGTGCACCTCAAGGGGAGCCCCATGTAGAGAGAGTTACAATAGTCCAGTCGGGATGTCACGAGAGCATGAGTGACTGTGCAAAGGGCATCCCGATCCAATAGGGGGCGCAACTGGCGAACCAGGCGAACCTGGTAAAACGCCCTCCTAGCCACGGCTGTCACTTGATCTTCCATGGACAGCCGGGCATCCAGGAGGACACCCAAATTGCGCACCCCATCCACAGGGGCAAGATGTTCGCCCCCTATGGCCAGAGATGGAGTGAGCTGGTTGAATCGGGCGGCCGGAAACCACAGCCACTCGGTCTTGGTCGGGTTGAGCCTATATTACTACCCCCCTCTTCATTGATAGTCCCTATTTCTTTTCTTTTTTTATTGAAAAAGTTTTTTTTTTTAATATTGAAAAAGTTTTATTGGTTTTACAGTTTTTCTTTTTTTTTTATATTGAAAAAGTTTTATTGGTTTTACAGTTTTTCAATAGGGTGGGGTAAGGGATACAGAAAATTTTTTGAGAGCATTCACGTCAAAGTCGTCGGCCCTTCTAGAACTTCAATATAAATCAATAACAAAACATTGTTCATAACACTACAAAGTGAAAACAAGTACATGTTTCTAAGTTCTCAATTCTATGCTGTCAGTCATTTACAAAAATCCAGATACACATGTTATACAATATTTACTCAAAAATCAAAGCAAAGTTATTTTTTTGATCTAAGTCTCTTGGCTATTGGGTCTTCTATCTCACCCTCTGGGCCCCCAGCGGGCGGGGCCGTGGCTCCCTCCGTCCCCCCTGAATCTTCCCCCAGGGCAGAGGCGTGTTTTTTAAGAAAGGCTTCCGCCTCAGCAACTGTTTTAATCCTCACTCTTCCTCCTTCCCAGAACACCAGCATCCCTTCGGGCGTCACCCACTTGAACCAGATCCCGTGATCAAACAACTTTTTGGACAAGAAGGAAAAAGTTTTTCACCAACAAATTTTCCCCCTTCTTTTCCCCCCCTTCCCCCAACATAAAAAAACATAAATCAAATACAAATATTATATCCCTTTGCCCCCCTCCCCCAACATAAACTACATGAATCAGGACCAGATATTATACCCTTTCCCCCCCCTCTTTCAACCTAGAGTACATAAATCAAGTACCAGTATAATTCCCTTCCATACCCTCCCTAACCCTCCCCAACCTCCCCTTCCCCCCCAACCCCCTGACTTCCGCTATATGCAACCCTAGTAATTCCAAACACAATATATGTTATTCATTCCCTTCATATTCTACCCCCTGCTGACTACCTTATTCATCTAATCTCCATCAGCTAAAAGCTACACAATATTTTCTAGTCTGGTATTTGTTTTGTATATAATCAATCCACTTTTTCCATTCCTGTGTATAGGTCTCTTGCATCTGGTCCTTTAAAAAAGCTGAAATTTTCGCCATTTCAGCAAATCCAGCCATCTTCTGCGTCCATTGGTCAATAGTAGGCAAAACATCTTTCTTCCAGTGCTAGATGCTGTCACCATATACAAAATCAATTTTGTTTCCCCCAATGTAAAATCCCTAACTATACCCAATAAAAACAGTTGTGGAGTAAATTGTATTTTTTTCTTCAAAACATTTTGCATAACCCACCAAATTTTTATCCAGAAAGCCTTAACTTTCTTGCAAGTCCACCATATATGATAATATGTAGCATCTAAACACTCACATCTCCAACATTTTGGTTGAACATTAGGGTACATACATGATAATTTCTTAGGATCTAAATGCCATCTGTAAAACATTTTATAAAAATTCTCCCGCAAATTCTGTGACTGTGTAAATTTAACATTCTGAACCCATATTTTTTCCCACGTATCCATCATAACTGGTTCAGTAAAATTCTGGGCCCATTTAATCATACAATCTTTTTTTTTTATATTGAAAAAGTTTTATTGAGTTTACATCTTTTGTGGGGTAGGGTAAGGGTTACATAGAAATTTTGAGAGTAGTCACGTCAAAGTCGTCGGCTCCTCCGGTACCTCAAGTTACATTATTAAAAAGAAAGAAAAGAAACATTTCACATAACACTACAAGCTGGGAGCAAGTACATATTCCTAAATTTTTCAGTTATATACTGTCAGTCAATTACAAAAATCCAGATTACAAATATCATACAATATTACTCAAAAAAAAAAACACGGGCAAAGTTATTTTTTAGATCTAAGTCTCTTGGCAATTGTATCTTCCCCCTTCTCCCCCGGGCCCCCAGCGGACGGGGCCATGGCTCCCCCTGCCCCCCCTGGATCTTCTCCCAGAACAGAGGAATGTTTTTTAAGAAAGGCTTCCGCCTCAGCAACTGTTTTAATCTTCACTCTACCTCCTTCCCAGAACACCAGCATCCCTTCGGGTATCACCCACTTGAACCAGATCCCATGATCAAACAATGTTTTAGACAAGAAGGAAAATTTCCTTCTAGCTTCTCTAATCTTTCTTGGAATCTGCTTCAAGATGGTAACCTCCTTTTGTTGGTAAATCATAGGACTCCCTCTTTGCGCCTTCAAGATTTCCTCTCTGGTTGACCTTCTAACAAATTTTACATGTATCTCTCTGGGTACTTCATTCATCCTGGCATATGCAGAATTTATTCTGTAGACTAGGTCAATGTCCCCTCTGATCTCATCTTTAGGTTTATGTAAATAGTCTGCAATAATTGTACTCATAAGATCAGGGAGACATTCACCATCCATCTCAGAAACATTCTGAAATCTCAAAAAATATGTCATCCTTTCCATATCTATCCTAGTCACATGCCCATTTATTTCCACAACCTCATTAGAAACATTTTTAATCTCTCCCTTAGCCCCCTCCAGCCCCCCTTTCAATTCTTCATTCTTCTGTGTATTCTCAAGCACTTGTTTTCGAGTGTCCAATAATTCCTTTTTAAAGTTGACATTTTCTGCCCTCTGGGCCTTAATTTCTAATACCAAATTTTGTATAACAGATTCAAGGGCAGTCATTCTTTGTTCAAGGTGTGCCAGCGTTGCTTCTTGTGCCATGTTTAGCTGTTAAAATCCGTGCCAGTAAAATGGCGTTTTAAAGTTGCTGAAAGATCAATTTCAAATGCTTATATCAGAACAAACAGCAACCAACTTACAATTTGCTAAACATAACACCTTTGCTAATGCGAATAAACCTGGTAGGTGGTTGGCCTACACCTTGAGAAAAAATACGAATAATAGAATTATTGACAGAATTGAATATGGAGGGAAAACGGTATATCAACAGGACTCGATTAAAAAATCATTTGTGGATTATTACACCAAGTTATATTTACAGGATAATATACAGAATAACTCAATAGATGACTTTCTGGAAGGAAAAAGGGTGACCAAAATAAATGTGCTCCAAAAGGCAAATTTGGAATGTTTGATAACTGCAGAGGAGATTGTTTTAGCTATAAATCAACTTAAACTAGCTAAGGCTCCAGGGACTGATGGATTGACCGCAGTCTACTATAAAACTTTACAATTGGAAATGATTGAATATCTTACACAGTTATTTTGTAATATACAGCAAGGGGGTAAAATACCTTCTTCATGGGAAGCGGCTTTTATATCATTGATACCTAAGGACAAAGATGGCCCTAAGAAACCAGAGGATTACAGACCGATATCTCTTCTAAATACGGATTATAAAATATATGCTAAAGTACTTGCCAACAGATTGATGCCAGTTATCCAAGAGGTTATTCACTATGACCAAGCAGGATTTATTGAAGGGAGACATATGAAGGAGAATGTAAGACAAATTATAGATTTAATTGACTATCTTGATAAGAATAAGCAGATCTCTGCAGTGCTGGTCTTTTTGGACGCGGAGAAGGCCTTCGATCGAGTGAACTGGAACTTTCTAACCAAGACTTTGGAAAAGATGGATATGGGACCACGAATGAGACAAGCGATTGGTGCAATTTATCAGCAGCAATATGCACAACTTATTATTAATGGAAGTTTGACTACAACTTTTGAAATACAAAAAGGTACAAGACAAGGGTGCCCATTATCTCCATTGTTATTTATCTTAACCCTGGAAGTCTTGTTGAATACAATTCGGGACTCTAACACTTTAAGTGGTATAATTATTAGGCAAAAAGAATACAGAACTAGGGCATTTGCCGATGATCTGGTTGTTACCCTCTCACATCCTATGAACTCAGTAATTCAGATGAAAAATATCATAGTAGAATTTGGTGTGGTGTCTGGGTTTAAACTGAATCAAGGCAAAACGAAAATGATGGTTAAAAATATGTCAGAGACTCAGAGGAAGTCACTTGAAAGCTTGGCAGGTTTTGAAATAGTTTCTAAAGTTAAATATTTAGGAATACAAATTGCAGAAATAAATACAAAACTTTTTTCAAATAATTATGAAGTGTTGTGGCAACAGATACAGAAGGATCTTCAAGCTTGGAATAAGCTACAACTATCTCTGCTTGGAAGGATTTCAGCAATTAAAATGAATATTCTACCTAGATTCATTTTTTTATTTCAGATGATACCGGTGCTTAAATCAGATAAAATCTTGTCAGATTGGCAAGCAACATTAAATAAATTTGTCTGGAAGGAGAAAAAGCCGAGAGTAAAGATGAAGATTATGCAAGATATTCGTGAAAGAGGTGGCCTTAGACTCCCAAACCTCCGATTGTATTATGAAGCGGCGGCATTGACGTGCGTGGCAGATTGGTTTGGGAAAACAAAATCTGAACTATTGAATATAGAAGGTCATGATCTTGTGTTGGGTTGGCATGCATATCTGTTTTATGAAGAAAAGGTGGATAAAGTATTTAACAATCATGTTCTCCGAAGTGCCTTGATGAGAATTTGGAGGAAGCACCGGCCTAATTGGGATTATAAAATACCGCTTTGGTTGGATCTTGCAGACACCATGTGGATTACAAATACTAAGTCACTCGGGGGGTGTTTATATAAAGATGTGCTTACTTTTGACAGGGGCGAATGGCAGATGAAAACTTTGGAACAACTGTTGGAGGCAGGAATTACTTTAAATTGGTTACACTACACACAGTTACAGAAGAGATGGAAAGAAGATCGCAGGATTGGTTTTATGGAGAAAGAAGTGGAGTTGATCAAGCAGATAAAAGAGACTGGCCCAAAACATGTTAAAAGAATATATAATGTACTGTTAGAAAGGGATTCAGAAAGCGAGTTGGTCAAGGATTGTATGATTAAATGGGCTCAGAATTTTGATGAACCCGTTATGTTGGATACGTGGGAAAAAATATGGGTTCAAAATATTAAATTTACACAGTCACAAAGTTTAAGGGAGAATTTTTATAAAATGTTTTATAGATGGTATTTGGATCCTAAGAAATTATCATGTATGTATCCTAATTTTCAACCTAAATGCTGGAGATGCGGGTGTTTAGATGCTACTTTCTTCCATGTATGGTGGACTTGCAATAAGGTCAAAGCTTTTTGGATAAAAATATGGTGGGTTATGCAAAACGTATTTAAGAAAAGATTAGAATTTACCCCGCAAATGTTTCTATTGGGCATAACTAAGGATTTTCGTAAAGGGGAAACAAAATTGTTTTTGTATATGGTTACAGCAGCTAGGTTGTTGATTGCTCAACATTGGAAGAAAGATTTTGTACCGACAATTGCTCAATGGATTCAAAAAGTGGCGGGGTTTGCGGAAATGGCAAAACTTTCAGCTTTCCTAAAAGACCAGAAGCAGGAGAGCTACACGCAGGAATGGGCAAAATGGATTAATTATATACAGAATAAATATCAGACTGGGAAATACCATGTAGCTTTTAGGTAGGAATGTTTGGATTGATAGGTGAATAGATTAAACAATATATGGGATGTTTGGAATGTTTAAAGTGGTGTACAGCGGAACTCAGGGGGGGTGGGATTGACTGGGAGGTGGGGGTGGGTTAGGGTGGAGGGTGGGGAAATATAAGTGGATAAGCAATATAGAGATGGGTATAATGGGATATGGTTATGTTATGATGTATATATGCTGAATTAACCTGGAAGAGGGTGTTAGGGAGAGATTGATGTATCTTACACTAAATTTATATCATGTTGGTCGGGGGTATAATACTCAATATTTGAATGAGAATTTTATTTTAAGACGGGGGGAGGTGAGGGGTATACTTTTTGTATGTGATTTTATATTATATGTCGGGGGGGTAAAAGGGGGGAAAACTTGTCTGAATAAAACTTTTGCAATAAAAAAAAAAAAAAAAGGAGGAAGATAAAACATGGATACTTAAAAAATGGGAGGAAAGTTGGAGATTCAACGATAATGGAGAGGTTAAATTTGAAACTGTTTGGGACACGATGAAAGCAGTATTTAGGGGAGAAAGCATTAAGTTGTCAAGCAGGAAATATAGAGAATATAGAAGTAAAATGGAACAGGATACAAGACAGATTAAGGTATTGGAGAACCAATTTTTACTTACAAAAGATAAAAAATGCTTGGAGGAATTGAATTTACTAAAAACTAAATTGATAGAAGAAGATATAGAATTGGTTAAAAAAAATATAAGATATTTAAATAGGGATTTCTTTGAATTTAGTAATAAAAACTCTAGGTTATTAGCAAGGATGGCGAAAAATAAAAGTGAAAAGAGAGAAATTGGCTCTCTGATAGATGAAAAAGGTACAAGATGTTATAAGAGACTGGAGAAATGTGAAGTAGTTAGGAAGTTTTTTCAAAAATTATATTCAAAGAAATCAATTGATTTGGAAAAACTGAAAAATCATCTTGAAAAATATGCTGTGAAAATAGATCAAACATATAAGGACTTGATGGAAGGAGATATTACACATGATGAGATTAATGAAATAATACAAGAGATAAAATTAGGGAAAACTCCAGGTGAAGATGGATTACCTGCTGAATTTTATAAAGACTTTAAAGAAATAATAATACCAAAATTGCAAAAATTATTTAATGGAATTTTACATGGTGGAGAAGTCCCGATGTCATGGAACAGAACGGTAATAACTATAATTCCTAAACCTGATAAAGATTTGGAGAGGATCGAGTCCTATCGACCCATTTCTTTAATTAACCAAGATGCAAAAATATTTACTGCCATTATAAGTAATAGGTTAAATAGATTTATAGACAAGTATATAAGCTATAATCAAGTAGGTTTTGTTAAAGGCAGATATATGAGTGATATAATTAGAAGAGTATTAAATATTATAGATGTAGCTGAGAGTAATGGTGATAAAATAGGCATAGTATCACTAGACATTTTTAAAGCCTTTGATTCTGTACAATGGGAAACTATTAAAGTAATTATTGAGGCATTAGGCTTCGGTAATAGGTTTATACATGTTATTTCAAAATTGTATCAAAAAAGTAGTGCAAAAGTGAAGGTGAATGGAATAATGACGGGAGAGATTAAATTGGAAGCAGGTACGAGACAGGGATGTCCCTTGTCCCCAACATTATTTTTACTAATTATGGAAGTTTTGACTAAATTGATAGAAAAAGATGAAGAATTGGAAGGGTACAAGGGATATAAGATAAATTTGTACGCGGATGATACCTTGATTATTTTGAAAGATATAGAGAAAGATTTGAAGAGGATAAATAAACATTTGAAAGAATTTGAAGAAATGACAGGTTTAAAGGTAAATTGGTTAAAATCTGAATTATTAATGAATAAAAATGATGAGTGGGAGAGTATGCAAGAACAATTTGGGATAAGAATTAAAAATACATTGAAATATTTGTGAATAACACTTTCACTTAAAGTTAGAGAATTGAAAAAAATTAATTATGATGTGATGTTGGATGAAGTAGAGAAGAAGATAGATAAATATAAAGAGATAAAGTTGTCTTGGTTTGGCAGAATTGCAATGTGTAAGATGATGCTGTTACCAAAGTTTAATTTTTTATTTGAGATGCTACCATTAAATTTGACAGAGAAGGATATGGAAGGATATCAGAAGAAATTAGATAAATTTTGCAATGGTGGGAAAAGACCTAGATTAATGAAGAAAATGTGGTATCAAAATCAAAAGGAAGGTGGATTGGGAATTCCCAATCTACTTAATTATTATTGGGCCTATAATATTCGAACTGTAATAAAAATACTTAAAGGAGGAGACGGCCATTGGGGAGATCTAGAGTTAAAGGATATTAAGAGATTTGGCCCTACATGGTTTTTAGATAAAATAAAAACAAAAAAGGTAATTAATAGTTATTGGTTAAAGGGATTGAGCAAAATTTGGAATAAATTTGTTAAAATATTGATTCCGGATATATCCTTCTTGGGGAAGACACTTGGAAGTTGGCCGATTAAAACCAATATAAGTCGAGAGAAAGTAATTGAAGATGACAATATAGGAAGTATAGTAAATTGGTTAAGAGCATTAGAAATTGAGAGTAGAAAAAAAGAAATAATTGAAAAATTGGAGTTGAATTGGTTTGAGAAAATACAGGTAGAAAAATGGTCTACGGAAGTAAGGGGAACATGTAAAATAGGCAGAAGTAAAACTGAATTTGAAAATTTAGTATCTCAAATTATTAAGGATGAAATTGGGTTAAAGGGACTCGTTAGTAAGATATATAAGATTATAAACTTTGATGGAAATCCACAAATGGTAATGAAGACGAATTGGGAGGAAGAATTTAAGATTAAAATATTAGACTTGGATTGGAATGCGAATTGGAAAAGTCGAATTATGAGGATTATGTCTATAAGGATTAAAGAGCACAACTTTAAGGTTGTTTGGAAATGGTATTGGACTCCATTAAGGTTATCATTGATGGATAAAAAGATCAGTAATAAATGTTGGAGATGTAATATGGAAGTGGGAACTTATGAACACATGTGGTATAAATGTGGAAAAATTAAAAAGTTTTGGCAACAATTGGAGGAAATGATGTTTGAAATGATGAAGAAAAGAATAACTTTGAGATCAGAATCTATATTATTACTGATAATTAAGGAATTAGAATTAACAAAATATGAGAAAGAACTGATTAGAATTATGATTATAATGGGTAGAATTATAATAGCAAGATACTGGAAAATAGAGGTAAATATTAAAATAGAAGAGTGGTTTTGTGAAATGTGGAAATTAGCTTTAAATGATAAAATGACATGTGATATTAAATTTAGAGAGGGGGTCTATAAAAAAGACATTTTTTGGAAGATTTGGAACCCATTTGTGGATTATGCACTTGGAATTTTGGACGCCTCGACACCTGTACCCAGAGAACGCGGATTTTGGAGATCTTAAAGACAATTGAAGATATCCGAAGAACCAACTCTTCCTTTCGTTTTGTATAGCACTGGGTGGACTATTGTAAAAAAAAAAAAAAAAAAAATTTTTTTATGTTCATATGTATAACTTGTGGAAAATTATAATAAAAAAATTAAAAAAAAACCAAAAACAAATAATTTCTCCCTGAAGTCACTTTCAAAATATTTGAGTTTTCCCCCCCAATCTTTCTGTATTTTATAGTTTCCTTTGGGCTTTTCCCACCTCTTCTCTTCTGGTTTCTTTTTCCTTTTTCCCCATGTGATTGGTACGCGGCTAATTTAAGCTTAGAAGTCTTCTTTTCATATTCTTTTTGTTACTGCAAGCCATTAGAGTAAATGTTGGTAATTATCTCCCCCAGTTTCAATGCCTTGTCCATACACCACTCTTGCACAATCTTGGCTCCCAGTTGTCCCAGCTTCGTGACTGCCAGCAATGGCAGTCGTGCCTGCTGCTGTTCAGGTGAGCTTGCTTCGGAATTTGTGGATTCCTCGTGGTCAGAAAAGTGCCTCACCTTTCTTCACCTACCCTTCAAGGAGGCTATGACTCCGAAGGGTTTCCTGGCAGCGGTTATCTGCTGGATTTCGCAGGGCTCAGACGAGACTGTTATTTTCCAGCTGTTCTCACTGAGGCTGCAACCGGATGTCGCCATTATCAACTTTTTGATGTCCTGTTGGAGGTGTTGGTCATCAGGTGAAGCTCTCGTCGTCACATTCCAGTGTTCACCAAGGAATTCAGACAGAGCAACAGTTTGTTGATTGATATACTTTATCTTTATCCAAGCGACTGTGATAACTTTCTGGGAGGTCTACAATAAAGTCCATGGCTGTGACCTCCCAAGGCCTTGTAGGGCTTTCTACCTCTTGTAGGTGCCCTGGAGGTTTTCCCAGATGTTTTTTCATGGTAGCACAGATGACACAGCTTCGGATGTACTCCTCTACATCATGCTTCATCCTGGGCCACCAAAACTGATGGTTTGTCAAGTGCAGGGTTTTTAGGAACCCAAAGTGTCCCGCAGCCCTGGAATCGTGACAACGTTGCAATACGGCTACACGTTGGTCTGCAGGTATGTATATTTTTGAGCCCTTCCAGGCCAGGCCATCCTGTCAGGTGAGGAGTTGTTGGTTCGTTTGGAACCAAGGGTCAGTAGGCAGGGTGGCTCATATGGCCTGGGAGTTGTCGGCTGGGACCCCACCGCACCAGGTCCATCCAAGGGCTCCCGCAGTCATACCGGCATTGGTAGGCAGTAGAACCATAGCTTGTACTATGTCTTCTCTGCCACCATTGAACTGTGGCTTTCTTGACAAAGCATCCGCCATGAAATTCTGTCCACCCAGGATGTACTTTGAAAGTATAGCGCCCATCATACCTGCTTGGGCAACAGCTTGAATGGGTTTTGGAGGGCCTCAAGGTTTTATGGTCAGTCCATTCCTTGAAAGGACCCCTCGCCCCTTCCAGCAGATGTCTCCAGGTGAGCAGGGCCCAATGGACCACGAAGGCCTATTTCTCCCAGATAGCCCAACGCCTCTCTGTATCATTCAACATACGGGAGGTGTAGGCACACGGCTGTAAAGTTCCCTCATCATTTGCCTGTAATAGGACAGCACCTCACTAGCATCAGCCTGCACTACAAATGGACATACAGGATCGGGGTGTCATAGCACCAGTTCCTGAGCAAATAATGTTTTCAATGTTTTGAAGGCCTGTTGGCATGACATATCCCACTGTAGTGGGTGGCTTGGCCTCAGCTTACTGGCTAGGTGTTTGGTTTTTAATAGATCGGTCAGCGGTAGTGCCACTTTGGCAAATGATGGAATTAATTGGCAGTAAAAGTTGGCAAAGCCCAAGAAGCTCTGTAGTTGCTTCCAAGTCCTTGGTGCCTGACAATCCAGTACCACCTGTACCTTCACCGGGTCCATCTCTACCCCCGTTCGGGAACCCTACTCCAGCCAGGTCTTGTGGAACTCACACTTTTTTAACTTCACATACAGGTTGGCCTTCAATAATTTGCTAAGGACCTCACATACCAATTTAACATGCTCATCCATGGTCTTGGAATAGATCAAGATGTCATTCAAATAGACGAGCACTCCGTCGTATACGTGTTCATGCAGGACTTCATTGATCAACTGCATCAACACCGCCAGTGCCCCCTGTAACCTGAAAGGCATTACCCAGAATTGGTAGCTCTCCAGGGGACAATTGAAAGCCATTTTCCATTCAACCCTCTCTTGAATCCTGACCCAATAATAGGCCTCGCTAAGGTCCAACTTAGTGACAACTTGGCCCTCCGCTAAATGGACCAACATATCCTTCAAGAGTGGTAGTGGATACATTTGCTCCACACACACCCCATTGATGCCCCGGAAGTCTACACACAGGCACAGCCCTCCATCCTTTTTCTCCCTGAATAGGACAGGGGCGGCTATACTAGACCTAGCTGGATGTATGAACCCTCTTGCCAGGTTCTTTTCAATGTACCATTGCATTTCATCCAACTTCCCAGGAGACATAGAGTACATCTTTGGTTTTGGTAGCTTAGCCCCTGGGAACACCTTTATGGTGTTTGCGCATGTGCGAAAATGGAGCCCGGGGGCCGTTTCGCCTTGGAGGACGCTGCCAGCCCTCGCCGATCATCTTTGAGGGCTGGCCCAGCAAGACGACATGCCAGCCGTCGCCCCGGGCCGCTCGGACATGAGGGGCGAGCCCTGGGAGTGACGGCTGGGTGAGGAGGAGCAGGGCGCGGTCCAATTCGGCCTTCTGCGGCCTGGAGCATCCCGGCGCGGCTGAAAGCAGGGAGGTAGGCCGCGAAGCCGGGACGCGGAAGACACGCATTGGCCGGACCGGGTCGGATCGGGAGGACTACCATCGGGCCGTACGGTCTATGCCAGATCGTGTGGCCAAATCCCGATCCCGACCCGAGTGTTTTTACAGCTAATCCCATCCGAGCCGGGGCTGGAGGCTGAGCGGCTGGAACGGTGAGAATGGCGGAAAGAAGGCGAGAGGATGTTGTCGGAGAGAGGAGGAGGCTGGTGGATGTTGCTGCGGGTGGAATGGTGAAACGGAGTTGGAATTGGAGGAGTTGGGATGGTGAGAGGAAGTGAGAGGACGGAGAGAGGAGACGTGGAGTGAGGAGAGGTGGAGAGGAATGGAGGAAGAAGGAGAAGGAGGTGGAGTAAGGAGTTGGAGAAGGAGATGGAGTTGGAGAAGGAGTTGGAGAAGGAGATGGAGACGGAGATGGAAGAAGGAGAAGGAGAATGAAGGGCTGGTGTGGAGAGAATGATAGAAGGAGGAAGCAAGAGGATGTGAGGATGGATGAAGAAGCCACACAGCCGGGACGTGAAATGGTGGATCGTGACCGAAGAGGACCCAGGAAGACCTTGAAGTGAGTGCTGGGATCGGAGGTGGTAAGCTGTGCCGCACATGCCAGCATTTTACATCAGGCCGCACGATGGACCATCTAGTCGTGCGGCACTAAATGCGGATTGAGGCCTATGTGACCGAGGAAGACAGGTGGAGGGGGTTTGGATGAGACTAAACTGTGTTCCCCCCATCCATAAGATCATCAGTCTGACTGTCTTCTCCCCTCTGCCCTAAATGGATTACATCCACTTATATGCACTTTTCACCTGTCACTTTATTTTACCCTGGACTCTGTTTTGGACTTGTTTCGGACTTGCACTTTGTCCTCTAGGTATGGACGACCTCTGTGTTTTTTAATAATGTATTCTAGGCGTGATCTCCTTTGCCTGCGGGAGTCTCCACTCTCGCAAGCCTGGCCCCCTTGTCTAACACGGGCCCACCTCAAGGATGGACTGATTGCTCCTGAGAGGTGGGCGAAGCGCAAACTGAGGGGGTTTTTATTTAATTTTTTAATTCGGCTTTTAGGGGGTTCCAGGGTGGAGGGGGGAAATAGCCCAGGGAGGGGACGGCATACGATAAGGCTGGCCGGCGGAAGTAGTGATACGGAGGAAGGGGAGGGGGGGGGTCGTTTCCACTGAGGTTTTTTCTATCGTTCCGGTTCTAGGGAGGGGCAGGGGCGGTGGGAGGCGGACGTTGGAGGACCGAGGCCGCTGGATACAGGCGGTCACGCGCTTCAACTCACCGTGCTCCCTTCGCAGACTAGGAGGGCAGGAATCACAGGACCGGGGCCCTAGGCTGATGTTATGCAACGCCAGGTCCGTGGTACAAAAAGCCCCCCTCATTTATGACCTTGTGTCAGAGGGGGACCTGGACCTGGTGGGTATAACGGAAACCTGGTTGGGCCACGAGGGGGGTCTGCCCCTCGTAGAAATGTGCCCACCAGGTTACCGTGCCTTTCATCAGCCAAGGGCCCTAGGGAGGAGTGGGGGGGTGGCGATTATGATTAGGGAAGGTCTTGAGCCGAGGGAGACCACTGTCCCTCAGACGACCGGATGTGAGTCCCTCTTCATGAGGTGGGGCCTAGGGAGGCAGTTGGGCGTGTTAGTTGTATACCTGGCTCCTCGCTATGCAACAACAGCCCTGCCCGAGCTCCTAGAGGTAATAGCCGAGGTGGCGGTTGAGACCCCCAGACTTTGGGTCATGGGGGACTTTAACTTGCCGTCAGTAGGCGAGACCTCTGGAGCAGCTCGGGAGTTCATGGCTTCCATGACGGCCATGGACCTGACCCAGGTAGTTTTAGGCCCTACTCATGAGGGGGGACACACCCTGGATTTGATCTTCGTCTCAGGACAATGGAGTAGTGATCTGGGAACAGGGGATTTAGCCATCACACCCTTGTCATGGACAGATCACGCTCTCCTCCGGCTGGACTTTCCAATCGCCTCACCTCACCGCGGGGAGGCGGAGTGCGACATTCCTAGATGGTTCCGCCCCAGGCTCCTGATGGACCCAGATGGGTTCCAGAGGGAGCTTGGGCCAATTCCTGTGACCCTACCCCGCGACTCGACTGAGGACCTAGTGACCGCATGGTTAAGTGCGGCCACGGGGGCCTTGGACCGAGTCGCGCCCTTGCGGCCTCTCTTGCGGCGACGAGTCACCCAGGCTCCTTGGTTTTCTGAGGAGCTGAGGGAGGTGAAACGCCACAGGAGACGCCTAGCGAGCAAATGGAGATCCTCTCGCTCCGAAGCCGACTGAACACAAGTGAGAGCCCATATTAGGACTTAGTGGCGATAAGGGTGGCCAAACGTGAGTATTGTGCCACCCTTATTGCATCCGCAGATAACCGCCCTGCCGCCCTGTTGGGGGTAACCCGCTCCCTCCTTCACCAGAGGCCGCGGGAAGCCCCTCTGCAGGGACGAGCAGAGGAATTTGGGATTTATCTGTAGGACAAAATCACTCGGATTCGGAATGAGTTACCCTCCATCGAGAGTGGTCCGGCCGGACTGCCCGAGGCTGGTCTTGAGGTTCCATCCTGGGAGGAGTTTGACTTTGTTACTACCGAGGATATGGACAGGTTGTCAAAGAGACTTAAGGCTACCACATGTTTATTGGACCCGTGTCCCTCCTGGCTTGTACTGGCATCCTGGGAGATGACACGAGGCTGGCTCCAGGAGATTGTCAACGCCTCTTTGAGTGAGGGGTCCTTGCCTGCCGTCTTGAAAGAGGCGGTAGTGAGGCCCCTCCCCAAGAAGCCCTCCCTGGACCCAGCATTATTGGAGAACTATCGTCCAGTCTCCAACCTCCACTTTCTAGCGAAGGTTGTTGAGAGTGTGGTGGCCCAACAGTTTCCGCGACACCTGGAGGAAATTGATTATCTACACCCGCGCCAGTCCGGCTTCCGACCCGGTCACAGCACCGAGACGGCATTGGCTGCCTGTTGTCTTCCGGGTGCGCTTCAAGGTGTTAGTTATCATCTTTAAAGCGCTCCATGGCTCGGGACCTAGCTATCTGCGGGATCGGATCCTGCCTCATACATCCTCACGGCCGATTCGCTCCCACAGAGAGGGGCTTCTCCGGGTGCCGTCCACTAGACTTTGTCAGCGGGCGACGCCCAGGGGAAGGGCGCTCTCTGTGGCGGGCCCTGCCCTCTGGAACGACCTTCCCCCCGATATTAGGACAACCACGGACCTCCGCTCCTTCCGTCTGAAACTAAAAACACATCTTTTCTGCTTGGCCGGCCTAGGGTAGTCTCTCTGCTATAGGGTTTTTATTTAATTATTGGGTATTTTAGTGTTTAATGGGATTTTAGCACAGGTATTAGATTTAATTCGTTTTTATGCTATGTTTGTATATTTATTGTTTTATTTTTCCCTGTGCACCGCCCCGAGTCCCTGTGGGGAGAGGGAGCGGTTTTACAAATTAAATATAAATATAAATAAAAAAAATTGGTCGCGTTGGTTGATGATCTCTGGAGGGCACGGGATAGAGGCTGTTCCTCTATCCTTGTCCTGTTAGACCTCTCAGCTGCTTTTCATACCATCGACCATGGTATCCTATTGCACCGACTGGGGAGGTTGGGGCTGGGAGGCACCGTTTTATGGTGGTTCTCGTCCTACCTCTCTGGTCGGTCGCAATATGTGTTGACAGGAGGGCAGAGGTCGACCTCGAGACCCCTCTTATGCGGGGTTCCTCAGGGGTCGGTCCTCTCGCCCCTTCTGTTCAACACATATATGAAGCCGCTGGGCGAGATCATCCGTGGTTTTGGGGTGGGATATCATCTGTACGCTGATGACACCCAGCTGTACATATCCACCCCAGACCACCCCAACGATGCCGCCGAGGTGCTGTCCCGTTGTTTGGAGGCCGTACGGATCTGGATAGGTAGTAACAAACTCAAACTCAACCCGTCCAAGACTGAGTGGCTGTGGTTTCCGGCACCCCGGTTCAGCCAGATTACTCCAACTCTGGCCATTGGGGGCGAAACACTGGCCCCCGTGGAGAGGGCGCACAATTTGGGTGTCCTCCTGGATTCCCGGCTGTCTATGGAGGACCATGTGGCGGCCGTGGCCAGGGGGGCGTTTCATCAGGTACGCCTGATGCGCCAATTGCGCCCCTTACTGTACCGGGCTGCCCTTCGCACAGTCACTCAAGCACTCGTGACATCCCGGCTTGACTACTGCAATGCTCTCTACATGGGGCTTCCCTTGAGGTGCACTCGAAAGCTACAGCTAGTCCAGAATGCAGCCGCGCAGGTAATAATGGGAGCTCCGAGATACTCCCACATAACACCTATCCTGCGCGAGCTGCACTGGCTTCCTGTGGTCTTTCGGGTGCGCTTCAAGGTTTTGACGACCATCTTTAAATCGCTCCATGGCTCGGGGCCTAGTTATATGCGAGACCGTCTCCTGCCCCATACATCCCTACGGCCGATCCGCTCCCACAGAGAGGGCCTTCTCAGGGTGCCGTCGGCTGGGCAATTCCCTCTGGCGACCCCCAGGGGAAGAGCCTTCTCTGTGGCAGGCCCTGCCCTTTGGAACGACCTCCCCCCTGAACTACGTACCATCTCGGACCTCCGCCTCTTCCGCCAGTGTCTAAAGACACATCTTTTTCAGCAAGCCGGCCTAGCCTAACCTCCCACTGGGGCTATTTTAGCTATTTTAGCATAGGATTGTTTCTAGTAATTTAATATGCTTTTAAATTTTGTATATTTTGTCTTATATGCTTTTCAATTCCTGTGCGCCGCCCTAGGTCCCTCGTGGAGAAGGGCGGGATATAAATTGAATAAAATAAAATAAATAAAATAAATAAAATAAATAAAATAAATAAAATAAATAAAATAAATAAAATAAATAAAATAAATAAAATAAATAAAATAAATAAAATAAATAAAATAAATAAAATAAATAAAATAAATAAAATAAATAAAATAAATAAAATAAATAAAATAAATAAAATAAATAAAATAAATAAAATAAATAAAATAAATAAAATAAATAAAATAAATAAATAAATATGGCGCAGTTGGTTAGACAATGGGGAGGGAGAACGTCACACTCCTCACTAAAGACCTCAGCTAGATCATTGTAAACTGCAGTGAAGGGTGGCGCTTCTCTCACGGGTTTTGCTACCACCACCCCAGCCCTCGGCCCTACTCCCGTAGCCCCATTCCCCGGGCCCAGCTGTTCATGTGGTGGCAGATCAGGGCCAATCCCTATTCGCAAATGCCAACAACCGCCCCCCCCAACACCAAATAGTCGGCCCCCACTTATCCACCCAGGCAAGGCCTAGGATCACTTTCTTTGTCGTCTGTGGGAGCACAATAAACCGGATCAACTCATAATGCTGGGCAAATTCTAGCCTCGCTCGTTCTGTGATATACATAGCCAGGCTCATGAGACATCAGGTACAACCTGAGTCAATGAGTGCATCTTAACACCGATGCCTCCAGGCTGTTAGAATAACTGGTAGCCAGAAGGGCCAAACTGGCATACTCACCATGGGATCATTCTCAGCATCGTCCTCGCTGTCACAACTCTCTATCTGAGGGCCGGTTTTGGCTGTCGGGGTCAGGGTGGTGCATTCCGCTGCTCGATGGCCCGGTTTCCCACACTGGAAACATAACATCTGGGGCTTGGTGGGCTTGGTCTTTTCTGGTGGCACCGCTTGAGGGGCCATGGGCCACGGCTGGCTGTGTGTTCTGGGAACTGTCGTGGTTGTGTTAGCCCATCGTTCTTCGACTTAAAGTCTCTCAGCTCCGCCTCCAGTTCAGTGGCTGCTTGGTACCAAGCCCACAGGCAAGGTGGTAACCCTCGGTAGACACAAGCCTGGCATATTGCATGATCCAGGCCAGTCTTGAACTGGTGCACCATCAATCTCTCTGACCACCCCCGTAACTTCCCCGACAACCGTCTGAAGTCACAGATATAGTCTCCCACCAGCTCGCCCCTGTGGCATAAGGCCAACAACTCCCCCTCTGCCTTCTGGGCCCTGGTTGGGTTCTCAAATCATTCCCGCAGTGCATCCAGAAACAAATGTGCATGCGTGCATGACCCCCCCCCCCCGAAACTTGGGGAGGGTGAAAACGCCCCCCCCGGCCCTCCTGGAGGCCTTCCAGAGGCTGGAAATGGCCCATTTCTGAACTTCTGGTAGGCCTGGCTTTTGCCCTCCCCAGGCTTCAGAGGCTTTCCTGAAGCCTGGAGAGGGTGAAAGCAGCCTCCCTTGGCCCTTTGAAAGCCAAAAATCAGCTGGTCAATGTGTGCATGCGCGCTGCAGCTGACCTAGGGCAATGATTCACATGCTCTCAGAGATGGCTTCGTGTGCCACCTGTGGCACCCATGCCGTAGGTTCTCCATCACAGATATATACAGTCCATCACCGGAAACCCAAAGACCAGCTGACCAGGGTGCATGCGCATATCTTCAGGTTTCCAGCACGTGCATGCGTGCCAGTCAGCTGGTCTTCCTGCATGCCAAAGCACCAGAAACCCAAAGACCAGTTGGTCGGCACATGTGCCCACAGAGAGGGCTCTTTATGCCACCTCTGGCATGCGTGCCATAGGTTCACCATCACGGATATATAGTCTGGCTCATGTGCAAACCACCATTCTGAGAACGGTGACACAGTGGTTAGAATGCAGTACTGCAGGCTACTTCTGCTGATCACTGGCTGCCAGCAGTTTGGCAGTTTGAGTCTCACTGGCTCAAGGTTGACTCAGCCTTCCACCCTTCCAAGGTGGGTAAAATGAGGACCCAGATTGTTGGGGGCAATATGCTGACTCTGTAATAAACTGCTTAGAGAGGGCTGTAAAGCACTGTGAAGCAGTATACGTCTAAGTGCTATTGCTATTCCTGTGTTATAGGCATGAGCAGTAAAATAGGTACAGTAATTGAACTTTTCACTTGTGGATCTGATAGCCTGACATCATGTAACCACGGTGTGTGTGTGTGTGTGTGTGAGAGAGAGAGAGAGAGAAAGAGAGAGAGATGTTGGAACTGGGACATAAGTATCTTTCAGGGGTTCCATCTTAAGTTTGAACATGTTGGTAAGTGCAAATGTACCTGGGTAAGATATATGTTACAGATATGTAAAATCTCATACTTGAGAGCATTACATAATACAATTTCCCTCCCTCCCTCTCTCTCTCCCTCTGTCACACACACACAAACAGCTTAAGGGAAAATGAAGAGATAGGTATAACGCAGCGGTTCCCAAAGTGGGTGGTACCACCCCATGGGAGGCGGTGGGATGGCTTAGAATGGCGGTAAGAGGCAAGGGGGCTGGCAGGGGGGTGGTAAGAGGCAGGAGGGGGCGGCAGAGGAATGCTAGAGGTGGCCTATGTTCCCTCTAAGGTGTGTGGCTGCACGGCCGTGCACGTGGCTAGAAATCACCGTGCAGCAGTTTCAAACTGTGTGCAGTGATTTCTAATAGCTAGGAGGTCCTTTGTGGGCGGCCACTCCTAGCCGCTTGTGCCCAGGGCTGCGGCTGATAAAGCCACCAAAGCCCCTGCCGGTGCCCCTGCCCATGGCAGAGCCGGTGGCGCCACCCCCTCTGCTTGGAGCACCTCAGCTGGGTCCCGCATCACGCACTACCTCTGCCGCCTCCTCTGTGCTTTTGAGGAGCCATGAGGTCTTTTTTTCCTGTGGGGCGGGAGCTGGACAGCAGGTGCAGACATTGCAGTAGGAAGGCGGCGGAGGGGGCAGGAGCAGAAACAAAAGGCCTCATGGCTCCTCAAAAGCACAGTGGCAGCGGAGGAGGAGGCGGCAGGGGTAATGCGGGGCCCAGCTGAGGTGCTCCGAGCAGAGGGGGAGGCGCCGCTGCCATGGGTGGGGGCGCCGGCGGGGGCTTTGGTGGCTTTACCTCAGGAGAAGGAAGTGGAGGAAGAAGAAAGAACAGGAGGAAGCAAAGGGAAGAAGAGGAAGAAGAGGAGGAGGAAGGGGGAGACAGACCGACCACCTCCCCTCTCACACACCTTTGTCCAGCTAGAGGGGCGTGGTGTGCTGTGGGGGTGTGGTTGGGGTCTCCTTTCCACGCCGTCAACCCCACGCACAGGTGCTTGAGCGAACGAGTGCAACTTGTGAGGCGTGCGGGGCGAAAGGCTGGCCTGAGAGACCCGAAGGGATGCACGAACTCAAATACGCCTCTGCCTGGCTGGCTGGCCATCCACTCATGCCACCGGAGGTCTTGCAGCCTCAGCCGCCTCAGCCCGCTCACCGTCTGTCACTCCCCTCGGTGTGGGGGCGAGGCGGAAGGCAAGGATGATGAGGAAGAGAGGAGAGAAAGAAAGGAGGGAGAATAAAAGAAAAGAGGAAGAGAGAGAAAGAGAGAGAGAGAGAAGCTCCGCTTGGAAATAAATTACTTCACACACACCACACGCATGCACACACATACACACACACGCACAATCTTTCGGGAGGCTGAGGGGGAATAACGGCCCTGCCCTTCCCTCCTATTTTATTGTGGAGGAGGAAGGAGGAGGAGGATGAAGAGGAGGAGGGGAAAGAGGAGGAGGGAGAGAGAAGAGGGGAAGGAAGGGGGAGGAGGAGGAGGAAGGAAAGGGAAGAGGAGGAGGAGGAGGAAGAAAGGAGGAGGAGGTAGCAAAGGGAAGATGAATAGGAGGAGGAGGAAGAAAATGGAGGGAGAAAGAGGAGGGTGAGAGAGAAGGAGGAGGAAGAGGTAGAAAGAGGAGGAGGTAGCAAAGGGAAGAGGAAGAGGAGGAAGGAGGAGGAAGAAAGAGGTGGAGGAAGCAAATGGAAGAGGAGAAAGAAGAGGAGGGAGAGGCAGGAGGAGGAAAAAGAGGAGGAGGAGGAGGAAGAGGAAGAAAGGGGCAGTGGGCAGGGAGGCGAGCCGCTACTGTTTTGCTGGCAGGCGGGCGGCTGAAAAAAAAATAGAGGGAACATTGCTTTGCACCCGGCAGCTGCAGCCAGCTCATCAAGACAAAGTGGGAGCATGGCTTCACTCCCACTTTGTCTTGATGAGCTGGACATGGTGGGCAGGCGCGGAGGGAAGGAGGTAGCCGGGGGGGGGGGGCTGGGGGGGGGCGAGTGGGCGAGCAAGCAGCGCTGCCCTGGCTTCCCTTCCAGAAACATCTTCCTCTCTTGATTTGTTCTAGCTAAGATCTTTATAATCTTTTCAAAGAATTCATAACTATGAGCAAAATTCTGGTCCTATCACACATAGTATATGTAAGTTCATTTTAAGGCTACTGATAACCTGAGATGAATTTTGTAAAAAGATGTTCTTTATTTTAATAAATCCAGAATATCTTTTACTGAATTTATTCATACTTTTTGCTCCGAAAATCCATTTCTCTCCCAAAAGTTTAATCAGAGCTGTTTCCATGTCCATTTATTTGAGGAATGCTGCAAGATATTTTTTCTTCTAAATCACAAAAAGGGCAGTTGCTTCCTGATCCTCCATCGCTGGCTCGCCCCAGCACCGCCCTAGCTACCCTTGTGGGCACATTGTTTGCATTGGTGTAATTAAAAAAGCATCAACATTTGATTGAATTATTTGATGAGATTATTGCATGGAACCTAGGGATTCCCATCATGGAAAGTGAGAATGGGAACATTTTAAAAGATCTATATGTTCTTGGGTTATAATTTTCACTAAAGAACCATGGGGATGGAAAGGGAAATATAGAGAATGGAGTCCAATCCCCTTCCACAACAGATTGGAAGCAAAGAATGACTCTAGCAAAATGTAGCCTTTTACCTCTTTGGGGAATCATTTTCTTTTTTTAATTATTACTAGCTGTACCCGCCATGCGTTGCTGTGGCCAAATTTGGTTAAATGAAAAAGTTTCCCCTCATAGACACTCGGAGCGACCTCCTTCCTTCTCTGCCTCTCCTCCCTCTCTTACTCTACCTACCTACCTACCTACTGTATTTCTCTCCCCCTCTCTCTATCCCTCTACCTACCTACCTACCTGCCTGCATTTCTCCCCCTCTCTCTATTCCTTTACCTACCTACCTACCTCCTGAATTTCTCCCTCTCTCTATCCCTCTACCTACCTACCTACCTACCTACCTACCTACCTACCTACCTACCTACCTACCTACCTACCTACTGTATTTCTTCCTCTCTCTCTCTCCCTCTACCTACCTACTGTATTTCTCCCTCTCTCCCTCTACCTACCTACCTACCTACCTACCTACCTACCTACCTACCTACCTACCTACCTACCTACTGTATTTCTCCCCCCCTCTCTCTATCCCTTTACCTATCTACCTACCTACTTTATTTCTCCCTCTCTCTACCTAGAGAGAGAGGAGAGAGGCTGCTGACTCGGCAGCGGCCTTGTGGGGGGAGAGTTGGCGGACGGGGTGGCGAGAGAAGCCGCTGACTTGGCAACGCGCTTGTGGGGAGGTGAGTTGGCGGAGGGAGGGACAGTGGCAGTGGCGGCGGAGAGGCTCCTGACTCGGCAGCGGCCTTGGCGGGGGGGCAGTTGGCGGCACTGGCGGTGGCGGCGGAGGAGAGAGAGGCCTCTGAGGAGGCGACCGTCGTGAATATGACGCAGACCTCTCCACCGCTCGTGCAAGTGACATGAGCTGAAAAGCAGCCAGGTGGGAGGGGCCGCGAAGGGGAGTGGGGCGAGTGAGCGATTGAGGAAAACACATCTGGCTTCAGTTCCAAATGGGGAAAAAGACACTGAAAACACGGAGGTTGCTTGGAAAGATGATTTTAATGGTGGACAGGACCACATAGTTTTGAGGTCCTGGGGAAAAAGGTGATCACATGCTTCAAGATGTTGGGTGAAGAAGAAAAAGAAGGGGCTTGCTGAGAGTTCCTGAGTTTTTTATACTCTCTGTTCGGCCCCACCTCTCTGTTTCCTGTTCCTGTGTAAGAAATGTATTCTGATTAGTTGCCAGACTCCCATGGGGCCATGCAGGGGTAACTCTCTTGGCTGTTTTGAGTCCAAATTTGGATGAACATTGCTTCTTCCCAGGTGCCCTGTGGTGAGATGGGTAAAGGGCTAATACCATCATGCCTTAATCCCATTACCCTGGAGCTGAAGGGAGAGATCTTTGTTATGTAGAATAGACTGGCTCAGGCATTTTAATGGCCCATTGACAAAGGTGGGGGCTATTAAGAGTGAGTCTATTTTATGCCTAAAAACAGGTTTCTCCATTTCCTATCCATGGAAATATAATATTCTGCCTTGTTGTCCCCAATTCATACTTTCTCCAGGCAAACCATTATCATTATTTTAGGGAACTTTCACAAGCCAATAAGCTCCATTTTTTCCCAAATCTCTTTTTTTAAAAACTAAAATAATAAATAATAATAAGGCCTTTTTGTTTATTGTTATTAGAGGGTCTTACTCCTCTCCCAAGTCTTGGAAATGACACAACATAGAAACACATATACACTACCTCCACATTCCTCTAACAGAAATGGACTATTAACAAGTTTCACAAATAAACTCAAATATTGTATCTCTCTGTCTGACTCTTTTGCTTCTGCAATATTGTTTTTAGTTGCTCGATAAGTCCCATATTATGAGGTCTCTTAAATGGCCAAAAATCACCTGGATTGTCCAAGGGACATTGAGGCCAGACATACATAAAATAATGAGAAAAGGCTGCCTTTGATCCTTATATCTACTCCTCCTAATATCTCAGATTGAGGCAAAATACAACCCATTGGCAAATCTTTGAGCTGCTTCCCTTTTGCAACTCTGTCACTCCTCCACTGGATGCCTTTTTGCTACCAGTTTCCCCTTTCAAAACCAGAACACAGGCAGATATAACCTTTATCTCCCGGGATGTCTCCAGTCTGGTTTTTTTTTCCCTTTGTTTTCCTTTTGCTCAGGGCTGGAAACAGGCGGATACCACTTATCCCCTGGGAAGGTCTCCTTCTCCAGTCTCCTTACCTTTCCTCCATATTTTGCCTCTTTCTGTTCCTCCACCGGTTCCTGCTCCTCGTTTTCTTCAGGGCTTCAGCCTTTGAGTTCAATTAAGAAGTCACCAAGGATCTTACTGAGGCTGGACGTTCATTTAAACAGTGGCTCATAACACTCAGTCAACCCACACTTTGCATCAGTGGGACACGTGGATCTCTGCATCACCCCTTGCTTTTCAGAGTACTCAATCACTGTCAAAAGACTCATGAGCTCTGAGGGCGGCTGGCAGTGCAGAAACACACAGTCCTGGTCACCGACCGAGAATTTTATTTCAGATCAATCACACACCTTTCAGCCACTAAGTCTTACCCGTCCAGGGGCCCTCCTCTGGTAGTCTTTGGTGCCTTCCAATTGAATCCAGGCGTGGAATCCCGGAAAGAGCCCCCAGATTGTTATCCCCAATTCGGGTCTGAGCCTGGTGCCGAAGCCAATGATGAACGCCAGACACGAGGTGCAGGTTTTCTGATTGCTTTTTATTGGAGTACTCTAAGGAAAAGGGTTCCTGGACAAAAGGCCAAGAACCAAGAACAAAGGATTAAGAAAGCTTTGACTTCCGGTTCCGGCTCCAGCGGCGACGAGCGAGCCTAGCGCTCGCTCGCCGTTTTGTTGCTTTTTCTGCCCCCCCACGGGGGCGAGACGCCCCTTTTTGGGGGGTCTCCCGTAGGGCCGGCTCGGCAGGGACGCCCCCCCTCACGGCGGTGGGGGAGGCGACCCTTTTGCCGCGGCCTAGGTGAAGGAGAACATGCTGCGGGGGGTTCTCCCTTCGCCTAAGGACGTCGGCGCCATTCACATCTATGTAGAGGGCTGAACGTCGATGTCGGAAGGCTTCCCGAGGCTTCAGCTGCAAGGGGAGAGTGAGTGTTCAAAAACCTTTTTTTTCTACTGTCAGCCGGGCTGAAAGGACTGGGAGGGGGGTGTTTGTTTTTTTAAAAAAAACCCTCGGATCTAAGCGGCACTTGGAAATGGTTCCTCGCAGTGAGGAGCGGAAATTTTCAATCCTGACTGTTTGCGTTAAGGGAAAGTGGATTGCGGCTTGCTTGCAACAATGTTTCTAGGTCTGGCTGATACAATTTCTCTCACTACTCTCTCCTGCGGGCTCTGAGCTGGGCGGTGGAAAATGGCCTCTCTTTGTTCCTGATTGACTATTTTGTTTATGGAAAATTTCCAGTGTCTCTTTGCAATTTGGACTATCTCTGGTTTTTAATGAAGAAATTTTTTCTTTTGGATTTGTGATTTCTTTTCTGGAGTACCTTCGCTATTACATCTATTGAGTTGGAAAACTGTCTCTCTCTTGGTTCCTGTATTTTACAACGTTACAACCTTGATCAGAACTTTTGGCTCCCGGTTAGTCTCACCAACCCCACCCTGAAAACGCCATTTTGGTGGCATTGATTTTAACAGTTAATCATGGCTCAAGAAACAGCACTGACAAGTTTAGAACAACGGATGGCTTCTCTTGAAACTGTTATACAAACTTTGGTACAAGAGATTCAAGCCCAGAGGGCAGAAAACATCAATTTCAAGAAGGAGCTATTGGACACACGGAAGCAAGTGCTGGAAAACACACAGAAGACTGAAGAATTGGAAGGGGGGTTGGCGGGGGTTAAGGGAGAGATTAAAAATGTTACTAAAGAGGTTGGGGAAACAAATGGGCATGTGTCTAGGATAGATATGGAAAGAATGACATATTTTTTGAGATTTCAGAACGTTCTTGAGGAATCTGGTGAATGCCTCCCTGATCTTATGAGCACAATTTTAGCAGACTATTTACAAAAACCTAAAGATGAGATCAGGGGGGACATTGACCTAGCCTACAGAATTAACTCAGCATATGCCAGGATAAATGAAGTGCCTAGAGAGATACATGTGAAATTTGTTAGAAGGTCAACCAGAGAGGAAATCCTGAAAGTGCAGAGAGGTAGTCCATTAATCTACCAACAAAAAGAGGTTGCTATCTTGAAGCAGATCCCTAGAAAGATTCGAGAAGCAAGGAGGAAATTTTCCTTCTTGTCTAAAATTTTATTTGATCATGGGATTTGGTTCAAGTGGGTGACACCCGAAGGGATGCTGGTGTTCTGGGAAGGAGGAAGAGTGAGGATTAAAACAGTTGCTGAGGCGGAAGCCTTTCTTAAAAAACATTCCTCTATCCTGGGGGAAGATCCAGGGGGGACGGAGGGGGCCACGGCCCCGCCTACTGGGGGCCTGGAAGGAGAAAAAGAAGATTCAATTGCCAAGAGACTTAGATCAAAAAAATAACTTTGCCTTGACTTTTCTTTTTGAATAATTTTGCATAATATTTGTATTTGGATTTTTTGTAAAGGACTGACAGTATTGAATTGAGAATTTAGATATATGTACACGCTTTCACTTTGTAGTTTGATGAAAAATGTTTTTCTTTTTATTGTTATTAATGTATTTTGAGGTCCCGGAAGAGCCGACGACCTCGACGTGAATGCTTTCAAAATTTCTTTGTATCCCTTACCCTATCCTACAGAAAAAATGTAAAACCAATAAAACTTTTTCAATATAAAAAAAAAAAAAGAAAGCTTTATACATTTTCACTAAAGGAGAAGGCGGGAGAAGGTGAAACAGTAAGAAATATCCTCTAATAAACATTTTAGCACTAATTCTACAATTTGTTCTATTGGTCTATAGCTGTCCCATTCCTAGGTCTTAGCTAATGAATGCCCCAGGAGTTATCTAATAGACATTTCATTTGTTGCTGGACATCTCTATTCCTAACTTTTAGCTGAGGTCTGCAAATTGTCTAATGTTGCTTTTTATCAGCTTTCTAGCTACCCATAATTGCTACAAGCTTTACACATGCATATTTCTTGTTGATAAGCATTCTTTGCTCTTGGCAGACAGACACCCCCCCAATTCCAGTCTTCCTGACTTACAAATGTGTGTCATGATCCAGTCCATCAGCCTTTTCAATATTTCCTAGGATATTTCATTCCCCCAGGAGAGGGGTGGGTGCCAACTTCCTACAATACAACAGCATTTATTGACTCAAAACTGGAATTGTGGAACAACAGACAAATCCCTGTAATTTATACTCTGGGCCAGAGGTGGTATTCAGCAGGTTCTGACCAGTTCTGGAGAACTGGTAAATACCACCTCTAACTAGCCCCACCCCTATCTATTCTCTGCCTCCTGAGTCCCAGCTGATCGGGAGGAAATGGGGATTTTGCAGTAACCTTCCACTGGAGTGGGGAGGGAATGGAGATTTTACAGTATCCTTCCCCTGCCATGCCCACCAAGCCACACCATGCCCACCAAGCCACGCCCACAGAACCGCTAGTAAAAAAATTTGAATCCCACCACTGCTCTGGGCCCACAGGGCCTTAACCACTCACAATACTTGAAAAAGCCCACCCAAATATGAATGTTCTAAGTTTCCCTCCAAAACAGTTGCAGTTAACAGTTAGGGTCATCTAAAGGTTAGTTTCACTTTAGCAGGGCTTAACACAGCTACCGGTATATATATTCAATACATAACAGAATCTGCATCCAGAGACTGCTTGTTCCTTGGCTGGAATCCTTCAGAGAACCTCAGTGAAACTTTGTGTTTGGTCAGCAGTGCTGACAAGCAAGTGTTTGCAACCTCCTCACCCCAGTGGCTTCTTCCATTGAATTTCTGAGTGCGTAGTGAGAGACTAGACTGCCCCTCTTCTGAGGAGGAGTGCCTCAGTGACAACCCCAGTATATGTCTTCTGGGAAGGAGCGCTAGCTAGTGGTACTGTTGCAGGAAAAAGAGCACGAGACTTGGACTTCTCAAAATCAGGAAAAGTTTATTATGGCTGCCATGGTTCAGAAGCTGATAAAAGACCAGCATGTAATATTCTGAACTAACTGTCCAAAAGAATAATATCATATTTATAGTTTAGTTTTATCATGGAGATTCTTACTGTCAGCCTTCGCTTTCCTGTTCGCTCTGGCTGCCATATGAAACGGGGGGGGGGGGGGGGGGGGAGCAGCTTTGCATGGGATTTGGGACTGTACGGTGCAGGAGAGTGAGTTGCAGAAGGAAATACTCTGGTGCCATCTACTGTTACCATCTATTGCGCGTACCGGTGCTTGGGTCATCTTATGGTCAAGGTCAACGGTCTTACATGCCAACCTGATGATGCCTTTTGAAGATGAAGCCACGTGACACCTAGGGGCTTTACACATTGGACCATGGAAGGGGGTTATTCGGGGGAAGGGGGTTGGACATATATTGATATGTATGCTTTCGCGCCTAAATGCTTCAGACCTTGCTTAGCATCTATGCCAGGGGTGTCCAAACTTGAGAACTTTAAGACTTGTGGACTTCAACTCCCAGAATTCCCCAGCCAGCGAATGCTGGCTGGGGAATTCTGGGAGTTGAAGTCCACAAGTCTTAAAGTTCCCAAGTTTGGACACCCCTGATCTATGCTAATCATTCCTTAACCAGTAAAAGTACTTTTAATTCCACTAATAATGGAGTCGAGAGGTTTCTTTCTTGGTTATCGGTGAAGCAGACTTGACACTTACTCTTTCTCTGATTGGTTACATGATTGTCGTCAAAAAAGAAAACCACAAACATATCCTGTTGTTTTCTAAGATGAACTTCTAACCTTTGTGGTTAAGCCCCTTGTCTGCCTGCAAGGGGCCTTCCAAACTAACTCGACCTATTTACAAGCAGGTGTTTAATAATAATAATAATAATAATAATTTAATTTTTATATCCCGCTCTCTCTCCCCAAGGGAACTCGAGGCGGGGCACAGGCAATTAAAAATACAAATAAAACCACAGACAAATACAAAATACAAAGTTAAAACTAAATTAAATTGATCCTGCGCTAAAACCCATAAACTAAACTAAAAATTACCCCTAAAAACCCCTAACCTAAAAAGAGACTACCCAAGGCCGGCCAGACGAAAAAAGTGCGTCTTTAATTTTAAGCGGAAGGAGCGGAGGTCCGTGGTTGTCCTGATATTGGGGGGAAGGTCATTCCAGAGGGCTGGGCCCGCCACAGAGAAGGCCCTTCCCCTGGGCGCCGCCCGCTGACAAAGTCTAGTGGACGGCACCCGGAGAAGTCCCTCTCTGTGGGAGCGAATCGGCCGTGAGGATGTATGGGGCAGGATCCGATCCCGCAGGTAGCTAGGTCCCGAGCCATGGAGCGCTTTGAAGATGGTAATTAACACCTTGAAGCGCACCCGGAAGACGACAGGTAGCCAGTGCAGCTCGCGCAAGAGCGGTGTTATGTGGGCAAACCTAGACGTGCCCATAATTGCTCGCGCGGCTGCATTCTGGACCAACTGAAGCCTCCGGGTACACCTCAAGGGGAGCCCCATGTAGAGAGAGTTGCAATAATCCAGTCGGGATGTCACGAGAGCATGAGTGACTGTGCGAAGGGCGTCCCGATCCAATAGGGGGCGCAACTGGCGTACCAGGCGAACCTGGTAAAACGCCCTCCTGGCCACGGCTGTCACTTGATCTTCCATGGACAGCCGGGTATCCAGGAGGACACCCAAGTTGCGCGCCCCATCCACAGGGGCAAGATGTTCGCCCCCTATGGCCAGCGTTGGAGAGAGCTGGTTGAATCGGGCAGCCGGAAACCACAGCCACTCGGTCTTGGTCGGGTTGAGCCTAAGTCCGTTACTTCCCATCCAGATCCGCACGGCTTCCAGGCACTGGCACATTTGCGGTTTGGCGCATCCTGTTGCAGCTCAGAAAATTCAGAAATATCGTTACCATGCAGAGCTAAAAAGGGACCCCCCTGGGTCATCCAGTCCAACCCCACATCATTTCACTCTTAACAACCAGGTCTCACTTTATGCCCTGCCTCATTTTCCCCCCTTCTAGACTCTATTTTCAGCTACAATTGAGTCTAGCCTATTACAAAACTTTTAAGACAACAATGCAAGCATACAATACTTGGCATGGCATATGGCAAGGTTAATTTTCTCAGGAGTACATGTTAGCAATGCAAACATATCGGTGAGAAGAAAGAGACAAGTTATACATATGAAGTAACTTTTAGGGCTTATTCTCTGAAGGTACCTTCTCCAGTCTCCAGAGTGCACGTTTCAGTAAATTTACATTTTTCCCACATAAGAAGAAAACTTCACTTTCTCCTACACACACACCTATGTTCATGAAAAAGGCATGGCTCAGAGGTTCTTTTCATTAGTCCCTGAGAACTGGACCTTCAAACAAATAATGGGAACTAGTGTTTGCAGAGGGAAAATGAACACAAAATCCTGTGGTGGATTGAATCGAGAGCCAATTTGGGAATTGGGTGGCTGAAATGCCTTTGGGCATCTTCCAGTAGTCAAATTCCTCTCCCAAAGGTCACTAGTGAGAGTGGTGGGGTGGAAGCGAGTATGTGACCTTCTGTTGGAAGTGGTTGTGGACAGATGGAGACATAATTATATGTCCACAAGTGTCTTTCTATGGGCAAGATGCATTTTGGATGGACATTGTTCTTCTGACAATGACCCCAAAGGAATGCCAGGTTCCTGACACTGCTTGACACACAATGAAGGTGGCCCTAGGATTTCCACACCAACGGCTCTAGGGCCAACAATGGGAGGCGGCTCATCCCCATTCTTTTAACTGCATGATAAAAGTCACTTTGCAGCTTGACTTCTGCTGCTTTGATTCTTCCATCTACCACCCTTCTCAAGGACTATTGTAGCCCTGGTTTTTCCCAAAGATCAGACTCAACTGGAACTGCATTGTAGGATGAAGGGCTAGCAGACAAACACAACCGGCACTTTTGTCCCAACGCAGGGTCAGTCTGGTTAATAAGGCTTTGACCCCACTCCAAAATTTTTAACAGATAGTCTCCCTTTCTCAACTGCTGTAGGGGTCCATTCCCTCTTTGTTCTATCCCACTGTTTACTGGGACAGTCAAACGTTTGACTTTAGGTGTTGGCTTTGGCTTAGGTCCAGGGATTCGACCCCACTGATTAATAATACGTCTCTGGCGGGAACGGATTTGCTCCAATGGTTTTAAACCTTATGCATTGATCCTTTCCTGTTCCCTGAGTTTTTCAACATCCCCAGATCCTTCCTCAAGAGCAAAGGGGGTTACTTGGGCATTTTCACAACACTGGGAATTACCATTCAGGATGTAATCACTCAGCAGACTTATTGCCAATAGCAGCCAAAGCCACAAGAAGTTCAAAATTGTCCCTTAGCAGAACTTCTCTCTTAACCTACAGAATCACCACGTTAGGGAGAAGGCAGGGATTATATGTGACTTGGGAAAGAACAATATCAATCTTAGGTGTTCCACAAAACCAACCCCTATTACCAACATACAATGTCCATGTTGTGTCCTCAAGCCTACGTCCCAGACAACTCGTCTGGTAACCTGTGAGTCACCGCATTCCGGAGCTGAGCCAGCAGCTGCAGTGATTAACAGAGACAAGCTGTCTGGAATCTGCCCGGGAAAATACTTACCATGTTGCAAGTGCTTGTCAGCAGTTCCTGCTTAAGTAAATCTATATAAGAGGCTCCTGACAAGAAACCTTGCCAGTTGAATCTTGTGTGTGTTGTAAATAGTGTGAATAAACGTTCCTGTTGTTTTGACCATGCCTGAGTCGGGATCCTTTGTCTGATCTAACACTGGCGACGAGGATGGGATTCAGGCCGTGGCCTTAGAACGCAACGGGTAACGAATACTTCAACAACAGAGCGCAGCGCGACGCACAGCCTCACCATGGCTACGGCGACAATGCCTCCGTTTGCACCGTTCGACCCGATGAAGGAACAATGGGCTTCCTTCTTAGCCCGGTTCGAGTGCTTCTTGATAGCCAGCGACTACGGCGAACTCGCGCCTGCCAGGAAGCTGAGCCTATTCCTCCAGTGCGGCGGCCCTGAATTGTTCGCTACCGCCCGAACCATAGCAGCACCCGCAGCGGTGCACGAAGTGCCGTGGGACGATCTCCTGGGCCGCCTGAGAGCACACTACGCGCCGGCGCCTTCCCGCATAGCGCATCGCTATGCATTCAGGCAATGTGTGCAACAGCCGCAACAGTCGGTAGCCGAGTTCCTGCAGAAATTGAGAGCGACCGCAATTCCCTGCGAGTTCCCTGCTGGCTTCCTGGAGGAATCCCTACTGGAGCAGTTTGTATGCGGCGTAAGAGACATCCGCCTAAAGCGCCGCTTGCTTTCAAAAACTGTCCTGACTCTCGAGCAAGCGGTGGAAGAAGCACGCGCGACAGAATTGTCGGAGATCTCCACATCCGACATGGGCCGCGCGCGCCCTCCTCTTTTCCCCACTCCGCGAGCGTGTCTGGTAGACGAAATAGCGCCGCTGGATGAGCTGGAGGAGGAAGACCGTGGGGACTGCATGAGGGTGACCGGGCGCGTGCCGAATCGCGCATTCACACCGCAGCAGAAGTCCGGGAACTGCCTAGGCTGCGGAGGGGCCCACCAGAGACCAGAGTGCCCATTCAAGGCATCGGTGTGCCGCAGATGTGGCAGGAAAGGACACCTAGCAGCTGTGTGCCGTGCTGCCGCTCCAGCAACAACGCCAGCTGCCGCCTCCAGAACCGTTCCACCAGGACAACGAGGGTCGCAGAAGCGTTCAGGATGCTACCAGCCACAGCCGACCGACTGCTTCGCGCTGGCGGAGATGCCCCCAGCTCTAAGCTACGACCAGGCAGAGAGTAGGAGACTGTCAACAGTGGTTTGCTTAGAGGGGGTGGGGGTAAAAATGGAAATAGATTCAGGGTCCTCTAGATCACTCATGTCCTGGGCGCATTTAGTTAAGCTTTGCCCCAAGCTCAGGAAGCGGGATGTCGGCCCCACGGCGACGATCCTGAAAGATTACCAGGGCTCACAAATTCCCATTCTAGGTCTGCACAGAGTGAGAGTAGACTACGGCCCCTTCCACGGATCCCTTCCCATCCTGGTAGTGGCCAAACCCCTAGCTGCCTTGATCGGATTGGACTGGTTTCCAGCCTTGGGACTGTCAGTCCAAGGAGTACACAGCGTGCCAGCCAGTTCTCCGGTAGACGAAGTAATCAGAGAGTTCAACGACGTCTTTGATAGCAGCTTAGGAACGTACAAAGGCACTCCTGTTTCCCTAAATTTGGACCCCCAGGTTGCTCCAGTCCGCTTGAAGGCCCGCAGGCTGCCGTTCGCGCTGAAGCCCAAGGTTGAAGCGGAATTGGATCGATTGGTGGCGCAGGGCGTGCTCGAACCCGTCGATCAGGCGAAATGGGAGACCCCCATTGTGGTCCCCATTAAGCCCGACGGGTCCGTGAGGATCTGCGCCGACTATAAGTCGACGATCAACCTCGGGCTTCAGGCGAACCCATACCCGGTTCCGGTGGTGCAAGACCTACTCCACTCATTGGGACGAGGTCGAGTGTTCGCGAAACTGGATATGGCGCAGGCCTACCAACAGCTCCCGGTGGATGACGAGGCTGCGGAAGCGCAGACCATCGTGACCCACCGTGGGGCTTTCCGCTGTCGCCGTCTCCAATTCGGCGTGTCCGTAGCCCCGGGGATCTTCCAGAGCCTCATGGAGCGACTGCTCCATGGGCTCCCTGGCGTTGTACCGTATTTTGACGATGTCCTGATTGCTGCTTCCAGCATATCAGAACTCGCCAAAACGTTACGGAAGGTCCTCAGAGTTTTCAGGGGCGCGGGTTTAAAGTTGAAACGCAGCAAATGTACGTTTGCTGCGCCTAGGGTGGAATTCCTGGGTTTCATGATTGACGCCCAAGGAATTCACCCAACCCCCTCCAAGGTCGAGGCCATCCAAAAGGCCCCCACTCCTGCCTCCAAAACGGAGCTGCAGGCATTCCTCGGCCTTTTGAATTTCTACGCGCCGTTTATTCCCCATAAGGCATCGCTAGCCGAGCCGCTGCATCGGTTGCTCGACCGATCCGCGGCCTGGCACTGGGGTAGCCGCGAAGCACACACGTTCGCGGCTGTCAAAGCCATGCTCACGTCAGATGCGGTACTAGTCCAGTACCATGACAGGCTTCCTCTGACGCTTGCGTGCGATGCCTCCCCTTTTGGCCTGGGGGCTGTCCTTAGCCACGTCTTTCCAGACGGCTCGGAAGCCCCCATTGCTTTTTACTCCCGGACAATGTCTCAAACGGAGAGAAACTACAGCCAAATCGACAAGGAGGCTTTGGCTGTAGTGTCCGGGATTAAGAAGTTCCACAATTACCTCTATGGGCGGACCTTTTCTGTTGTCACGGACCATAAGCCGCTCCTTGGGCTATTGGCCGGTGACCGTCCGACACCCCCCATCCTGTCGCCCAGGATGACCCGCTGGACGGAATTCCTGGCAGCGTATGACTATACGCTGCTATACCGTCCTGGCAAGCAGATAGGGCATGCTGATGCCCTAAGCCGCTGCCCTCTCCCGGGGCCGGATCCGGCCCCTGTGCCTGCTCTCTCTGTCCTGATGGTCGCGGAGTCGGACTTGCCCCTGTCCTCTTCCGCCGTTGCCGCTCACACCCGCGCAGACCCCGTCCTCGCCCAGGTCTGCCGATGGGTGCTGAGGGGCTGGCCTTCGGGCAGTGTGGCTGAAAACTTTCGGCCTTACAAGTCACGCCAGCTGGAGCTCTCGCTCCATTGCGGGTGCTTGTGTTGGGGAGATCGGGTCATCGTCCCTTCCCCTCTCCGGCACATGGTTCTTCAGTCGCTCCATGCCAACCACCCAGGCATCGTCCGTATGAAGGCATTGGCCCGGAGCTATGTCTGGTGGCCCGGCATGGACGCTGAAGTGGCGGAATGGGTGGCCGCCTGCTCCTCCTGCCAATCGTCCCGGCCGGCCCCGCCGGTCTCCCCGCCGAGGGAGTGGGACGCCCCCAGGAGCCCATGGTCCAGGCTCCACTTGGATTTCGCGGGTCCCTTCCATGGCCAGAATTTCCTCGTGGTGGTGGATGCGTTCTCACGCTGGGTGGAGGTGATTCTCATGGCTTCCACCACAGCGGAGAGCACGGTGCGTGCCTTGCGCCGTCTGTTCGCGACCCACGGGTTGCCGGACGTCGTTGTGTCTGACAACGGACCCCAATTTCAATCCTCCACCTTCTTGGACTTTCTGGCCACCCAAGGGATCCGCCACGCGCCGGTCGCCCCTTATCACCCGGCGTCTAATGGACGCGCGGAACGAGCCGTGCGCTCAGCCAAGGAAGCCTTGGCCCGTTTGGATAAAGGGGACTGGCAGGCAAGGGTGGCTGCGTACCTTTTGGGACAGCATGTCACACCTTGCCCGGCCACAGGGAAAAGCCCCGCGGAGCTCTTGATGGGCCGACGCTTGCGGACCACTCTGGACAGACCACCCCGATTACGACGGGTTGCAGAGGGGCAACCTGCAGATTCCCACTCCTCGTTTATTTGAAATTGGGGACCTGGTTTGGGCAAGGAACTTTTCAGGGGAGCCGCGATGGATTGCCGCAACCATTTTGGACGTAACCGGACCCTGTTCTTACAGAGTCGGCCTTCAGGATGGATCCGAGTGGCGGCGCCACCTGGATCAACTGAGGCGCCGCCTGCCCGAAACAGCAGTCACCACGCCAGGCCGTTCCTGCCCGTTGGCCCCCGTTGGGCCGTTGTTCTCTGCTCAAGCCGAGCAGTTGTTTGGAACCCCGGAGTCCCTAGCCGGTCCAGACCTCGTATCGGCGGGAACAGCACGGGGAGACCGCCAGGACCTCACAGCCCAATCTGACTCTCAGCTGGGGGCCTCGCCTATCGGGGAACCACCCTACCAGAATAATACTCGCCAGCAAATGCCAACTACCTCAAGCCCGGTCGCCACGCCCCCTCGCCCGGACTTGCTAGGGTCGCCATTGCCGCCTACGGCGACTCCACCTCCGAGGGCAGGCCGCGACGACGTAGGCAAAGGCTCCGTGTCCCACAGGGAGGAGCATCCTCAAGAACTAAGGCGGTCAGGGCGGACCCGACACCGCCCCGCCTATCTGAACGACTACGCGTGTGCATGTACTGTGTTGGACAGAGAACCTAGACACATGCGCACTGACTATGGGGGAAGGAGTGTTGTGTCCTCAAGCCTACGTCCCAGACAACTCGTCTGGTAACCTGTGAGTCACCGCATTCCGGAGCTGAGCCAGCAGCTGCAGTGATTAACAGAGACAAGCTGTCTGGAATCTGCCCGGGAAAATACTTACCATGTTGCAAGTGCTTGTCAGCAGTTCCTGCTTAAGTAAATCTATATAAGAGGCTCCTGACAAGAAACCTTGCCAGTTGAATCTTGTGTGTGTTGTAAATAGTGTGAATAAACGTTCCTGTTGTTTTGACCATGCCTGAGTCGGGATCCTTTGTCTGATCTAACAGTCCACAGACCTAGGACTAACACAGCGCCACAGAGAACCCACTCCCTGGTTTCCTCAAACATATTTCCAGAGGTTTCGTAATGCTCTCTGTCACAATCAATGATTTTAGGTACAGCACCTGTCTTTCTGGGGAGGGGGAGATTCCAAAAAAATAAATATCCAATACAGTAATTCACAATAAGGCAAGAGATAATGCAATTATGACTACAAATACTTGGCTTGCCATTCCCTGACAGGTGCTCAAACTTCTAATACATCTTATATCTAATAAATAGAACGTTGTCTTCCTCCTCCAAATCTTCGGCCGTACGTTGAGAAATCAGCTTCCAGGGGTGATTTCAGTAGGGCCTCTTCTGCCCCGTATGTAGCCTGCCCGTTGCCGGTAGGACAGTTATAGGGGGCGCTTCTTCAAGCATACCACTAAAGGATGGGTTTCATCCTGGTTTGCTCCCCAAGGCTCAGCAGCAGCTGGCTTAACTCAAGTTCAGTGAATCCAAATCTTGGATTCCAACACTCTTACTGCAAGTGGAGAACACCTGACCACAGTATATGAAACCCACTTGGATTTCAGATTCTTCTCCTTTTTAGAGTTTTACCTATACTTATCTTCCACCTGAATATTATTACTCGAGGTGCTCAGAAATGGTGGACTGAGGGACACACAATATTGTTGGATTTCTTTTGCTTGTTTAATTCTCCCACCATTTGATTCACCCATGAGGCTCCTATTTGGTCTAGGTGCTATATATGATTTTTTTCAAGTTAGCACTTATAACTGGGGGTCTCCCAAACATCATTTCAAAAGGAGATAGCTTAAGTCCTTTCCGTGGAGTACATCTCACAGACCAGAGTGCCAAAGGTAAGGCATTCACCCATTTAAGGTAAGTTTCAAGACACACTTTGTCCTTGAGTAGGATTCTAGTCACTTCAAATCTAGTTGCCTGGAGTTCCCCTGCTTTAGAATGTCTGGGGCTCAGTGCCCTTCGCATTTCCAAGGCTGCATAAGCTACCATGTTAGGGTGGCTCTGATCATCTCGGGTTGCTGACAACTTCCCTTTTCAGCCAGCTGTTTTTTCCTCTTCTGCTGAATCCAACCATCCAGCTTGGAGAGATTGCACAGATTCCCTCATATGGAATCTTTAATTCCTCTGAGTAAAGCAACCACTAGTTGCTTTTCCTTTCTAATGCTTCATGAATTACATTCCACATACAAATTGAGAGATTTCTCAAGTTTTGGTAAGTTATGCTTACTTTAATTTTCTAATGCCTGTTTTTGTTCCTTTGTCCAAACAAAGGGTTCTTTTTCACCCCCCTTTGTGGATTCATAGAATAGTTTAGCTAGAAGGGCAAAAATTTGCATCCATTTCCCAATTAGCCCCATGAACATGTAAAACTATATATTTTTCTGTTTGTGTAGACATTAACCATCTTCCCTTCTGCTGGTCCTCTAACCAGGCATGGGATTCTAACTACTGATGCCTCCTCGTACAATTCTTCCGGCGGGTCCCCTGGCCTCCCACTCTGTCTAAGAGCTTTGGCAAGGAAAAAATGTGTTTCCTCTTGCCTTTTGAAGTTCCTTCTTCTCTGAGGTTTTGAGCCCAATTAATATATATCTTGTATGCTAATTCCACAAGTTCAGAGTTGCCTTTCATGGCCCCCCTTCTTGTCTTCTGTAAATTTTTGCCCTAATGTCATCTGCAGAGTGACCAATGAAGATCAAATTGACCATTCTCTTATTTTCTTCAACCTCAGGATCTAATTTGGTATTTTGCCCAAAGGTTTAATAAATGCATTCTAGCAATTCCCTTGGATCTTCATCCTGTTTCTGTTGATTTTGATAGACCTTCCCTAAGTTCTTAACTTTTGTTTGAGTCCTAACAAAACTGAGGTCCAATAGTTTTGCAGCTGAATGGACTAAGGTTCCCACTCTGGTTCCTTCAGAAACCATGTCCAGTCTGGATTTTTCTGCATGATCCTTCTGCAAAGGCTTATTCATGGTTCCCTTCACCAGGCTTCTTTTCTCTGGGATTTATGTCTGCCCAAGTAGACTGGTGAGTTCAGAAAAATGGATGCAAAAATGGCATGCATCTCATCTGGATTTCCTCTATAATTAGGAATTTGATTTCTCCAATTATATAAATTAGCCATTGAGAATGGAGCATACACTCACATTTTACGCTGCTCCCCCTCAATTCCTGGCAATAAAAATTCCCTTAGGGGCAATTTGAGTTTTTGTCTCAACTGCTCCTTTGGACCAGGTTTGTGGTCCACTTGATCTGTTCCTTCGGTAACCTTTTTTGCTTCCTTCCTCCTGGCCCCACCTAATGGGACCGTTCGTTTTCTCTAACCAATATTTGATTCTCCCTTTTGTCTCCTACTTCTTCAGTGTCAACCATTTCATATCAAAGATACATAGGTGGAAGGCACTGATGTCAGAGACTCTCTCTCTTTCTTTCTTTTTTTTTTGTAAGACAAAAACAAAAAACACTTACACACATCAACAAAGACAAACACACAAGTTAAAACAGCACAGGAACTTTCATTGAGACTCTCTGTTTCTTTTTCTCTTATTTTTCTCTTTTTTCTTCTTCTTCTTTCCTCTTTCCTCGAGGTTTGTTACCCACCTTGGTAACTGACTATATCTTAGGGGTTTTTTCTAAGAGTGTTGTATTCTGTCCACCTTGGACTACACACCTTACAACCCTTTTTTCTTCTTCTTCTTTGTTCTGGGGGGTTCAGGGATTCTGGGGTGTTCAGTGTCTTCTCTTGTGTATTTTTTTTTGAACCTCCCAGAAAACGCTAGCCTATTTTTAAAGGTCCAAAGTTTTCTATACCTATTTTTTTTGGAATCTCCTAGCAGACGCTAGCATATTTTTTAAAGATCCAGAAGTATAGAGTAACATGTATTGAAGAGGCGTTTGACAAACGCTTCCTTCACCACCCATGTTCTATTTCTAAGACACTGTCACCGACAGTGGGATTTTGTGACACCTTTAAGACCAACAACAAACTCTTGTGGACTAGCTACCCTCAATTGCTGGATTCACTCACACCATGCTATGAATAAACCATATTATGGCTTAGAACAATGTGGGAAACCAGCCTGAGTGGTGTACATGTGTGTGTGTAAAAACCTGGATAAAGAGAAAGTGCAAGAGAGAATGGAATAAGCAACCCAATTCATTCATTCATTCATTCATTCATTCATTCATTCATTCATTCATTTACCACCCATCTCTTTTTAGAGGCAGGAAGCAGACTCACTCTTAATAGTCCCCCCCAGCAGATATTTTTTGCCCATTAAGAAAGACTGAGCCAGCCTATCTACAAAACAAAAGACTTTCCGCTCCAGAATGATGGGATTAAGAAGAACAGGATATGATCCTTCAGGACTTAATAGGATTAACCCACTACCATTTAGCAGAAGACACAGAGCTCACTACATTGCACAATGGGCCAGGCCAAGGTGACTCAGGCTAGTCCTTCACTGTTTACAGTGCGGCCCCAGAGGATGGGGGAGAGTTTGGCAGTGCTGCAGGTGGCCATGCTACCAGCAGCTGTGGCTTTCCCATGTGGGGGCCAGGGCGGTCCCAGTGAAAGGGAAGCCTCACGGGCTGTGAGTCCAGGCTCAGAAAGGGATGAGGGGACTATTAAGAGTGAGTCTGCTTCCTGCCTCTAAAAAACATGTTTCTCCATTTCTCATTTAGGGAAATATAATATTCTGCCTTTTAAATATTCCTCAAAATATTTCATTCTTGGGGGGAGGGGCTTCCCTCAATTCCTCCCTTTTTGCTATAATATGTGTGGGTGACAAACAAATTTTTATTGGCAGAAGATTAAAAAATGATCAAACTGTAGATGCAAAGGGCATTGATAGAGGCATCAGAAAGGTATCCCTTCAGTGGCTCCCAAAAGGAGAGCTTTCAATCCATGAATGTCTAGCAGCCAGGGCAAAAAGTTCTGGAAAGAAATTTACAGTATCCAATTTTGCATGCCAATTATTTTCAGATGTTTGATGTCACTTTCTGTGAGCTTCCAGCCAGTTTTTAGCAAGCAGAAGCTTGCTAAAAATATCCTTGCTTGCAGGATATCCACAGATTGTGTGGATATGGCAGCTGTGCCAGGTGCACGCCACACAAATGTAAAACTGCAGCTCTTCTCACCCGGCCCCATTTTAGCTCAACGTCACTTGCACGCGCGGTCTGCGTCATATCCATGATGGTTGCCTCCTCAGCAGCCTCTCTCTCCTTTGCCGCTGCTGCTGACCCGCCGCCGCACCCCCGCCGTGTGCAAGTGACGTGAGCTAAAATGGGGCAGGGTGAGAAGAGCTGCAGTTGTACTTTTGTGTGGCGTGCACCTGGCACAGCTGCCATATCCACACAATCTGTACGTATCGTTGGTGCTGCACTTGTAAGGAACGTTGTGTGAAAATTTGGTGGTGATTGGTGCAGTAGTTTCTGAGATTAGCGGATTTGAACAAACTCATAGTTAACTTCTTATTTATATAGACTAGCTGTATCCACAACGCGTTGCTGTGGCCAAGTTTGGTTAAATGAAAAGGTTTCCCCTCATAGACCCTCTCCGCGACCCCCTTCCTTCTCTGCTTCGGTTTCCCCTCCCTCTTCCTCCCCTCCCTCTCTTACTCTACCTACCTACTGTATTTCTCCCCCCATCTCTATATCCCTCTACCTACCTACCTACCTACCTACTGTATTTCTCCCTCTCTCTCTCTCCCTACCTACTTTATTTCTCCCTCTCTATCACTCTACCTACCTACCGTATTTCTCCCTCTCCGTCTCTATCCCTCTACCTACCTACCTACCTACCTACCTACCTAACCTAACGTATTTCTCCCTCTATCCCTCTACCTACCTAATGTATTTCTCCCTCTCCCACTCACCCCTCTACCTACCTACCTACTGTATTTCTTCCTCTCCATGTCTCCCTCTACCTACCTACTGTATTTCTCCCTCTATCCCTCTACCTACCTACCTACCTACTGTATTTCTTCCTGTTTCCCTCTACCTACTGTATTTCTCCCTCTCTCCCTCTACCTACCTACCTACCTACTGTATTTCTCCGCCCCTCTCTATCCCTCTACCTATCTACGTACCTACTGTATTTTCCCTCTCTATCTCTCTAGCTAACTCCTGTATTTCTCCCCCTATCTCTCTATCCACCTACCTACCTACCTACCTCCTTTATTTCTCCCTGTCTCTCTCTATCCCTCTACCTACCTAACTACCTATCAATTTTTGGCAGGGGGAGCAGCGGCGGCGGGGGGGCAGGGCGGTGGGGGCAGCAGTGGGTCAGAAGCGGCGGTGGGGCAGCGGGTGCGGCAGGAGCGGGTCAGCAGTGGCGTCTGGGGGAGCAGTGGCGTGGGGGCGGCGGCGAGTCAACAGCGGCAGGGGGAGCAGCGGCAGCGGGGGGAGCAGCAGGTGGGGCTGCAGCGGTGGCAGCAGCAGGTCAGCAGCGGCAGCGGAGGAGAGGTCACTGAGGCAACCGTCGCAGATATGATGCAGACCGCGCGTGCAAGTGACGTAAGCTAAAATGGGGCTGGGTGAGCAGAGCTGCAGTCGTACATTTGTGTGGCGTGCACCTGGCACAGGTGCCATAGCCACACAATCTGTACGTATCATTGGTGCTGCACTTGTAAGGAACGTTGTATGAAAATTTGGTGGCGATTGGTGCAGTAGTTTCTGAGATTAGTGGTTTTGAACAAACTCATAGTTAACTTTTTATTTATATTTTATTTATTTATTTATTTATTTATTTATTATTTACACTTATATACCGCCCTATGTCCCGAAGGACTCAGGGCGGTGCACAGAGGAATAAAAAGTAGTAAAACACAATGACAATATAAAAATTAAAAATAGGCCCCACTTCACGTAGAGGGACTCAAAGCCGGTCGTCTGTGGGACAGTGGTCTCCCTTGGGTCGAGACCTTCCTTAACAATAACTGCCACCACCCCCACCCCTGCCTAGGGCCCGAGGCTGATGAAATGCACGGTAGCCTGGTGGGCACATTTCCACGAGGGGTAAACCCCCCTCGGGGCCCAACCAGGTCTCCGTAATTCCCACCAGGTCCGGGTCCCCCTCTGACACAAGGTCATTAATGAGGGGGGCTTTGTTCACCACGAACCTGGCGTTGCAGAACATCAGCCTGGGCCCCCGGCTCTGTGGTCCCTGACCGCCTAGTCCATGAGTGGAGTACAGGGGGTTGGGGCAAGTGACCGCTCGTAACCAGCGGCCACGGTCCCCCGACCCACGGTGGACATCCTGTCTCCCGCCGCCCCTGCCCCTCCCCAAGACCGATTGAATGGGAAAGCCCTCTGTAGGGACGACCCCCACTCCCCCCTCCTTAATGGACCCATCCTTTATCCTACTTCCGCCGGTCGGCCCTATATCTAGACCCCCCTCTGACTGGGTAGACCCTCCCCCCCCTCCCTGGGACCCCCTAAATGCCTTGATCCCAAAAACCCTCCCCCCTCCCTGGAACCCCCTAAAAGCCGAATTAAAAAAACCTCTAAGAAACCCCTCAATTTCCTTTTCTGCCACCTCTCAAGATTAAGAAATAGACTAGCTGTACCTGGTCACGCGTTGCTGTGGCCCAGTCTGGTTAAATGGCCAACCAACCTGTGTACACACAACCACCGTATAACCCCCAACCTACCTACCTTCTGTATTTGTTCCTCTCCACCTACCTACCTACCTACCTACCTACCTACCTACCTACCTACCTACCTACCTACCTACCTACCTACCTACCTACCTACTGTATTTGTTCCTCTCTCCCCCTACTTACCTACCTACCTACCTATCGTATTTCTCCCTCTCTCTATCCCTCTACCTACCTTCCCCTCGCCTCCCCAGACCCCCCCCCCCAGTCAACCTCCTCCAGGCCCCCCTCCCGCCCTTCCTCCAAGTGACCATCAGGTCCTCCCTCACCTCCCCAATCACCACCCACCCACCCATAAGAAAGGAAGGGGCGGTTGCAGCGGAAAAACTTTTGGCCATGATTCTCCTGGCTTCCAGCCTCTGCCGGCAGCAGGTCAGGCTCTGTCAGTGCCGGCAAGCGCAGGGAGTGACAGAGGACTGAGAGCAGAAGTCCCGCCCCCGAATCCCGGAAACGCCCGGGTTATTTGTCTCTTCAGCCGCAAGGACGCCTTCCTCCTCCTACTCTTCCCCCCCCCCCCAGTTCATGCAGACTGCCTCTCCACCTGGAGGCTCCGATTGGGGGGGGGGGGTGGGGAGCCCTGCCCCAAAACGCTGCCCCCTTATCCCGGTAATCTTCAGACAGGGGACTGAGTGTGCGTGCGTCCACACGCATGTATATGCCTCACGCTGCCAGGGCCGCAGGGCCTTGTGGGAAGGGTAGTTCATTGAGGAAGCGACCGTTGGAAATGTGACGTTCGGGGAAAGGCATCAGCATGCGCTGCTGCACGTGTGCGTGACGCAGCATAAGCAGCAGCTGGGTGGGAGGACCTAAAGGGAGGTAAAATACTCTGAAGTGCTGCACTTTTACATTTGTGTAGCGTGCACCTGGCACAGGTGTGGCATCCACACAATCTATACGTATCATTAGTGCTGCACTTGTAAGGAACGTTGTGTGAAAATTTGGTGGTGATCGGTGCAGTACTCTGAGATTAGTGGTTTTGAACAAACTCATAGTTACATTTTTATTTATATACTAGCTGTACCCGCCACGCGTTGCTGTGGCCCAGTCTGGTTAAACCTACCTACCTACCTCCTGTATTTCTCCCTCTCCCTCTCCCTCCTTCCTCTTTTTTCTCCCTCTCTCTCCCTCTTCCTCCCTCCATCCCTCCTGGCTGGGGTGTGCGGAAGAGGGTCAGTCACAGCAGAGCGGGTGTGCAGAAGAGGGTCAGCCACAGCACAGGGTCAGCCACAGTGGTGGAGGTGTGCAGAAGAGGGTCAGCCATAGCACAGGGTCAGCCACAGTGGTGGGTGTGTGCAGAAGAGGGTCAGCCACAGTGGTAGGGGTGGAAACGGCGGCAGCGGGCAGCGGCGGCAGGCAAGGGGGGGTGGGGGGGTCAGAAATGGCGGCGGCGGCAGGCGGGGGGGTCAGAAATGGCAGGGGGCGGGGGGTCAGAAACGGAAGGGGAGGGTGGGGGGGTCAGATACGGCGGCAGCAGCAGGCAGGGGCGGCAGGGGGGGTCAGAAACGGTGGCGGCGGCGGCAGGCAGGGGGGCTCACAAACAGCAGGGGGTGGGGGGTCACAAATGGCGGTGGGCGGCGGCAGCAGGCAGGGGGGGTCAGAAATGGCGGTGGCGGCTGCGGCAGGCAGGGGCGGGCGGGTCAGAAATGGCGGGTGGCGGTGGCAGCGGAGGAGAGCGACTGCTGAGGAGGCGACCGTCGCGGGTATGACACAGGCGGCGCATGCAAGTGACGTGAGTGGAAAGCGGCCGCGTGGGAGGGGCCGCGAAGGGGAGGGGGGCGAGTGAGCAGAGCCGCAGTTGGACATTTGTGTGGCGTGCAGGTGGCACCGGTGTGCCAGCCACACAATATGTACGTATCATTGGTGCTGCACATGTAAGGAATGTTGTGTGAAAATTTGGTGGCGATTGGTGCAGTCGTTTTGGAGATTAGCGGTTTTGAACAAGCTCATCGTTATTTTTGTATTTATATAGATTATTATTATTGCATATTACCATGAATCGCTATAGAATATTAAGATGCTTTATAATATTAGGCATTATTAGTACAAAACACATTTTGAACCATTTTCATTTCCAGTATATCCCAAATATGATTATCCAATTTTAAAACTTATAACTAAAGTTCTACTTAAGTATGTAAAAACATTCTTAAATTTTGATAATCAAAGAAATGTTTTCTGAACAAATTCCATTGCTCAAAATGAAAACTGAGCATAGAAAAAACATACAGCTAATATCACACAACACTGTGTTCCTTTACCCAATAGATATATTTAAAATACTTGTTCTACTAATAATTCCAAACAAATGAGACCTCCTTTTATAAAATTGAGTGCCAAAAACTGGAAAGGAAAAATTTTGGATGCAAAGCATACTGATCGTATCATTTCCAAATCTGTATATTCTAATAACAGCATTGGTTTATTTGCTCCTACCAGTTGACCATTATTATTCTCACTGCTCTTCTCATCATGTCTTGAAAATGTCTTAGCCTTGACCTTCCTGTAACAACTCACCCTTGGTCTTCCATGAGCTCAGCCAGTTCTAAGCATTTCAACTCAACCTTCCTTTTGCGCTCGTGATCCAGGATGTCCTGGTTGGGTTTTTTAACCAAAGATGACTCCAGTTTCCTCAGCTCCTCTTCTGACTTGTAGTCAGCCCGATCCTTCTTGTGACGCACTGCTGAGAGGTTTCGTTGCACATAACCGTTGGTGCCACTGCCCCGAGGAGTGGGGAGTCCTATACCATTGTACATGGCTCGCACAGACTAGCACCTCTGGTGCCTCTGATACAGTATGAGAAGAGGCAGAAGAAAACTTTTTTTCACATCACCATATGGGTAATATCCTCTACCACCTGCAATCAAGAAAGACTGCAGTCTTTTTTCTATGAACTGATTACTTTTCCTTTTTGTTAAAAGTTCCTTATTCTCACATCCATTCCCTGTTCCAGACAACTACACATTTTATCTCTCTTATTTTTCCTGAAAAATGCCTATTTCTTCCCTACTCATTTATACCTCACCACTAGATCCCATATTTTAATTTTCTCAACAGTGGAGCAGAATTTAATGGTATATGCTTTCTAGAGGAACCCTTTTATTAAATAATTTCATATCTCTAAACTACTACAACCACTTCCCAACTATTCATTCTTCTTCTCCCCAACCAAAAGCTGTAGTCAATTATCCAAAATTATTCAGCCTACAAGTTTTGCCTCAATTCTCAAGATTCCAACGCTTGCATTCAGATTTGTTTTATCTTAACACAGTATATCCTGTGCTCCAAGGACAAATCTATTAAGCCCCCCTTTCTGGGGTTTATTATATACGTATCTGGTTTCTTTCCAATGGTTTCTGTTCAAAATCTTCCCCCAAAAAGAAGGCAATCCTCTGTGTATTAACATGAAAACTTACTGGGACTTACTTCTGAGTAAGAACTGGCCTGCACAATTCATCCTCTAATCTTTTTACAAGCTTTTAAAGAAGGCTGAACATCCCTATAAAGCTACCACCTAGCTATTTACTAGTAATAATGATTTATAATGTATTATCCTCCTCCTTCCTTTACAGGCCCCTACTACCTTTTCAAGAACTGAGTAAGTTCATGCCTTTTACTCCTTAAATGATCTGAAGTCCAGCTCAGCACACAAACATAAACTGATAACTACATATACATTTCCATATCATTTTCTCTAGCAACATTATAGCTGAAATAGCTTGTTCGGTGTCTTTTTTTTAAAAGAAAAATCCTTAGACTAATTTAACAGTCTGGGAATTGAATAGTGGTCCCCCATCTGTACATATTAATGAGGTCCAAAGCTACTTTGCTTTTTTTTTTTTTATCAGCCAAAGTGATTGGTAGGTGCTGCCATCTGCTGTGACGTTTACTTACCTTCCCTCCAAAAAGTCCCCAACCTACCGAACTGCAAGGCCTAGTCAGCCCCCTATTCGACCTCCCTCCCTTAGAAAGCATCACAGCCCATTAGGCCTCCTCCTTCAAGGCCTGCTTCGAGGTCCTCCCTGCATTCCCAACACACGAAGGGCAAACCTCGCTTGCCTCTTACCTCAGCACCTGTAAAGGCCACCCCACGTACACACACATAGAGCACCGTCTAGCCCTCCTCCCCACACAGTTCCCCAGGCCTGGCGCACTACCCCAGGATCCAAGCTGCTACTTCTCCGCGTCCCTCGCCCCCTCCTCTGGCTTTTGCCTGCACCACTCGCTCGCGCTCCCTCACCCGACACAGCAGGCGGAGGGTAAGGGGAAGTGGGGAACAGGAGGTAGCCTGGAACCTCCCCCCGTCCCCTCCAATTACCTCTCGCATGGAACCCTCTCCGCCCGTTGGCTTATGGGAAGTGGAGTTCGTAAAGGGTTGGTAAGTCCTCCCTACCCACAGACGACGAGAATTAAAACTACTCGTCCCGAAATGGCTCGCAGGCAGCACGAAGGTCGGCCGCCATTTCCTAAAGCGCTCTGGGGGAAGCGAGAGGGTTGCCTCGGGACCGAATTTTCTCGGTTTCTGCTCTCACTTCCCTTCCAGCCTTTCTCTCTGTCCTTTAGTCGCTATCATCACACAAACAGACACAGAGTACACTTCAGGAAATACAGCGCCAATCCTGGGGTTTGGAAGAGGGAAAAGGGGATGTAAATATCCGTTCCTCGCGTCAGCCATCTAAATTAGAGGTGAAGGGGAGAGTAAACCTCGCGAGAATTTTAGGGCGGAGGACATGAACATCGTGTCTACGTTCCTGAAACACTATTCCTGTGTTTTTGAAGAATGCTGGGAATTGTAGTTAAGATATGACTTTCCTGTCAAAGCTGTCGCCCCAGTATCTTTTCTTTCTCTACCTTCTATCTATATAATCTATATAAATAAAAAAATAACGATGACTTTGTTCAAAACCGCTAATCTCAAAAACGACTGCACCAATTGCCACCAAATTTTCACACAACGTTCCTTACATGTGCAGCACCAATGATACGTACATATTGTTGTTTTTTTTTAAATAGATATTTTTATTTTATTTTCGATTTTCAAAGTAAATAACAACATATATACTGTTACATAGCCAGCATCATATTATATTATTAAATGTTTACATCATTCCATTTTACCATCATTTCATTTTACCATCAACACCCAGAAAACTCCCAGAGGGCTCTTCTGCTCTCCATACACCATATTTGTGCCTTATCCATCATTTTCTTTCCCCTTTCTCCTCCTCCTCCCTACCTCCTTTCTTCCCTCTAACGCCCTCCCCTTCTCTACTTCCCCTTCTTCTCTCCTTCTCCTCTCTCCCCTTTCCACTCCTCCTTTCTCTTCTCCTCTTCTCCTCTTCCCCCTCTTTGCCCTCTCTCCTTTCTCTCTCTTCTTCCCTTACCTCTCTACTCCACACTCTTCATCTCATTTACATGGTGTATTTCGGCCTCGGAGCCAGTTCTATTTTGTGTTGATGATATTTTATAATTTCAGATTTAAGATTTATCGCTCAATTTTCATATCAATTATTACAATTCTTGTGTCTCAGTCCCAAATCTTGCTAGTTGTTTTAATGCCCTTTTAAGTAAAGCCTAATTGTATAATAATGTTCTATTTATAAAACCAAACAAAAAAGAACAAAAAACAGTATAAATAAATTTAAATAAATTTAAATATAAGAAGGCCTAATCGGGTATCCATAAATTCTGTGCCTTCCAGGAGTGGTTATTATTCATGGGTTATCTCATTTTATTAATTTTAAATCTAACAATTTATCCTGTGAGTCAATATCAGTATCCACAAGTCTTATCAAGTATTCTAGCCTCAATCTATTTTTTCTTTAATAATATCTTTAAATCCTATTTACTATTAATATCCCTTATTTAATCCCTTCATATCTCTATAGATTCCATATAATTATCTAAAATTTTATGTAACTATTAATTGATTGATCATTTACCAAGAGTGATAGTATTCTATAACCATCTTAATACGTACATATTGTGTGGCTGGAACTCCGGTGCCACCTGCACGCCACACAAATGTCCAACTGCGGCTCTGCTCTCCCCTTCGTGGCCCCTCCCACCCGGCCGCTTTCCACACGTCACTTGCATGCGCCGCCTGTGTCATACTTCAACCTGCCATCGGCGGGCGAAACATCCGAGGCAGCTTGGGAGTTCATGGCTTCCATGATGGCCATGGACCTGACCCAAGTAGTTCAGGGCCCCACTCACGAGGGGGGGCACACACTGGATTTAATTTTTGTCTCTGGGCAGTGGAGAAGTGATCTTGGAACAGGGGATTTAGCCCTCTTACCCTTGTCATGGACAGATCACTCCCTCCTTCGGATGGACTTTCCAACCGTCACATCCCACCGTGGGGAGGCGGAACCGGAGATATTGAGATGGTTCCGCCCCAGGCGCCTGATGGACCCTGAAAGGTTCCAGAGGGATCTTGGGCCAATACCTGTGTCCTTGCCCCGCGACTCGACTGAGGACCTAGTGGCCGCATGGTATAGTGCGGCCACGGGGGCCTTGGACCGAGTCGCGCCCTTGCGGCCTCTCACGCGGCGTCGAATCACCCAGGCTCCCTGGTTTACCGAGGAGCTGCGGGAGATGAAACGCCGCAAGAGACGCCTAGAGAGTAGGTGGAGATCCTCTCGGTCCGAAGCTGACCGAACACTATTAAGAGACCATATTAGGACTTACTTAGTGGCGATGAGAGTGGCTAAACGCGAGTATTGTGCCACCCTTATCGCGTCCGCGGATAACCGCCCTGCCGCCCTGTTTGGGGTGACCCGCTCCCTCCTTCACCAGAGGCCGTGGGAAGCCCCTCTGCAGGGTCGAGCAGAGGAATTTGGAGTCTATCTGTAGGATAAAATCACTCAGATTCGGGACGAGTTGCCCTCCACTGAAAGTTGTCCAGTCGGTTTATCTGATGCTGGTCTTGAGACAACATCTTGGGAGGAGTTTGACTTTGTTACTACCGAGGATATGGACATGTTGTTGAGGAGCCTTAGGGCCACCACATGTTTATTGGACCCGTGTCCCTCCTGGCTTGTACTGGCATCTTGGGAGGTTACACAAGGCTGGCTCCAGGACATTGTGAACGCGTCTTTGAGTGAGGGGTTCTTACCTACCGCCTTGAAAGAGGCGATGGTGAGACCTCTCCTCAAAAAGCCTTCCCTGGACCCAGCATTGTTGGAAAATTACCGTCCGGTCTCCAACCTTCACTTTCTTGCGAAGGTTGTAGAGAGTGTGGTGGCTCAACAGTTTCCTCGACACCTGGAGGAAGTTGATTATCTAGACCCGCACCAGTCCGGCTTCCGGCCCAGTCACAGCACCGAGACGGCATTGGTTGCATTGGTGGATGATCTCTGGACGGCACAGGATAGAGGTTGCTCCTCTATCCTAGTCCTATTAGACCTCTCAGCGGCTTTCGATACCATCGACCATGGTATCTTATTGCACCGACTGGGGGGGTTGGGGGTGAGAGGCACCGTGTTACGGTGGTTCTCGTCCTACCTCTCTGGTTGGTCGCAATGGGTGTTGGCAGGAGGGCAGAGGTTGGCCCCGAGGCCCCTCATGTGGGGTTCCTCAGGGGTCGGTCCTCTCGCCACTTCTGTTCAACACCTATATGAAGCCGCTGGGCGAGATCATCCGTGGTTTTGGGGTGGAATACCATCTGTACGCTGATGACACTCAGTTGTACATATCCACCCCAAACCACCCCTACGATGCCGTCGAGGTGTTGTCCTTCTCTGTGGCGGGCCCAGCCCTCTGGAACGACCTACCCCCCAATCTACGCACCACCTCGGACCTCCGCCTCTTCCGCCAGCGTCTTAAAACATATTTATTCCAACACACCTGCCTAGCATAAGCCCCCGTTTCTGACTTTTTTTTGTATAAATTTTAAATTCTTAAGGTTTTATAAGGGTTTTAGCACGGGATATAATTTAAATAGTTTTTTAATAATGTTTTTTGTAATTTTGTATGGTTTTTTAATATTGCCTGTACGTCGCCCTGGGTCCTTGCAAGGAGAAGGGCAGGGTATAAATTTGAAAAATAAACATAAACATATAAATATAAAGTTAACTGAGTTTGTTCAAACCCGCTAATCTCCAAAACTACTGCACCAATCACCACCAAATTTTCACACAACGTTCCCTACAAGTGCAGCACCAATGATACATACAGATCGTGTGGATATGGCACCTGTGCCAGGTGCACGCCACACAAATGTACAACTGCAGCTCTTCTGTGTGTTTTCCTCACTCGCTCACTCGCCCCACTCCCCTTCGTGGCCCCTCCCACCTGGCCGCTTTTCTGCTCATGTCACTTGCACGAGCAGTGGAGAGGTCTGCGTCATATTCACGACAGTCGCCTCCTCAGAGGCCTCTTCTCTCTTCTGCCGCCACTGTCCGTGCCGCCAACTCCCCCCCCCCCCTGCCAAGGCCGCTGCCGAGTCAGGGGCCTCTGCGCCGCCACTGCCGCCATCCCCCCCTCCGCCAACTCCCCTCCCCACAAGTCCGCTGCTGAGTCAGCGGCCTTTCTCGCCGCCCTGTTCGCCAACACCCCCCCCAAGACCGCTGCCGAGTCAGCGGCCTCTCTCCTCTCTCTCTAGGTAGGTAGGTAAGTAGGTAGGTAGGTAGAGGGAGAGAGGGAGAGCGCAGAAATACAGTAGGTAGGTAGGTAGGTAGGTAGGTAGGTAGGTAGGTAGGTAGGTAGGTAGAGGGAGAAATACAGTAGGTAGGTAGGTAGAGGGATAGAGGGAGAGGGGGAGAAATACAGGAGTTAGGTAGATAGGTAGAGAGAGAGAGAGGGAGAAATACAGGAGTTAGGTAGCTAGGGAAATAGGGAAAGTACAGTAGGTAGGTAGGTAGGTAGGTAGAGGGATAGAGAGAGGGGTGGAGAAATACAGTAGGTAGGTAGAGGGAGAAATACAGTAGGTAGGTAGAGGGAAACGGAGAGGGAGAAATACATTAGGTAGGTAGAGGGATAGAGGGAGAAATACAGTAGGTAGGTTCGTAGGTAGAGGGAGAAAGAGGTAGAGGGAGAAATACAGTAGGTAGGTAAGTAGAGTGATAGAGGGAGAAATAAAGTAGGTAGGGAGAGAGCGAGGGAGAAATGCAGTAGGGAGAGAGAGGGAAAATACACTATAGGTAGGTAGGTAGGTATGGGGAGAGAGGGAGAGGGAGAAATACAGTAGGTAGGTAGGTAGGGAAAGGGAGAGTAAGAAATACAGTAGGTAGGTAGATAGAGAGGGAGAGGGAGAGGGAGAAATACAGTAGGTAGGTAGCGTGATGGAGAGAGGGAGAAGTACAGTAGGTAGGTAGAGGGAGACATGGAGAGGAAGAAATACAGTAGGTAGGTAGGGAGAGGGAGAAATACATTAGGTAGGTAGGGAGAGGGATAGAGGGGGAAATACAGTAGGTTATGTAGGTAGGTAGAGGGATAGAGAGGTAGAGGGAGAAATACAGTAGGTAGGTAGGTAGAGGGAGAGGGGGAAATACAGTAGGTTAGGTAGGTAGGTAGGTAGGTAGGTAGGTAGGTAGGTAGGTAGGTAGGTAGGTAGGTAGGTAGAGTAAGAGAGGGAGGGGAAACTTTCATTTAACCAAACTTGGCCACAGCAACGTGTGGTGGGTACAGCTAGTCTATATAAATAAAAAGTTAACTATGAGTTTGTTCAAAACCACTAATCTCAGAAACTACTGCACCAATCGCCACCATTTGAACTTCTCCTGGAGCTGATTGGAGGCTCTTTTGGAGGGGAGATTTAAAGACACAAAAAGGAACAGTAACTACTGGCTGTTTCATTTGAACTTCTGAAGCTGATTGGAGGCTCTTTTGTAGGGGGGATTTAAAGGCACAAAAAGGAACAGTAAGTAGTGGCTTACCGTGCCGAACGGGGCCAGCCTGGAAGACTGCCATTCCAACCTTTTCTGTCTGAGATGCTGCTGAGGAGAGCCAAACCAACAGGAACAAGTGAGCACTGAATACTGCAATCGTTAAAATGGAGTCCGAGGGAGCAGCTGTAGTTATCTGCAACACTTGTGCCATGTTTCTGATTTTGCCCAAGCGCGTGGAGAACTACACCTGCAGCAAGTGCAAGCTGGTTGCACTGCTAGAAGAGAAGGTCCAGCAGCTGGAGGCACGTATATCTAACCATCAGCAAATTAAGGAGCTTGAGCTGTTCTTGGACAGACCAGAGCAGACTATCCTGGACAATGAAGAGACAGGGCACAGCTCTCAGGAAGAAGTCATTTCACTAACTCAAGAGGTAGATCCATGGAGGAATGTCACTCGAAGAAATAGAAGAGCAAGGGATCGCTCTGAGAGTCTGAATTTACAGAATCAACTTGAGGCTCCTTCCCCCATCACACCTGATGAGGAATGCACAGACGAACAACTGGTCCCACCTGAGGATCTCTCCTTCATCACACTTGACGAGATACAGGAAGAAGAACAACAGGAACAAACTGAAGACCTCTCCCTTAATAAAGTTGATGAGGTGAATGAAGATGAACAGACTGCAGAAGAGAGGCTCCTTGTACTAGGTGATTCAATTATTAGAAACAGAGAGATGGATTTGTGATGCGCATGACAACCGTGTAGTGACTTGCCTACCCGGTGCAAAGGTTGCAGACATCACGAGAAATCTAGATAGTTTGTTAGAGAGAACTGGAAAGGAGCCAGTTGTCGTGGTACACGTTGGTACCAATGATGTTGGGAAGGCAAAGCAATCAGTCCTGGAAGCCAAATTCAGGTTGCTAGGAAGAAGATTGAAGTCCCGGACTTCCAAGGTAGCATTTTCAGAAGTGCTGCCTGTTCCTCGTGTAGGACCTACCAGGCAGGCAGAGCTCAGAAGCCTCAATGCGTGGATGAGGCGATGGTGTCGGGAGGAGGGCTTCAGATTTGTCAGGAACTGTAGAATATTTTGGGACAAGCCAAACCTGTTCAGGGGGGATGGGTTGCACTTGAACCATGATGGGACAAGATTGTTGGCACTCAACATCAAAAAGGCTGCAGAACAACTTTTAAACTGATAACTGGGGGGAAGCCGATAGGAGCTGGGCAGCATCCGGTTCAGGAAAGTGTTTACTTGAGTAGTGAGGAGGATGCAATAATTACTGAGCAGAGCGAGGAGCCAGTCACCAGCACTCTAGCAGAAGGATGCAAGAAGCAGTCTAAGGATGCAACTGGACTCAAAAGACTGCATCAGAAAAGTATATATAAATGCCTGTATGCAAATGCCAGAAGCCTCCGGAACAAAATAGGGGAGCTGGAATACTTAGCAATAGACAAAAATATTGATACTATTGGTATCACTGAAACCTGGTGGACGGATGATAACCAATGGGATACAGTCATCCCAGGCTACAAACTGTACAGGAAGGACAGGAAGGGGCAAACGGGAGGTGGTGTAGCCTTGTATGTCAAAGAAGAGATAAAGTCATACGAATTGGCATATCAAGGTGATTTAGAGTCACCGCTAGAAACTCTGTGGGTAAGACTATCAGGCCAAAAGAATGGTCTAACAGTAGGCATATGTTATCGGCCTCCGACCCAAGCCCCTGAGAGAGACTGGCAGTTGGAGAATGTTGTAAAGGAGGCATCAAAAAAGGGAAGCCTGGTTATAATGGGGGATTTCAATTACCCTCACATAGACTGGGCGAACTGTTGTTCAGCACATGACAAAGAGATAAAGTTCCTAGATATGCTAAATGATTGTTTCCTGGAACAGATGGTTGAAGACCCAACTAGAGGTACAAGAATCCTTGACTTGGTTCTGAGCAATATACAGGATCTGGTGCAAAATGTTAATGTGACTGATCCAATAGGGAACAGTGACCACAACACAATTATTTTTAACTTAATCATAGACTGCAAATCACCGATAAAATCTAACACAGAGACCTTAAATTTTCATAAAGGAAATTTCCCAAAGATGAGGAAACTAGTAAAAAAGAAGCTGAAAGGGAGAATTGAGAAAGTCCAAACACTCCATGAGGCATGGAGGTGCTCACAAAAACAATAACAGAGGCCCAATTGGAATGTATAACTAAAAGGAAAAAGGGCACCGCCAGGTTCAAGAGGACTCCGATGTGGCTTACAGGAGCTGTTCAGGAAAGTGATCAAAAGCAAGAAAAGCTCATTTAAAAGATGGCAGGCTTCTCCAAACGAGGACAAAAGGCAGAAACATAAATTGGCAGAACAAATGCAAGGCAACAATCAGGAAAGCAAAGCAAGACTTTGAGGAGCGTTTAGCTAAAAACACTCAAAGAAATAACAAGGACTTCTTTAAGTACATTAGAAGTAAGAACCCAACTGGGAAGGCCATTGGACCATTAGATGACAATGGAAGGCAAGGGATTATTAAGGAGGAAACAGAGATTGCAGAGCGACTCAATGAATTATTTGCTTCAGTATTCACTGAAGAAGACAGAGATCACATGCCTAAAACAGAGCCTATCTTTGTAGGGAGGGAAACTGAGGAATTAACCCAGATAGAAATAACCAGGGAGGAGGTCCTTGCATGTCTTGTTAAACTAAACACTAACAAATCACCAGGACCAGATGGCATCCATCCACGAGTTCTCAAGGAACTTAAAGATGAAATTGCTGATGTCCTTGCCAAAATATATAATATTTCCCTCAAATCAGGCCTTGTGCCGGATGACTGGAAGGTAGCGAATATAACACCTATCTTCAAAAAAGGATCCAGAGGTGATCCAGGAAATTACTGACCGGTCAGCTTGACAAGTGTCCCAGGTAAAGTGATGGAAACCATCTTAAAAGATAAAATTAATAGGCACGTAGAAGAGAAGGCGCTGCTGAAGGAGAGCCAACATGGCTTTTGCAAGGGCAAATCATGCCTCACTAATCTGCTGGAATTTTTTGAGACTGTCAACAAGCACGTGGACAAGGGAGATCCAGTTGACATTGTTTATCTGGACTTTCAGAAGGCCTTTGACAAGGTCCCGCACCAAAGGCTCTTAAATAAACTTGCCAGTCATGGAATAAAGGGACAGGCCTTGTCCTGGATTAGCAACTGGCTAAGGGACAGGAAACAGAGAGTAGCATTAAATGGACACTTCTCCAGGTGGAGGGAGGTAAAGAGTGGGGTCCCCCAAGGTTCAGTACTGGGACCCCTGCTTTTCAACTTTTTCATAAATGATCTAGAAGTAGGAGTAAACAGCAAGGTAGCCAAATTCGCCGACGACACTAAATTATACAGGGTAGTAAAAACTGAGAGAGAGTGTGAGGAGCTCCAGAGGGATCTCTTGACGCTGGGGGAGTGGGCAAACCAGTGGCAAATGAGCTTCAACATTAGTAAGTGCAGAGTGATACATGTTGGGGCAAAAAACCCCAACTACATCTATAAACTGATGGGGTCTGAACTCCTTGCAACTAACCAGGAAAGGGACCTGGGCGTCCTGGTGGACAGCTCAATGAAGGTGTCAACCCAGTGTGCCGCAGCAGTGAAAAAAGAAAACTCATTGCTAGGGATCATTAGGAAGGGTATAGAAAATAAGTCAGCAAGTGTCATTTTGCCTCTTTATAAATCTATGGTGAGGCCCCATCTGGAGTATTGTGTACAGTTCTGGTCACCATATCTTCAGAAGGATATTATGGAAATGGAAAAGGTGCAGAGGAGGGCAACCATAATGATTAGGGGGCTGGAACACCTTCCTTACCATCAGGCTGCAACGGCTGGACCTCTTCACTCTGGAATGATGGCGCCTGAGAGGTGACCTGATTGAAGTCTATAAAATCATGCACGGTGTGGACAAAGTAGAAAAGGAAAAACTGTTTTCCCTATTGCACAATACTAGAACTAGGGGGCACTCCATGAAACTTTTGATAGCTAGACCTCAAAAAAATAATAGGAAGTACTTTTTCACCCAGAGGATCACTGGTCTATGGAACTCCTTGCCAGAAGAAGTGGTGACAGCTGTCAGCCTTGACACCTTTAAGAAAGGATTAGACGAGTTCATGGAGAGCAAGGGTATCAATGGCTATCATTATGGATGCCTAAGGACACCCTCCGGGTTGGATAGATAGGCAGGATATTTCTCAATGCCATTTGCAGGGAATCATAAGCGGGTGAAGACATCTGCTTGGGAATACCCTGAAGCAAATGGTGAGCCACTGTGTGAGACAGAATGTTGGACTGGATGGGCTGTGGCCTGGCTATTCTTATGTTCTTATGTTAAATTTTCACACAACGTTCCTTACAAGTTCAGCACCAATGATACGTACACATTGTGTGGATATGGCACCTGTGCCAGGTGCACGCCACACAAAAGTACAACTGCAGCTCTGCTCACACAGCCCCATTTTAGCTCACGTCACTTGAACGTGCGGTCTGCGTCATATCCGCGACAGTCGCCTCAGTGACCTCTCCTCTGCCGCCGCTGCTGACCTGCTGCCACCGCTGCAGCCCCACCTGCCGCTCCCCCCACTGCCGCTGCTCCCCTAGACGCCACTGCTGACCCGCTGCTGCCACACCCGCTGCTCTGTCTTCCGCTGCTGCCCCACTGCTGCGCCCCCCGCCCTGCCCCCCCGCCGCTGCTGCTCCCCCGCCAAAAATAGGTAGTTAGTTAGGTAGGTAGAGGGATAGAGAGAGACAGGGAGAAATAAAGGAGGTAGGTAGGTAGGTGGATAGAGAGAGGGGGAGAAATACAGGAGTTAGGTAGGTAGAGGGAGAGAGAGAGAGGGAGAAATACAGGAGTTAGGTAGGTAGGGAGAGAGAGAGAGGGAGAAATACAGGAGGTAGGTAGAGGGATAGAGAGAGTGTGAAATACTTGAGGTAGGTAGGTAGGTAGAGGGAGAGAGGGAGAAATACAGGAGGTAGGTAGGTAGGGAGAGGGAGAGAGGGAGAAATACAGGAGGTAGGTAGGTAGAGGGAGAGAGGGAGAAATACAGGAGGGAGGTAGGTAGGTAGAGGGATAGTGAGAAATACAGGAGGCAGGCAGGTAGGTGGATAGAGAGAGAGGGAGAAATACAGTAGGTAGCTAGGTAGTTAGGAAGATAGAGGGATAGAGAGGGAGAAATTCAGGATGTAGGTAGGTAGAGTGATAGAGAGAGGGGGAGAAATACAGTAGGTAGGTAGGTAGAGGGATAGAGGGAGAGCAAGAAATACAGTTGGTAGGTAGGTAGGTAGGTAGAGTACGGGAGGGAGAGGGAGTGGAAACCGAGGCAGAGAAGGAAGGGGGTCGCTGAGAGGGTCTATGAGGGGAAACTTTCATTTAACCAAACTTGGCCACAACAACGCGTGGCGGGTACAGTAGTATATGGAATAGTCTAGTAAAGGGCCGTCAAGCTCTTGGCCCATGGACTGGATGTGTCACACGCTGGCCACGCCCACACTTGGGGGAAAAAGTCCCGATATGTCATGTGATGCCGTAAGTTTGATACCCCTGATCTAGTAAGGTAGGCTATTGGCCACATTTTTCAGAGATTAATGGCCAGAAGGCTTAAGAGACTAAATGATTTGTGAAGATGTTCTAAAAGATTCATAGTAAAAGCAGAATTTTAACTAAAACTCTTGGTTTGCATTTTGGCTTTAATATTCTATACTAAGTTATGTACTTTCTAGAGAGTGGATTGTTGGATCTTTTATAATCTATGCATTTTAGAAATGTTTTCTTACCTCATTTGAGTGATTAAGGTTTTAAATGTAATGTCTCTAGTCCACTAAATTCTATTCTGATGCATACAATAGGTATGGAGAAGGGGAGATTCAGGAGAAGGTGGCCACTTTTCGGATGATGCTTCTGGAAAAAGATGTGGCAGTTGTCAAAAGAGGGGAAACAGCAGCAGAAGTCTAAGTAAGTAAGGCATTTGTGGATTTTGTGTTTTGTCGTGACAGCTACTTTTCATCTTAAGAGAGGCTGTTCCAAAAATACGCCATGTTTCAATCTGCATATTGATAGGATCCTTGCATTGTGTTATATTTTTTCTATTAACTGTTTCTTTTCTTCTCCAGTGTTACAGAGACCCATCAGCTGGCTGAGGCCAATGAAAAGAAGAATGAGAGGCTATGAGCTGGTTTTGGAATCAGTGATAGTTATGTGGATGGCAGCTCTTTTGACCCCAACCGCAGGGCCAAGGAGGCAGCAACAGCAGTGGCTAAACAACAGCAGCAGCAGCAGCAGCAGCAGCACAGGTATGCGGAATCCCTACTGGAAGAAAATAAGCAAGAAGAGGTGACAAGGTAGCTCTCGTTATGTCTACTATAGTAAAAGAAGGCAAATTCAAATAAAGTACCTGAGATGTAGGAAATATCAAACAAGCATTGCACACGGGCAGTAAGATTACATCTTAATGAAACCACTATAATTTATGAGATGGTTCATGATTTATTGCATTCTTCATTAGAATTTGTGCATAATTGACTTGTACCTGTGAGAGATTTTTTTTTGTAAGAAAAACATTGAAAGATAGGATTCATAATAGGCTGCTGCTTATGTAGAATGTTGTGAATTGAGTTCTTGAATTTTGTTTATTATTTGGACTTTGTCTCCCCAGTCTTATCAAAGATTTCAGCATTTCCCGATCACAATCTCCAAAACAAAAGAAGAAGAAAAAGAAGAAAGACAGAGGCAGGTGGGTGGGTGAGCCCAAGATACTTGAATTTTTCCCCCAGACTCATTAGATTCAGAGCGGCCGGGGCAAGATTAAGATTTACAAGTAAATAGGAACTTTTACATTTTAAAGTTTCTCAGAAAATGTATCTTGCCCTTTTGGTTTTTCAAGGTCTGAGAGCAGATCACCTTCACGAAGAGAAAGAAAAAAAAGCTCAAAGAAAAAGAAACACAGGTAAGGGGATTGTAGGGAGGTAAAAGTGACTGGCTTAGTGTGAGGATTGGATTTTAGGGACATCACAATTTGACCATGATGATGATTTACTAAGCCTTTTGTAGTGCTATCTTCAAAAGTATTTTTTTACATTAAGAAAGCTTCGTTTTTTCCCCTCTGTGGTAAAAAGTGTAAAAATTAGGAGCATGCTATCTAATAGGCCTGTAGTTCTCACTCTGTATGCTGCATTTACTTTTCCAGAAATCTGCTTACAACCACCTTCAATGGGATTCATGGGCAGAATTCACATTTAATCCAGCATCAATTTTGAACATCAGCCTTGCTTTGCTAAAGTTATTGGGCATGACATCAGTTTTCTGGTAACTTGGGAATAAAGTATAATATTGGAACAGGAAACCTGGTGCTTTTTTAATGACATGAATACAAATTCTATAATTTGTGTTCATTAGAAACACTGGCTGCAACTGATGGAAATATCTATATAAATAAAAAGTTAACTATGAGTTTGTTCAAAACCGCTAATCTCAGAAACTACTGCACCAATAGCCACCAAATTTTCACACAACGTTCCATACAAGTGCAGCACCAATGATACGTACAGATTGTGTGGATGGCACACCGGTGCCAGGTATACGCCACACAAATGTAAAACTGCAGCTCTTCTGTGTGTTTTCCTCAGTCGCTCACTCGCCCCACTCCCCTTCACGGCCCCTCCCACCTGGCCGCTTTTCAGCTCGTCACTTGCAAGAGCGGTGGAGAGGTCTGCGTCATATTCACGATGGTCGCCTCCTCAGAGGCCTCTCCTCTGCCGCCACCGTCCGTGCCGTCAACTCCCCCCCCCCCGCCAAGGCCGCTGCCGAGTCAGGGCCCTCTCCGCCACCACTGCCGCCATCCCCCCTCCACCAACTCCCCTCCCCACAAGTCCGCTGCCGAGTCAGCGGCCTCTCTCCCTAGGTAGGGAGGAAGGGAGGGAGATAGAGAGGGAAAAATACACTAGGTAGGTAGGTAGGTAGATAGGTAGAGGGGGAGAGGGAGAGGGAAAATACAGGTAGGTAGGTAGGTAGGTAGAGGGATAGAGAGGGAGAGGGAGAAATACAGTAGGTAGGTAGCTAGGGGGATAGAGAGAGAGGGAAAATACAGTAGGTAGGTAGATAGGCAGAGGTATAGAGAGAGGGGCGGAGAAATACAGTAGGTAGGTAGGTAGAGGGAGAGAGAGGGAGAAATACAGTAGGTAGGTAGAGGGAAACGGAGAGGAAGAAATACAGTAGGTAGGTAGGTAGGTAGGTAGGTAGAGGGGGAGAGGGAGAAATACAGTAGGTAGGTAGGTAGGTAGGTAGAGGGATAGAGAGGTAGAGGGAGAAATACAGTAGGGAGGGAGGGAGGGAGGGAAAGGGAGAGAGGGAGTGGGAGAAATACAGTAGGTAGGTAGGTAGAGTGATAGAGAGGGAGAAATACAGTAGGTAGAGAGAGGGAGAGGGAGACAGGGAGAGGAAGATATACGGTAGGTAGGGAGGGAGAGGGAGAAATACATTAGGTAGGTAGGTAGAGGGATAGAGGGAGAAATACAGTAGGTTAGGTAGGTAGAGTGACAGAGAGGGAGAAATAAAGTAGGTAGGTAGGGAGAGGGAGAGAGAGAGAGAAATACAGTAGGTAGGTATGTATGTAGATAGGTAGAGGGATATAGAGATGTGGGGGAGAAATACAATAGGTAGGTAGGGAGAGTAAGAGAGGGAGGGGAAACCGAAGCAGAGAAGGAAGGGGGTCGCGGAGGGGGTCTATGAGGGGAAACTTTTTCATTTAACCACACTTGGCCACAGCAACGCGTGGTGGGTACAGCTAGTCTATATAAATAAAAAAATAATGAGTTAGTTCAAAACCGCTAATCTCCTAAACGACTGCACCAATCGCCACCAAATTTTCACACAACGTTCCTTACATGTGCAGCACCAATGATACGTACATATTGTGTGGCTGGCACACCGGTGCCACCTGCACGCTACACAAATGTCCAACTGCGGCTCTGCTCATTCGCCCCCCTCCCCTTCGCGTCCCCTCTCACCCGGCCGCTTTCCACTCACGTCACTTGCATGCGCCGCCTGTGTCATACCCGCGACGGTTGCCTCCTCAGCAACCACTCTCTCCTACGCTGACCCGCCCGCCCGCCCCTGCCTGCCGCAGCCGCCGCCATTTCTGACCCCCCGCCCCACCTACCTGCCGCCACTGCCCGCAGCTGTTTGTGACCCCCCCCGCCCCCCCGCCGCCGCCGTTTCTGACCCCCCCACTGCCCCTCCCTGCTGCCGCCGCCGCCGTTTCTGACCCCCCCACCCCCTGCCATTTCTGACCCCCCCTCTCTGCCGCCACCGCCCGCCGCCATTTCTGACCCCCCCACCACCCCTTGCCTGTCGCCGCTGCCCGCCGCCACCGCCGTTTCCACCCCCACCACTGTGGCTGACCCTCTTCTGCACACACCCACCACTGTGGCTGACTCTGTGCTATGGCTGACCCTCTTCTGCACACCTCCACCACTGTGACTGACCCTTTGCTATGGCTGACCCTCTTCTGCACAACCCGAACACTGTGGCTGACCCGGTGCTGTGGCTGACCCTCTTCTGCACACCCCCACCACTGTGGCTGACCCTGTGCTATGGCTGACACTCTTCTGCACACCTCCACCACTGTGGCTGACCCTCTTCTGCACACCCCCGCCAGGAGGGATGGAGGAAGGGAGAGGGAGAGGGAGAAATACAGGAGGTAGGTAGGTAGGTTTAACCAGACTGGGCCACAGCAACGCGTGGTGGGTACAGCAAGTTTATAAATAAAAAGTTAACTAGAGTTTGTTAAAAACTGCTAATCTCAGAAACTACTGCACCGATCGCCACCAAATTTTCACACAACGTTCCTTACAAGTGCAGTACCAATGATACGTACAGATTGTGTGGATGGCACCCTGGTGCCAGGTGCACGCCACACAAATGTAAAACTGCAGCTCCTCTGTGTGTTTGCCTCACTCGCTCACTCGCCCCCCTCCCCTTCGCGGCCCCTCCCACCCGGCCCCTTTTCAGCTCACATCACTTGCACGAGTGGTGGAGAGGTCTGCGTCATATCCGTGACAGTCGCCTCCTCAGAGGCCTCTCCTCCGTCACCGCCCGCGCCACCAACTCCCCCCCCCGCCAAGGCCTCTGCCGTGTCAGCGGCCTCTCTCGCCACCCCCACCGCCAACTCTCCCCCCACAAGGCTGCTGTTGAGTCAGCGGACTGTCCTCTGCTGCCCCCTCCCCCTCCAACTCCCCCCCCCCAAGGCCGCTCCCGAGTCAGCGGCCTCTGTCTCCTCTAGGTAGGTAGGTAGGTTGGTAGGTAGAGGGATAGAGAGAGAGAGGGAGAAATACAGTAGGTAGGTAGGTAGGTAGAGAGATAGAGAGAGGTAGGTAGGTAGGTAGATAGACATAGAGAGAGGGAAAAATACACTAGGTAGGTAGATGGTAGATTTTATAGACAGCAGCTGTGTTTGTGATCCCATGCACTCTACAGTGTTTTCAGAAGCTGTGTATCGACATCTAAACTATACATTGGTCTCCTGACTGTGAATTTGGAGTTGGTATGTTAGGGACAGTTATTCTTGGGTTATTGCTAGAATAGATGTACTATGAAGGATATGAAAGGAACAGAGGGAGAAACAGTCATTGCATATGTCACTGTTCAACAATGATTCAAAACAAACTCCCCCCCCCCCAGATCTCCAAGTCCAACTCCAAGTCCCAAAAGCAAACACAAATCCAAGGAAAAGAAACGGAAGAGGTAAAAGCCACCTATTCTACCTTTCCTGTGCAACTAAAGTTTATCCTTTTTGCAGGCATCTGATTGTCATTTTTAACTCTCAGGTCCACCAGTGAGTTTGCATATCAGAAAGACCATCGGGATGACTCTTCCTCCTCAGATGGTTCTTCTTCATCAGTTGCTTCCCACTGCAGGTACAGCTTGGAGAATCAAGCTCTGTGTCTTCTAATTGGCTATTCAACTTGGGCAGAGTCTTGTGGATTAACCTAATAATTATTTGTTTACAGATCAGGCAGCCCCATTGTTCAAAAAAGGAGCTTCCTTAGACAGCAGAGCAAGTCTCCTTTGTCAAGTTCACAAAAACCAGACACTGAAGCGGTTTCTAAGAACTTGGGAGAGAAAGAGTGTTCATCTTCTGCTGAGCCTGCCCGGCAAGGCAGGAGCACAAGTCCTCGAGAAAGCAGAAAAAAGCGGGAGGTAAAGAATAATATATACATTAGGAAAGTGAGAAATATTTACATAAATAAAGTCCCTTGGAACAAAATGACTTCAGAATACTGATTGGTTCATTAAAATTGGAGAGGAGAAATGGTAGATTCTAAGTTTTTTTAATATGTTAATATAGTTGGGAGCTGGCTGCTGAGCCTTTTTGCTTTTTCAAAGGATAGTTCTAGTTACTGTTTTTTATATTCCTGTTTAGAAAATATCCAAGCATTCTCCAGTACGTGAGACCCTTCAGCGTTCTCCAAGTCCTTCATCTCCTGCCAAAGAGAAAGAAAGAGACAAAGACAAAAAGTCTGCTCTGCATGGGGGTCGAAAATCCACCCCCTCACTTGAGCATGATCCAAAGTCCATGCTTCATTCTCCTGTGCTGAATGATTGTTCTCGAGAAAGGCGTCCCGCTTCTAAAGTGGAGAAGTCTCCTTCCTGTTCCTCTCCATCTGCTAAGAAGCAGTCAGAGGATCGTAATGGGACTCTTCCACCATCCAAGGCTAAGATTTATCTTGACCACAAGGAGGAGCTTGCAGATTCCTCATCTGTATCTAAGGCTGTTGAGAACAAGTTGAAGAGTTCTCATGAGGACTCTACACCTGAGCTCTCTCTTTCTCCTTCAGAGAGTGGTAATTGCTCCTCTTCCTCCTCCTTTTCTCCTTTCCCACCAACTAAGGCTGCTCCAGTTTCTCGCAACTGTTCTCCAAAGGGCCCTCCCAAAAGGCATGACAAAGAGAAAGCCTCTACCCAGAGAGAGAAATCTAGCTCATCCCCTGAAATCTCTCATTCTGAGCAAAAACAGTCTTCTAAGACATCTCGATGTGAACCATCCAGCATCCCTCCAGCTAAAGGCTCCAAATCAATACTCGGTCGGAGGGACAAATCTCTCTCTCAAACACCCACTACTTGTAGAGGTAGATCTTGGTCCCGGACCCCACCTAAGAGAGGTAGATCACACACAGGTACCCCACCAAGGAGGGGCAGGTCTCGTTCTCAGAGACATGCTCGATCTTCTTCACGTACGCCTTTGAGAAGGGGATGTTCTCGAACTCCCCAGTGGCGAATCCGTTCAAGAACACCTCAACGATGGGGTAGATCACGTTCAAGTACACCTCCCAGATGGGGTCCTCGTACACCTCAGAGGCGTGGTTGGTCTCATTCTAGAACTCCCCAAAGGCATGGATGGTCTAGAAGCAGAAATAGTGGAAGATGGGGCAGATCACGAACACCGCCAAGAAGAGGGAGGTCACGTTCAAGAACACCAAGAAGAGGCAGGTCTGGATCAAGAAGTCCACCCAGGCGAACAAGATCCCACTCCAGAACACAACCAAGAAGAGGCAGATCTAGAACTAGGGCACCTCCCAGGAGAGGAAGATCAAGTTCATCTCCAGGAAGAGAGAAGTCCTTGATTTCAGCCAGACGAACCAGATCTGTGTCATCTTCAGATTGCAAAGTTTCCAGAATTTCTTCTAGGAGAAGTCGATCTGATTCATCTACAAGAATGAGGGAAATATCCAGAAAAGTGCTAAGACATAGCCTTTCTGGTTCCTCTCCTGAATCAAGGTTAAAAGCATCTCCCAGATGTAGTCGGTCTGGATCACTTCCAAAAGCTAAAAAGAAAACTTGGTTGTCTCCAAGAAGGAGTCGTTCAGGTTCTTCTCCAAGGCCAAGGAAAAAAAGATCAAGAACACCTCCAAGGCGCAGTCGTTCTAGTTCTTCTCTAAAAGTAAAGAAGAAATCAAGATCACCTACTAGGTGTAGCCAATCCAGGTCATCTCCAGTCCTCAAAAACAAAACCAGAATGTCCTGTTGGAGCAGTTCTGGTTCATCTCCAAGGCTTACAAGAAAGTCTGATGTTTCTTCAGCAGCTGAAGAAAAAGCTAAAAACACTTCAAAAAGAAGTAGATCTGGTTCCTCTCCAGCACTGCGAAAAAAATCAAAGTCTCCTTCAAGACGTAGTATATCTGGGTCCTCTCCAAAACCAAAGATGAGATTACCAAGAAGGCGAAACAGATCTGAGTCTTCTTCAGAAGTGAAAACAAAGCCAAGGATAGGATCGCCCCCAATTCTGAAAAGGGAAATGGGATCATCTCCAAGGCAAAGTTGGTCTAGTTCCAGTCAATCATCAGCAAAGGAAAACTTATCGCCAATAAGGCAAGCAGCTTCTCCAGAATCAAAGTTTGTATCTCCACTGCAGCAAAGCAGATCTGAAAGGTCTATAGGAACAAAAGAAAAACCTAGATCATTGCACCGAAGGCAGAGCAGGTCTAGATCACCTCTGGCTTTGAGAGAGACATCTCTTTCTCCTCCAAGGCCAGTTGCTTCTGGATCTTCATTAGAAATTAAGAAGAAATCTTCACTGCTGGATAAATGCAAAAATGATTCCTTGGAGTTAAAGAAGACTAGGTCATCTCCAAGGCAAAGCACATCTGGCACTCTTCCAATGACCAAAGAACAGTCAACATCACCTTCCAGGACCAAGTCAAGATACTGTCCTGAGATGACAAAATCTTCACCTTTGAAACAAGTCAGATGTGGACTATCCCCTCAGGCAGTGATAGAGAAATCTCCCTCCAGGAGAAGTGAATCCAGATCATCTCCTGAACTAAATGGCAACTCTAAAACACCTCCAGAGCAAAATAAATTCCAAGAACTGAAAACAAAATCTGGATCTTCTCCAGGGCACAAGTCTAGTTCCATGGCAGTAATGGAAAGTGCTTCACTTCCATGCCAAAAGAGTAAATCAGGTTCATCTCTCTCTGGAAAAGCAAAATTGCAGTCTTCCTCAAGACAAATGCCATCTGAGTCATCACCAGTACTTAAAAAAAGAGATATTCCATTAAGGCGAAGTAGATCCTCCTCCTCCTCCTCCTCCTCTTTTATTTCGTCAGCATCTCCAGAAGATGATAAATCTCAGTCACCTCCCAGACTTAGTTGTTCTGCAGGACTGTCAATCAACAAGAATAAATCTGTTTCATCCCCAACGCATGGCAAAGCATATTCTTCTCCAGAGCCAGAAAACAGCACATTTGCAACGATTACAAAGCACAATAGACCGGGATCTGCTCCGGAAATAAGAGAAACTTCTAAAGCTGCACTGATGGTGCCCAGATCACCTTTAGAGAAGAAAGGGGCATTTAAAGAGTCATCTCGAAGAAGTAGACCAGGTTCTTATTCTGGGACTAAAGAGAACCCAAAAATGCACTCTAGTGAGAACAGTTCAGATTTTTCCCCAGAATGGAAAGAGAAATCTGAGAGCAGATCTGTGTTGCTACTCAGACCAAGAATAAAATCAAAAACACCTCCAAGACACAGAACATCAAGGTCACCACCTAGATCTAGACCAAACTCCAGAACTCCAAAGCGTGGCAGGTCTGGGTCTCCACCAAGACCTCATCTGAAGTCCAGAACTACTCCAAGACGCCGTAGGTCTGGCTCATCTCCTAGACCCAGAATAAAGTCTCGAACACTACCCAGACGACGTAGATCTGGGTCATCCCCAAGATCCCAAATAAAATCCAGAACACCACCTCCACACCACTGCAGAGCTGGATCATCTCCAAGACCTAGAAGGAAATCTAGAACACCTCCACGACGTAGGTCTGGAGCACAGGCAAGAGAAAAATCTAGAACACCAGTCACAAGAAGACGGAGATCTGGATCATCAGTGAGTCCTAGATGTGAATCTCGAACACCTCCAAGATGTGGATGGTCTAGATCACTCTCCGGAAAAAAATCAAGCACCAGCACACATCCACATCGGTCTGAGTCATCATCCTATGGTGACAGGCCCAGAACTTCTTTGCGACAAGAAAGATCTGGCTCTCCCTCATGGAGGAGTCACTCCCATTCACTCTCCAGGCAACGAGATAAATCTTGGGGTTCGTTGCAGAGGGAACAGTCAATTTCCTCTCCAGCTAGAAGCCGCTCAAGATCCTCTTCTCAGGAGAAATCTAAACTACCACACAGAGGTCATTCCCAATTGTTAGTACAGATGTTGCAGTTGTCCCCAGAGAGGACTGCAACAAGTCAGAATGCATCCCGTTCACCTCCCAGATTAGATACATCACGTGTAACAGCATCATATAAAGGCACTGGGTCCAGAGTATCCTCTGATTGTCAGTCATCTCCTGTGAGGAAGCATTTCAGATCAGGCTCCCAGGAAGCCCGCACAACTCCAGGAAAAAAGTCTCGCTCTCCTCCTGTTCTAGAGAGATATTCCAAGTCTGACCTCCAAGAGAAGCCAGCAAGCTCCTCTCTTTGGCATAGCAAAAACATTGCCATTTCTTGTGCTTTAATTCCACCTTGTGAGGAATCTCCTAAATTGCAAAACCTCTCTCCTGATCCATCTATGCTATATGACTTGCCTCCAGTATCGAAAAATGGTGACTCCATAGCTATCCAAAACAGCCCAGGAGATAGGAATCAGAGCATGCACCAAGCTATAATTAAAGATGATGCAGAAGCTGGTACACCTTTGCCAGGGAGAAGTAGTTCTCATGCAGGCTCCCTCTCTCCTGTAAAAGCTAAATTGTCGTCCCACTCCTCCTCCTCCTCTGCTTTCTCTGCTTCTTCAAGCCCCTTACTAGCATTGATTTCTGTCCTAGTGCCATCCCCCAAAGAAGAGAAGATTGTATCTGAAGGAAAAGTAGCAGACGGGTCTGAGGTTCACTTGCCTACCCTTGAGGCTGAGTCGCAGTTGGCTTCTGTCACCATAGAGGAGGACACCAGGAGCAGTTGTCCCACAGTCCTACAACTTACTCTTCCCTCTCCTCCACCCTCTGCCCCTTCGAAGGCAAAGAGAAGTTCATCTGCTTCATCTACCAGTTCATCATCATCCTCGCCTTCCTCCTCATCTTCTTCAACTTCTGATTCTGAGTCCAGCTCATCTGAATCCAGTCCCCATTATCAGGCAACAAAGGATCTTGAGGCTGAGATTAAACTGAAACAGTAAGAACTTTTCTTCTTAGTAATCCCTTTTATCCATGTCTTTTAAGCTGTCAGCAGTCACTGCCTTATAATACCCAACATCCAGTTTCTTGGTCAATTAGAAAGTATATGTACGCACACATTTTATTCATGTCCTTGTCTTTTATCCCTTCTAATCCCAGTCCGGAATGACATGTCTGCCATAAAAGATGTTGCGTGGACCCAGAGTCCATAAGCATTGTCTCAGATATTCTGTGCAAATATAAAAGAGATACAGGCAAGCATAACACAACCAATAATGTTTTTGTTTCTAGTATTGCTAGATTTAAAATCTGAAGTTTTGATTAAACTCTTGCATCAGTTGAAGTCTAATCTAATTAGTCTGGGCGGACCGTCCGAGGCAGGTCTTGAGACCGTATTATGGGAAGAGTTCGACCTTGTTACTTCTGATGATATGGACAGGTTGCCGAGGTGACTGAATGCCACCACATGTTTATTGGACCCGTGTCCCTCCTGGCTTGTACTGGCATCCTGGGAGGTTACACGAGGCTGGCTCCAGGAAATAGTGAACGCCTCCTTGAGCGAGGGGTTCTTGCCGGCCGCCTTGAAAGAGGCGGTGGTGAGGCCCCTCCTCAAGAAGCCTTCCCTGGACCCAGTGTTGTTAGTAAATTATCGTTCGGTCTCCAACCTTCACTTCCTTGCGAAGGTTGTAGAGAGTGTGGTGGCACAGCAGTTCCCCCGGCACCTGGAGGAAATTGACTATCTGGACCCGCGCCAGTCCGGCTTCCGACCTGGACATAGCACTGAGACGGCATTGGTCGTGTTGGTTGATGATCTCTGGAGGGCCCGTGATAGAGGTTGCTCCTCTATCCTGGTCCTATTAGACCTCTCAGCGGCTTTTGATACCATCGACACAGTTTAATTACAGATAGGAAATGAGTCTGCATGAAGTAGCAGTAGCTTTTGTCAGTTCCTAGCATGATAGATTCTTTTAATTAAAAGAAAATAGTGTGTTGCAAAATATTATTAGTTTTGATTTTACTTTATTTCCAATAATGTCTCTATTCTATATAAATAAAAAGTTAACTATGAGTTTGTTCAAAACCGCTAATCTCAGAAACTACTGCACCAATCGCCCCCAAAATTTCACACAACGTTCCTTACAAGTGCAGCACCAATGATACGTACAGGTTGTGTGGATGGCACACCGGTGCCAGGTAAGTGCCACGCAAATGTACAACTGCAGCTCTTCTGTGTGTTTCCCTCACTCGCCCCCCCGCCTCCTTCCACCCCTCCCACCCCGCCCCTCGCAATGCCGGCGCCGCCATGCCCTCCGCCTCCTTCCGCCCCTCCCACCCGGCCACTCGCAACGCTGACGCTGCCTCGCCCTTTGGCTCCTTCCGCCGCTCCTACCCGGCCGCTTTTCAGCTCACGTCACTTGCACGAGCAGTGCAGCGTTCTGCGTCATATCTGCAACGGTCACCTCCTCAGCGGCCTCTCTCTCCGCCGCTGCCACCCGCGCCGCCAACTCCCCCCCCCAAGGCAGCTGCCAAGTCAGCAGCCTCTCTCCACCGCCCGCAGCAACTCCCCTCCCCCCACCAAGGCCGTTGCCAAGTCAGCAGCCTCTCTCCTCTCTGTCTAGGTAGGTAGGTAGAGGAATAGAGAGGAAGAGGGAGAAATACGGTAGGTAGGTAGGTAGGTAGAGGTATAGAGAGAGAGAGGAAGAAATACAGTAGTTAGGTAGGTAGGTAGGTAGGTAGAGGGAGAGAGTAAGAAATACAGACTGGGCCACAGCAACACGTGGCCGGGTACAGCTAGTATTTCTCATAATCCTCAGGAACATATATGGAAGGTGGCTGCAATGAGGCGCTTGGTTTGAAGTACCTATATATGTAAGGAAAAAAATAAAAAAATATGGAGGGTTAGTGTGGTAAGAAGTAACAATATCAGTTTTCTTTGTGGCATTTTTGGACTGCTTATTCCAACCAAGGTTGTCATTTTGTGAGGCATACGGATCACTGTTACAACTATTTTTGACTGATAATAGGCTGAATATGCTGCTAAGAAAAGAATTAAAAAGACTGAAGTCGGCTATTTCCCTAGACGTTTCTCATAAACACCATGAGCTGGATTTTGTGTGTCCATTCAGAAACTTGAGTTTCTTCAATTAACCTTCCTCTGTTGCAGCCACCCAGTCTTTAATTATACCCTCTTTTTTTTATTTATTTATTATTATTATTTTTATAAAAAAAATAAAAAATAAAAAAAAATAAAAATAAATACCCTCTTCCCTTTACTTTCCTTGTAAAGACCACCAAGCCCAGTGCTGAAAGAGACTAATCGTGGTGAGCAACCTCTGGAAATAGACAAACGTAAGTGCCATTCTCGAAGCTCAAGCAGTTCAAGCAGCAGCTCTTCTTCTTCATCCTCTTCTTCATCCTCTTCCTCATCTTCGTCCTCCTCAACGCCACTGCTTAAAACAGGACTCCAGGCAGTGATGAAGGGTCCCCCAAAGAAGAAACCATCTCCAGAGAAGAGAAAGTAAGTATTTGGCGAATGAAGAGGTATACTTTGCACCTGACAGCCGTGGCCAGGAGGGCGTTTTACCAGGTTCGCCTGGTTCGCCAATTGCGCCCCCTATTGGATCGGGACGCCCTTCGCACAGTCACTCATGCCCTCGTGACATCCCGACTGGACTATTGTAACTCTCTCTACATGGGGCTCCCCTTGAGGTGCACCCGGAGGCTTCAGTTAGTTCAGAATGCGGCCGCGCGAGCAATTATGGGCACCTCTAGGTTTGCCCACGTAACACCGCTCTTGCGCGAGCTGCACTGGCTACCTGTCGTCTTCCGGGTGCGCTTCAAGGTGTTAGTTATCATCTTCAAAGCGCTCCATGGCTCGGGACCTAGCTATCTGCGAGATCGGATCCTGCCCCACACATCCTCACGGCCGATTCGCTCCCACAGAGAGGGGCTTCTCCGGGTGCCGTCCACTAGACTTTGTCAGCGGGCGACGCCCAGGGGAAGGGCGCTCTCTGTGGCGGGCCCGGCCCTCTGGAACGACCTTCCCCCTGATATTAGAACGACCACCGACCTCCGCTCCTTCCATGTAAAATTGAAGACCCATCTCTTTCGACTGGCCGGCCTTGAATAGTTCTCTCTGTCTTTTAACTACAATTATTTTAATGGGTTTTTAATTTATATTTTTAGCACGGGTAATTTTATTTAATTCTATTTTAAGTAATGTTTGTATTATTGTATATTGTTTTTAATTATGCCTGTGCACCGCCCCGGGTCCCTGTGGGGAGAGGGTGCGGTTAATAAATCCCAATTTATTATTATTATTATTATATTATTATTAGAAGGCCGTGAAGCGCACAGATAAGTCAAAATCGAGTTCTAAGGCTTCCCAGATCTCCCGGCCTCCTCCCACCCTGCTTCCTGAAGGGCCCCCTTCCTCCCTTCCGTCTGGAGTTAGGGGTTGGTCCCCAGATAATCGCCTTTTCACAGGGGGAGGCCGCTGGGGTGACTGGGTCAGGCTCCACCAGATCTTCTGGGCCCCCAATTCTCAGCCCAAGCCCGGTGGCTCCTAGGCATGAGGTTTCTGCCACCTTTACCCCCACTGCAGCGGGCCTGAGACAGGCTGATGGCTCTGATATCGACCTTTCCCCTGGGCTCAGGGATATGCTTGCTGCAGCCATATCAAGGGGGGTGGATGAGGAATTGTTACGTAGGAGCCAACAACCTGGGCCTTCACAATCCCTCAGGGATTTACCTGCCCCTCGTGCTGACTCTCCTTTCCCCCCGCCTTCTGCGTACAGCGCAGACTCTCCTCTGGTGGAGGAAGGTGAAATCATGGAATTAGAATTGTCTGATGATGAGGGCCTGGCTCAGGACCCTCCTCCTTCATCTGGTCTTTTTAGCCAAACCTTATTTAAGTCCTTGTTGTTCAAGGCTAAGGCCACTACTAATATGGGGGGCGCTACCACTCAGGCCAACACTGCGGTTGGCCTTGACCCCACTGTTTGCTGAGCAGGTGCAGGAACAGGAAGTTATCCCTTCCCCCCAACTTTTCCTGGATGTGGTGCAGAAGCAGTGGGCCCAACCCACGACTGTTGCACCGCCCAGTAATGGGGACAGGAAACTTTATACTTCCGCCCCTGACCTGGACACTCTTCTCCAGTTTCCCACTGTAGATCCTCCTATAGCAGCCTTGCCGTCTCCCGCGCTGATTCCATCTGAGATATCGGAGGGCCTGAAGGCTGAGGATCGCAAGGCTGAATTGGTTATACGTAAGACCCACCAGGCGGCCGCTTGGGCTCTGGGGGCCGCCACTGCGGCCTCCTTCTTTAACAGGACTTCCCTGGTCTGGCTTCGCCAGCTGCAGGACAGATTGGCCCCAGATGATTTCCGCCTCCACCAGGATATCAACAAGCTGGTGGCTGCGCTGGAGTTTTCTTCCGATGCCACTCTCAATGCGGCCAGGTTTTCTGCTAGGGCGGTGGCTTCTAACGTGGCTTCTCGCCGTTTGTTATGGCTCCGTCATTGGCAGGCGGACTTAAAGTCCAAATGGCATCTGGCTTCCACCCCCTTCAAGGGGGGTGACCTCTTTGGGGCGGTTCTTGATCCGATCTTGATTGAGACCAGGGACAAGCGTAAGGTTCTTCCTTCTGTTGCTAGGCGTTCAGATAGGCGTCATCAGCCCTTCTACAGGAGGCAATTCTTTCGTGCAGGGGATTCGGGGTTTACGACTGCACCCTACACCCCTCACTACAACAGGCCATTTCAGCAGGCTCAGGAGAGGGCTCCTGATAGGGCTGCCAACAGAGATAGGAACAGACAGCATCCTCAGCAGCAGAACCAGGCCCGCCGGCCATTTCGGGGTTTGGGCAACCGGTCCTTTCGTAGGAACCGGTGAGTCGCACGAGGCGGGCTCCATTGACGGACATTTGTCAGCCTTTATCCACCAATGGGAAGCCACGACATCGGATGCCTGTGCGCTTCAAACCGTGCGCCTAGGCCTTACCCTAGAATTTCTCTCCATTCCCCCGAGGAGGTTCGTCAGGTGCCCTGTTCCCAGGTGCCGCGTAAAGAGGCACCTGATGGACACGGAGATTCAACATCTCATCTCCATCAATGCTGTAGAGCAGGTTCCCACAGGGCAGGCAGGCCTAGGATTTTATTCCATCCTCTTCCTAGTTCCAAAATCCTCGGGCGGATGGCGAGCGATTCTAGATTTGAAAAGGCTCAATTTCTATCTCAAATACAAAAGGTTCAAGATGCAATCGCTCAAAAGCATCTTCGCGTGCATTCGGCGGGGCGATCTTCTCACCTCAATAGATATCAAGGAGGCCTACCTACACGTTCCGATCCGTCCAGCTCATCGGAGGTTCCTGCTGTTCCACTTTGCAGGGCACCGCTATCAATATCGTGCCCTGCCCTTCGGCCTTTCATCGGCCCCACGGACTTTCACCAAGCTGCTAGCAGTCACCGCGGCTTCCCTGAGAGCGGTGCCGGTCCGCGTAAATTGTTATCTCGACGACATCTTGGTCATGTCCTCCTCCCGCGATCAGGCCTTCAGCGACCTGCAGTTGACGATCAACTCACTTCAGTGGAATGGCTTTGTCCTGAATCTTCCCAAGAGCCATCTGGATCCAACAACGTCCTTGTTGCATCTCGGGACGGTTATCGATTCGGAGCGGTGCATGGTCTTCCTTTCTTCGGAACGCAGGCGGAGCCTTCAGATGTTTGCCCGTCAGGTGCTCCAGCAGAGATCACCCTCTCTCGCTTCACTCTCCACGCTCCTAGGCAAAATGATATCGTGCATAGGCGTAGTGCCTTGGGCGAGGTTCCATTCACGATCTCTCCAGTGGTTCCTTCTGCCCTTCCAGCGCTCCCACACCAGCAACTCCCACGTCAGGACCCAGTTGCCGACCAGAGTGTCTCTATCTCTTCGCTGGTGGCTGTCTTCGCGCCTGCTCAAGGGGTGCCTCTTCAAGGAACCGGAAAGGATAGTGGTGACCACCAATGCGAGCCAATTCGGTTGGGGGGCCCACGCACTGGACCGTGTGGCTCAAGGTCATTGGAACGACCACGAACTCTCAAACAGCATAAATTGGCTGGAGTTCCGCGCCATTCGCCTTGCCCTCCGCAACTTCAGGGACCTAGTGTCTTCCAACCACGTCCTTGTTCTCACGGACAACGTGGCCTCCAAGGCGCATGTCAACCGTCAAGGGGGCACTCGATCCAGGGCCTTGATGACGGAGGCGAAGAGACTGCTGCACTGGGCCGAAGTTCACTTGGTGTCGATTCGGGCGGAGCACATTTCGGGCACAGCGAACACCCAGGCAGATTGGTTGAGCCGGGCCACAGTGGATCAGGCGGAGTGGAGATTGCACCCGGACCTCTTCCGAGAACTCTCCCAGCGGTTCGGCCACCCGCAGGTGGACATGTTTGCTCATCCCTCCAACATGCACCTCCCCTGATTTTACACCAGGTACTGTGTTGCGGGGGCGGAGGGTACGGACACACTCCGCAGCTCCTGGCCGCGGACTCTCTTGTACGCATTCCCGCTGTTACCGATTCTACCTCTTGCCATTCAGAAGATCCTGGCGGAACGGGCGGAAGTTCTGGTCGCTCCCATGTGGCCGAGACACCTGTGGTATGCGGATCTAGTCCATCTGTCCCTCTCGCGACCGTGGAAGACCCCAGATGATCAGATCTGCCTCTCGCAGGGCGCCCTCGTACACCCGAACCCGCAACCATTGCAACTAGCCGTGTGGCACGTGAGCGGGCGTTGCTGACTCGACTGAACTTTTCGGACAAAGTTATTTCCACTATTCAGGCTGCCCACAGGCCTTCTACGATGTGCATCTGCGAGGCCACTTGGCGTGCCTTCTGCAGGTGGTGTAGATCGTCCGGACTCGATCCTTTCGATGCGTCGGTGCCGCAGGTTCTGGACTTCCTCCAAATGGGGATGGACAAAGGGCTGGCGCCCAACACTCTACGGCGCCAGGTCACTGCCCTCTCGACTATCATTGCTGATGCACAGGGTCACTTGCTTTCCCACTTGCTTTCCTGAAGGGTGCGACTAACCTGTGTCCGCCAATGGTTCACCGCTACCCCACTTGGAATCTCACCTTGGTGCTACAGGCTCTTACTGCCGCGCCCTTTGAACCCATCCGTGACATTTCTCTCTGACTGTTGACCCTCAAAACGGTGTTCCTTGTGGCCATCACCTCTGCTCGCAGGGTATCTGAGTTGGCGGCGCTTTCGGTGCGTCATGACCTTTGCATCTTCCATCCTGACAGGGTCATTCTACGTTTGGATCCGACCTTCACTCCTAAGATAAACTCGTGGTTCCACAGATCTCAGGAACTGGTGCTTCCGGACTTCTGTCCACACCCTTCACACCCACGAGAATGGAGTTGGCTGCTGAGGCGGAAGCCTTTCTTAAAAAACATTCCTCTGCCCTGGGGGAAGATCCAGGGGGGACGGAGGGGGCCACGGCTCCGCCTGCGGGGGGCCAGGGAGGAGAGAAAGAAGATACAATAGCCAAAAGACTTAGATCAAAAAAATAACTTTGCCTTGATTTTTTCCTGAACAATTTTGCATAATATTTCTATCCGGACTTTTTGTAAATGTCTGACAGCATGGAAGGGAGAATTTAGGTAAATGTACTTGCTTTCAACTTGTAGTGGTATGGAAAATGTTTTCTATGTTAACTTTTTTAATGTGTATTTTGAGGTCTCGGAAGGTCCGATGACTCTGACGTGAATGCTCTCAAAATTTCTTTGTAACCATTACCTTATCCTGTTAAAAAATGTAAAACCAATAAAACTTTTTCAATATAAAAGAGAATGGAGTTGGCATCATCTCGACGTACGGCGTGTTCTGCGTTACTATGTCAAGCGAACTCCCTCTGGACCCGGAAAGGTTCCAGAGGGAGCTTGGGCCAATTCCTGTGACCCTGCCCTGCGACTCGACTGAGGACCTAGTGGCCGCATGGTTAAGTGCGGCCGCGGGGGCCTTGGACCGAGTCGCGCCCTTGCGGCCTCTCTTGCGGCGACGAATCACCCAGGCTCCTTGGTTTACTGAGGAGCTCCGGGGGATGAAACGCCACAAGAGACGCCTAGAGAGCAGATGGAGATCCTCTCGCTCCGAAGCCGACCGAACACTAGTGAGAACCCATATTAGGGCTTACTTAGTGGCGATAAAGGTGGCCAAACGTGAGTATTGTGCCACCCTAATTGCATCCGCAGATAACCGCCCTGCCGCCCTGTTTGGGGTGACCCGCTCCCTCCTTCACCAGAGGCCGCGGGAAGCCCCTCTACAAGGGCGAGCAGAGGAATTTGGGATTTATCTGCAGGAGAAAATCACTCGGATTCGGAATGAGCTACCCTCCATCGACGGTGGTCCTGTGGGACTGTCCGAGACTAGTCTTGAGGTTCCATCTTGGGAGGAGTTTGACTTTGTTACCACCGAGGATATGGACAGGTTGTCAAGGAAACTTAGGGCGACCACATGTTTATTGGACCCGTGTCCCTCCTGGCTTGTACTGGCATCCTGGGAGACGACACGAGGCTGGCTCCAGGGCATTGTCAACGCATCTTTGAGTGAGGGGTCCTTACCTTCCGTCTTGAAAGAGGCGGTGGTGAGGCCCCTCCTCAAGAAGCCGTACCTGGACCCAGCTTTATTAGAGAACTATAGTCCGGTCTCCAACCTTCACTTTCTGGTGAAGGTTGTTGAGAGTGTGGTAGCCCAACAGTTTCCGCGACACCTGGAGGAAGTTGATTATCTAGACCCGCGCCAGTCCGGCTTCCGACCCGGGCACAGTACCGAGACGGCATTGGTTGCGTTGGTTGATGATCTCTGGAGGGCGCGGGATAGAGGTTATTCCTCTATCCTAGTCCTGTTAGACCTCTCAGCGGCTTTTGATACCATCGACCATGGTATCCTATTGCACCGACTGGGGGGGTTGGGGCTGGGAGGCACCGTTTTGCGGTGGTTCTCATCTTACCTCTCTGGTCGGTCGCAATATGTGTTGACGGGAGGGCAGAGGTCGACCTCGAGGCCCCTCCTATGTGGGGTTCCTCAGGGGTCGGTCCTCTCGCCCCTCCTTTTCAACACATATATGAAGCCGCTGGGTGAGATCATCCGTGGTTTTGGGGTGGAGTACCATCTGTACGCTGATGACACTCAGTTGTACATATCCACCCCAGACCACCCCAACGATGCCGTCGAAGTGCTGTCCCGGTGTTTGGAGGCCGTACGGATCTGGATGGGTGGTAACAAACTCAAGCTCAACCCTGCCAAGACTGAGTGGCTGTGGTTTCCGGCACCCCGGTTCAGCCAGATTACTCCAACTCTGGCCATTGGGGGCGAAACATTGGCCCCCGTGGAGAGGGCGCGCAATTTGGGTGTCCTCCTGGATTCCCGGCTGTCCTTGGAGGACCATGTGGCAGCCGTGGCCAGGGGGGCGTTTCATCAGGTACGCCTGATGCGCCAATTGCGCCCCTTACTGGACCGGGCTGCCCTTTGCACAGTCACTCAAGCTCTTGTGACGTCCCGTCTCGACTACTGTAATGCTCTCTACATGGGGCTTCCCTTGAGGTGCACTCGAAAGCTACAGCTAGTCCAAAACGCAGCCGCGCGGGTAATTACGGGAGCTACCAGAAGCTCCCATATAACACCAATCCTGCGCGAGCTGCATTGGCTTCCTGTGGTTTTTCGGGTGCGCTTCAAGGTCTTGACGACTATCTTTAAAGCGCTCCATGGCTCGGGGCCTAGTTATATGCGAGACCGTCTCGTGCCCCATGCATCCCTTAGACCGATACGCTCCCACAGAGAGGGCCTTCTCAGGGTGCCGTCGGCCGGACAATGCCGACTGGCGACACCCAGGGGAAGAGCCTTCTCTGTGGCGGGCCCTGCCCTTTGGAACGACCTACCCCCTGAACTCCGGACCATCACCGACCTCCGCCTCTTCCGCCAATGTCTAAAGACATACTTTTTTCATCAAGCCGGCCTAGCCTAACCTCCCATGGGGACTGTAGAAAAGTTTTAAATTGGGTTTTAATTAATAATTGGTTTTAGCACAGGTTTGGGATCTAATATATATTTTAAATTATTTATGTTCTATTTTTGTATGTTTTTTAAATCTCCTGTGCGCCGCCCTGGGTCCTTCGCGGAGAAGGGCGGGATATAAATGTAATAAAATAAATAAATAAATAAATAAAAGTACTTTAAAAATATTGCAAAATACTACAAATAAAAATAAAGGCTAAGAGTGTTGCAACTTATAATTGATGATATTTCATTACAGTATCTTGTTTTGCCATGTTCTCTCATGGACACAGAGGGCAAATTCTGCCTACTATATTTGATGGTCCTCTTTCTTTTAGAGCAGCGTTTCTCGTATTTACAATATTTTAAGTTTTTTTTTATATGAAATACAAATAAAGACAGTGGAAAAGGGGAGGAAAGGGAAAAAAATGGAAGAAACAAAAAAGCTGTGACTTCCAGCTTGTAAAACAGTAAATACCAGCTGTTTCTATAATCATGATCTGCTTAATCATCAAAACCTAAAATTAAAATTTTACTTTTTTTCTCTCTTGAGTAGACAGTCCAAAAAATTGTTTCCAGGTAGACATGAGCTATTTACATTCTTTCCCCTAATTAATGCAATTAAATTTGCTATCTCTGCCAATTCCTTCATCTTTGCCTTCATCATGATGGGGCAGTGGTTAGAGTGCAGTACTGTAGGATACTTCTGCTGCCTGCCTGCAATTTGGCAGTTCAAATCTCAGCAGGCTCAAGGTTGACTCAGCCTTCTATCCTTCCGAGGTGGGTAAAATGAGGACCCAGATTGTTGGAGGCAATATGCTGATATACAGTCATGGCCAAAAGTGTTGGCACCCCTGAAATATTTCCAGAAAATCAAGTATTTCTCACAGAAAAGTATTGCATTAACACATGTTTTGCTATACACATGTTTATTCCCTTTGTGTGTATTGGAACAAAACAAAAAAAGGGAGGAAAAAAAGCAAATTTGGCATAATGTCACATAAAACTCCAAAAATGGGCTGGACAAAAGTATTGGCACCCTTTCAAAATTGTGGATGAATAGGATTGTTCCAAGCATGTGATGCCCCTTGAAACTCACCTGGGGCAAGTAACAAGTGTGGGCAATATAAAAATCACCCCTGAAAGCAGATAAAAAGGAGAGAAGTTCACTTAGCCTTTGCATTGTGTGCCTGTGTGTGCCACGCTAAGCATGGACAACAGAAAGAGGAGAAGAAAACTGAGGACTTGAGAACCAAAATTGTGGAAAAATATTAACAATCTCAAGGTTACAAGTCCATCTCCAGAGATCTAGATTTGCCTTTGTCCACAGTGCGCAACATTATCAAGAAGTTTGCAACCCATGGCACTGCAGCTAATCTCCCTGGGCGTGGACAGAAGAGAAAAATTGATGAAAGGTTGCAACGCAGGATAGTCCAGAATGTGGATAAGCAGCCCCAAACAAGTTCCAAAGAAATTCAAGCTGTCCTGCAGGCTCAGGGAGCATCGATGTCAGCGCGAACTATCCATCGACATTTAAATGAAATGAAACGCTATGGCAGGAGACCCAGGAGGACACCACTGCTGACACAGAGGCATAAAAAAGCAAGACTACAGTTTGCCAAAATGTACTTGAGTAAGCCAAAATCCTTCTGGGAAACCGTCTTGTGGACAGATGAGACCAAGATAGAGCTTTTTGGTAAAGCACATCATTCTACTGTTTACCAAAAACGGAATGAGGCCTACAAAGAAAAGAACAAAGTACCAACAGTGAAACATAGTGGAGGTTCAATGATGTTTTGGGGTTCTTTTGCTGCCTCTGGCACTGGGTGCCTTGACTGTGTGCAAGGCATCATGAAATCTGAGGATTACCAAAGGATTTTGGGTCGCACTGTAGAGCCAGTGTCAGAAAGCTGGGTTTGCGTCCGAGATCTTGGGTCTTCCAGCAGGCCAATGACCACAAACAGACTTCAAAAAGCACCCAGAAATGGATGGCAACAAAGCGCTGGAGAATTCTGAAGTGGCCAGCAATGAGTCCAGATCTAAATCCCATTGAACACCTGTGGAGAGATCTTAAAATTGCTGTTGGGAAAAGGCGCCCTTCCAATAAGAGAGACCTGGAGCAGTTTGCAAAGGAAGAGTGGTCCAAAATTCCGAGTGAGAGGTGTAAGAAGCTTATTGATGGTTATAGGAAGCGACTGATTTCAGTTATTTTTTCCAAAGGGTGTGCAACCAAATATTAAGTTAAGGGTGCCAATACTTTCGTCCAGCCCATTTTGGGGGGTTTGTGTGACATTATGTCAAGTTTGCTTTTTTCCTCCCTTTTTTGTTTTTTTCCAATACACACAAAGGGAATAAACATGTGTATAGCAAAACATGTGTTAATGCAGTACTTTTCTGTTATTTTATTTATTTATTTATTCGAATTTATACCCCGCCCTTCTCCTTGTTAGGACCCAGGGCGAAAGAAATACTTGATTTTCTGGAAAAAATTCAGGGGTGCCAACACTTTTGGTCATGACTATAAGTCTGAATGCTATTACTATCTTTTCAATTCATTCCTCATTTCAGTGCCTCTTTCCATTTTTGACCATTTTTTTTTACCATTGCTAGGTCACACAGCCCTAGAAAACCAATTGATTCATTGAGAGATTCCCACTCTCTGAGCTACTCTCCAGTAGACTGGCGTCAGAGTTCCCCTCCTGCCCAACCACCCTCTGCTCCAAGGGATCAACGTAGGTAGGTCTCTTCAGCAAGTCTTAGTTCCCTTGACTGAGACGTCGTTTAGGGATTATTTCCAGAATACATTTAACATTGAATCCAAGTCAGTTTCATACCCCCCATTCTCTATCCAGAGACAGGTCTAGGGATAGGTCCTTGCAGAGAAACAGACAAAGCATCAGCAGGTCTCCAGGACGAAAATACCGATGCAAATCTCCCAGTCCCCAAGCTCCTCGTCGCAGAACTTCAAGGTAATGAGCATGACTTGCTAGTTTTAGAAATGCCTAACTAAAGGTCCTATTAAATGTAACAGTTCAACTGACTTGCCTGTACTAATTATAGTTTTGTTATTTCTGAAACTGTGTTTAGGAATTCATTTCCTAAAGGTATAGTTTACTACTAGTAGTAAACTAGTAGTAAAGGTTTACTACTCATTTCCTAAAGGTATGGTGACATTGTGCTAGTGTCTTTAATCCTAAAATATCTATCTTGATGTCTGTGAATTCTTCTCATTTACATCTATATAAATAAAAAAATAACGATGAGTTTGTTCAAAACCGCTAATCTCCAAAACGACTGCACCAATCGCCACCAAATTTTCACACAACGTTCCTTACATGTGCAGCACCAATGATACGTACATATTGTGTGACTGGCACACCGGTGCCACCTGCACGCCACACAAATGTCCAACTGCGGCTCTGCTCACTCACCACCCCCCTCCCCTTCGCGGCCCCTCCCACCCGGCCGCTTTCCACTCACGTCACTTGCATGCGCCGCCTGCATCATACCCGCGACGGTCGCCTCCTCAGCAGCCGCTCTTCTCCACTGCCACCGCCACCCGCCATTTCTGATCCCCCCACGTGCCCACCCCTGCCTGCTACAGCCGCCACCGCCATTTCTGCCCCCCGCCTGCCGCCGCCGCCCACCGCCGTTTGTGACCCCCCGCCCCCCCTGCCGTTTGTGACCCCCCCTGCCTGCCGCCACCCGCCGCCGCCGTTTCTTACCCCCCCCACCCGCCCCTTCCGTTTCTGACCCCCCCGCCCTCTGCCATTTCTGACCCCCCCCCCCGCCTGCCACCGCCGCCCGCTGTCATTTCTGACCCCCCCCCCTTGCCTGCCGCCACTGCCCGCCGCCGCTGTTTCCACCCCCACCACTGTGGCTGACCCTCTTCTGCACACAACTACCACTGTGGCTGACCCTGTGCTATGGCTGACCCTCTTCTGCACACCTCCACCACTGTGGCTGACCCTTTGCTATGGCTGACCCTCTTCTGCACACCCCCAACGCTGTGGCTGACCCTCTTCTGCACACACACACCACTGTGGCTGACCCTGTGCTATGGCTGACCCTCTTCTGCACACACCCACCACTGTGGCTGACCCTGTGCTGTGGCTGACCCTCTTCTGCACACCCGCACTGCTGTGGCTGACTCTCTTCTGCACACCCCAGCCAGGAGGGATGGAGGGAGGGAGAGGGAGAGAGAGGGAGAAAAAAGAGGAAGGAGGGAGGGAGGGAGGGAGAGGGAGAGGGAGAAATACAGGAGGTAGGTAGGTAGGTTTAACCAGACTGGGCCACAGCAACGCGTGGCGGGTACAGCTAGTCTAGATATAAATAAATGGCTTACTTCAAATACAATACAATGCAATACAATAGCAGAGTTGGAAGGGACCTTGTAGGTCTTCTAGTCCAACCCCCTGCGTGGGCAGGAACCTTATACCATTTCAGACAAATGGCTATCTAACATCTTTTTAAAGACGTCCAGGGTTGGGGCATTCACAACTTCTGGAGGCAAGCTGTTCCAGAGGTTAATTGTTCTAACTGTCAGGAAATCTCTCCTCAGTTCTAAGTTGCTTCTCTCCTTGATTAGTTTCCACCCATTGCTTCTTGTCCTGCCCCCAGGTGCCTTGGAGAATAGTTTGACTCCCTCTTCTTTGTGGCACCCTCTGAGATATCGGAACACTGCTATCATGTCTCCCCTGGTCCTTCTCTTCATCAAACTAGACATACCCAGCTCCTGCAACCGTTCTTCATATGTTTTAGTCTCCAGTCCCCTAATCATCTTGGTTGCTCTTCTCTGCACTCTTTCCAGAGTCTCCACGTCTTTTCTACATCGTGGCGACCAAAACTGTATGCAGTATTCCAAGTGTGGCCTTACCAAGGCACTATACAGTGGCATTAACACTTCACGTGATCTAGATTCTATCCCTCTGTTTATGCAGCCTAGAACTGTGTTGGCTTTTTGGCAGCTGCTGCACACTGCTGGCTCATATTTAAATGGTTGTCCACTAGGATTCCAAGATCCCTCTCACAGTTGCTACTATTGAGCAAGGTACCACCTATACTGTACCTGTGCATTTTGTTTTTCTTGCCTAAATGTAGAACCTTACTTTTTTCACAATTGAATTTCATTTTATTAGATAGTGCCCAATGTTCAAGTTTGTCAAGATCCTTCTGTATCTTAAGCCTATCTTCTGGAGTGTTGGCTATTCCTGCCAGCTTGGTGTCGTCTGCAAATTTGATGAGTTCCCCATTTATCCCCTCATCCAAATCATTGATGAAGATGTTGAAGAGTACTGGGCCTAAAACAGAGCCTTGGGGTACTCCACTGCATACTTCCTTCCATGTAGATGCAGTTCCATTGAGGACTACACGTTGAGTGCGGTTGGTCAGCCAGTTGCGAATCCATTTGGTGGTGATGCTGTCTAACCCACATTTTTCTACTTTATCTAATAGTAGGTTATGGTCTACTTTATCAAATGCCTTACTGAAGTCCAAGTAAATTATATCGACAGCATTCCTCTGGTCCACTAATTTGTCAAAGAATGCAATTAGATTCGTCTGGCATGATCTGTTTTTGACAAACCCATGTTGGCTTTTGGCTATTACTTTGTTTGCTTCTAGGTATTCACTTATTTGTTGCTTAATTATCTTTTCCAGAATCTTTCCTGGTATTGAGGTCAGGCTGATGGGTCTATAGTTTCCTGGATCTATTTTTTCCCCTTTTTTGAAGATGGGAACCACATCAGCTCTTTTCCAGTCTTCTGGCAGTTCCCCGGTGCTCCAGGATCTCTGAAAGATATAGTTCAGTGGTTCTGAGATCTCGTCTGCCAGTTCCTTCAGAACCCTGGGGTTTAATCCATCCGGTCCTGGTGATTTGAACTCGTCCAGGGCAGACAGATGCTCACTTACCATTTTCTTCCCTAAAAATAAAGATATTTATTTTTATTATATTGGTAATATAATTTTTATTATATTGGTACTTTGGCAAATAAATTGCAAAAGTACCAATATCTTTATTTCCATGAGTGTGACTGAGCATTATTTGTTTAGTGGGCCTATCTGAAAAAGACAAAGCTAAGCTGAGATAATGATATAGAACAGGGGTGTCGAACTCGATTTCATTGAGGGTCACATCAGGGTTTTGTTTGACTTCAGAGGGCTGCGGGGTGGGGCGTGGCTGGGGTGGCATGGCCATGGTGGGTGTTTGACTCAGGCTCATGATGCATTTTTCCCCTTTGCATTTTCCTGTTAAGGGAAGTCAGCATCTTGGCTGGGTAAGATTCCTCCGCTCTCATTGGAGGCTGAGTCTGGGCAAAGTCTTTAGTCCCGCCCTTCTGCGCACGCATGCCCAGTTTCAAACTCAGCCTCTCTTGAGGTGGAAGCGTCTTTCTGAGCTCCGGATCCTTGGAAAGAAAAGGAAGAAAGTTTGGCTTGTCAGGTACTGGGGACTGGGCCGGCGCTTTGACTGCTCCTGGAGCAGCGCGCCTTAGCTGAGGGCCTCTAAGCCTTTCGGGGCTCGTAGGCAGCCGGCTGTGGAAGGGAGAGAGTGAGAGGGGGAGGAATCCTCCGAAGGGATCCCTGCTGGGAATCGAAGCCCGCTCCCCCAAAGGTCTCCAGGACGAGCCGTCGGCCCGGGAAACGCTCCGCTGCTCCCGGACGGTTGAGCAGCGACCGCGGAGTCGGGGGGACTTTCGGAGATAGATCTAGCCCCCCCCGCCCGCGGAGCGACCCGGGCAAGAAGCAGCAGGCCGGAGAAGTCGCGCCGGGCCGTTTGGGGCCTTGTCGGCAGGCTTTCGGCCTGCAGGCATGCGGAGCGCGTGGGCGGCTGGCGCCAGGCAGCTGCTGCGTGGGCGGGCTTCTCTTGCATCGGGAGGCCTAAAGCAAAGCGAAACGATTTCACTTGCTGCTGAGTTTCTGGCTAGAGTTTGTGGCGCGATGGAAGGGCTTCCCACTCCAGCCTCTACTGAGTTGCCAGAGCCTGTGGCTGGGCCATCTTCTGCCCCGGTGGAGCCTGCTCCAGAGCAACCTTCCCTGTCATCCACTTCCCAGGGGAAAGGGAAGGGGAAGGCCCCTGCCAAGCGGGCAAAAGCCTCCAAAAAGCCTGAAAAATCAAAGACCACTAAAGCTGCTTCTTCTACCTTTGAGAAGAGAAAGGAGAAGGCTTTGGAACGGCTGCATAGCAGAGCAGCAGACAGAGCGCAGGCCCAGGCCTCCCCTCTTTCTCGTAGTTCACAGGCCCACTTGTCCCTCATGGCCTCTCCGGCCCAGGGACATGGAGGGGGAGCTGCCATAAATCCCATTTTTCCCATCGATGTTTCAGGGATTTGGGGGCCTGATCAACCTTCACTGGCACCAGGGCCTTCTCACTCTGCACTCCTACCCCCTGGTATCCAGCGGATGGAGGCAATACCATCCACTTCTGCGGCCTTTCCCATGCCTCTGCCTCAACCAACCCTGGATGCGGCCAATATTCAGGCCATCATCGCTGCAGCCATGTCACAAGGGTTTGCGGCTGGCCTACAACACCAGGTGGCTGGGGTTCAACCTGGCACAGGCCCGACAGGCCTTGCTCCAGTTCCGGTTCCAGAGTCTGTTCCTGCGGGGGGTGTGGAGGATGACGACGACCTGGAGAGTGTGTCCAGTGCAGAGGAAGGTGAAATCCGTGAAGGAGGCCTTTCGGAGGATGAGGGCAGGCCGCCAGAAAAAAAGACTTCTTCAGGTCTGTTCCCTTCGGCCCTTTTCACTTCCCTGCTCTACAAGGCCAGGGCGGCTTCCAATTTCGCCCCTGCGACGGCTCCTGCTGCTCCAGCTCCGCGCTCAGCGCTGATTTCGCCTGAAAATATGTTTGATGACGACATCTTGCCATCAGAGTCGATCCCGATGCCCAAGATCTTTGTAGATCTGGTTCAGCGCCAGTGGGCCACGCCTACCTCGGGGCCTGGACCGTCCTCCACAGATAGGAGGTTTTTCAACGTGGCTGACGAGATGGCGCAATGCTTGACCACTCCAACCGTGGATGCCCCGGTCGTTTCCCTCTACACGGCGGCCAACATGCCTGGGGCCCCGGAAGACGTCCTGAAGCCGGAGGAAAAGAAAGCCGACCTCACTTTACAACGTGGGCATCAGGCGGCGGCGTGGGCCATCCGGGCAGCCACCTCGGCGTCTTTCTTCACTCGTCCCTGTCTTCTCTGGCTGCAGGACCTACAGCTACGTACCCCAGTTGCTGATTTCAGGGCCCACCAGGACATCGCCAAGCTGGTGGCAGCCGTGCAGTTTACATCAGATGCTACTCTGGCCTCGGCCAGGTTCGCCTCTAGGGCCATGGCTTCTTCCGTGGCTTCCCGACGTCTTTTGTGGCTGCGACAGTGGCAGGCGGATGTGCGCCACAAGTGGCGGCTGGCTTCCGCTCCATTCAAGGGCAGCTCCCTGTTCGGGGACGCCTTGGATCCCTTCCTCATTGAAAACAAGGATAAGCGGAAGGTTTTGCCCACGGCTCCCAAAAAGGGGTTTCACCGGGCGGCACCTTATCCCAGGCGGCCCTTTCGGGGTCAGGAGTCGGGTTCGTCCTTTCGGGCCCTCGACTATGGTTCGTCCTTTCGGGGGGCGGATTACGGGTCTCGGGTTTCGTTCCCAGGGTGGATACTTCCCCAGGAACAGGGGCCAATCCGACCGCTTTCAGAGGGGCAAGCAATCCAAGCCCCCCTTTCGGGGGGGGGGGTCAGCGTTCCTACCGCCGGAACTAGTTCCCCGTCTGATGATTACCCTATTGGGGGCAGGTTGACCTTTTTTGCGGACGAATGGGATAGGACCACGTCCGATGTTTGGGTTAGGTCCACAGTTAGAAACGGTTTGTTGTTAGAATTTCTCTCTCCTCCCCCGCTCTGTTTTAGGGCTTGTCCGGTCTCCTCTAATCCGGGGAGGCGCCGCCTCATGCTGGAAGCGGTTCAGCATCTGCTGGAGATTAGGGCCATTGAGGAGGTTCCCGTTGACCAGCAGGACCTGGGATTCTATTCTATCATCTTTGTGATCCCTAAGTCCTCAGGGGGTTGGAGGACTATTTTAGACCTTAAAAAATTAAACAGGTTTCTGCGTTACAAAAGGTTTAAGATGCATTCATTGCAATCCATTTTGTGGGGAGTTCGGCATGGGGACTTTCTCACTTCCATCGACCTCACGGAGGCCTATCTCCATATCCCCATCGCCCCGCAGCATAGACAATACCTCAGGTTTTCATACCTGGGCCAGCACTATCAGTACACGGCGCTTCCCTTTGGGCTTTCATCCGCGCCCAGGGTCTTCACCAAGGTGTTGGCTTCTCTGTTGGCCAGCTTGAGGGAAGTCCCCATACGTTTAAACGCGTATCTAGATGACATTCTCCTGCTGTCCCCCTCCCCTGGGCGGGCTCGCAGGGACCTGGCCTTCACCATTCACACCCTACAGATCCATGGGTTCTCCATTAATGTCTCCAAGAGCCATTTCCAACCTACTACTCGGTTGGTTCACTTGGGGGCCCTGATTGACACGGTGGGAGGTAGGGTCTTCCTGTCTCGGGAGCGGTTGGAGTCGCTCCGGGCTCTGGTCCGTCAGGTCAGGGGTGAGGCGAGGCCTTCCCTGGCTTCCCTCTCAAAATTGCTGGGAACCATGGTTTCCTGCATCGGAATTGTACCTTGGGCCAGACTTCACACGAGGGATCTCCAATGGTTTCTTTTGCCATTTCAGAAGCGGCTGCTCAGTTGTTCCCTGGCCCGAGTTCGTCTTTTCTTAGAGGCTTCCCGCTCCTTCCAATGGTGGTTGTCCCAGGCGGTCACCAAGGGCCGCCTCTTCCAGGAACAGGAGTTGGTGACGGTCACCTCGGACGCCAGCCTCTTTGGTTGGGGGGCCCACTGCCTGGGACAGTGGGCGCAGGGCCGGTGGGAGCCGGCCAACTTGGCTCACAGCATCAATTGGCTGGAGCTCCGGGCGATCCACCTGGCCCTTCGTCACTTCATCCTTCTGCTGAGGGGGAGGCATGTCCTGGTGCTCACGGACAACATGGCGGCCAAGGCACATGTAAACCGCCAGGGGGGCACCAGGGCTCACTCCCTCATGGTCGAGGCCAAACAGTTGGGTCTCTGGGCCGAGCGACACCTCGCCTACTTGACGGCGGAACACATTTCGGGGGTCTCGAATGTGCAGGCGGATTGGCTCAGCCGGGAGGTGATGGACAAGGCAGAGTGGCAGCTGTGCCCCAGCCTCTTCCAAGACATTGTGGCCCTGTTTGGGGAACCGGTGATGGACCTTTTTGCCACTCCCTCCAACACGCAGCTCCCGAGGTTCTTCTCACGCTTCCCTTCGCGGGGGGCGGAGGGGGCGGACGCTTTGCGGTGCAGCTGGCCCCTCGGCCTCCTTTATGCCTTTCCTCCCTTGCCCCTTCTTCCCCGGGTCCTGCAGAAGATCGTGTCGGAGAGGGCGGAGGTGGTGCTCCTGGCCCCGCATTGGCCCCGCAGGCCTTGGTTCACGGACTTGCGGAGTCTCTCGGTGGAGCGGCCGTGGAGAATCCCCAGCGACCGGATATCCCTCGTCCAGGGATCGCTGGAGCACCCGGACCCGCAATGGTTCCAGCTGACCGCCTGGCGATTGAGCGGAGCATCCTGACTCGTGACAACTATTCCCCCGGGGTCATCCGCACCATCCAGGCGTCGAGGCGGCCCGCAACAAACCGTATCTATGATTCTACCTGGCGGGCTTTTTGCCGTTGGTGTGCGGGTAAGTCCCTTCACCCTCTTCAGTCTACCATTCCACAGGTCCTGGACTTCCTACAGTCGGGCCTCGACAAGGGGTTGGCGCTGAACACCATCAGACGTCAGATGGTGGCCATCTCGTCAGTGCTCACTTGTGGAGGATCCCTGTCCCTGTCTCAGGTGCCCACGGTGCGGCAATTCTTCAAGGGTGCCTCGAACTTGACTCCGCCGGCGGTCCGGCGTTACCCCTCCTGGGATCTTCCTCTTGTGTTGGACTCCCTCACTGGACCTCCGTTTGAACCGTTGAGGGAGGTATCTCTGCGTTTCCTTTCATTCAAGGTGGCCTTCCTCATAGCAATTACCTCGGCTCGCAGAATTTCCGAGCTGCAAGCCCTGTCGGTCAGGGAAGATCTCTGTGTTTTTCACCAGGACAGAGTAGTATTGAGGTTGGACCCATCCTTCATCCCGAAGGTGTGCTCTTGTTTCCACCGTTCTCAGGAACTGGTCTTGCCAAATTTTTGTCCCGAACCTGATCACCCCCTGGGACGTAGATGGCACAAGTTAGACGTGCGCAGGGCTCTCAAGGTCTATCTTAAACGTACTAAGGCCTTTCGGGCCTCAGAAGCCTTGTTTGTGTCCTTCCAGCCGTCATCGCTGGGCAGGAAGGTGTCATCGGTTACTATTGGGCGTTGGATCAGGGCCTGCATTTCCATGGCCTACCAGGCCCGCTCCTCAACGGTCCCGGGCCGCTTAACTGCTCATTCCACGAGGAGCGCGGCCACCTCTGCAGCCTGGGCAGCCCAGGCTTCCCTTCAAGAGATCTGTAAAGCGGCCACGTGGGCATCCCCTTCGCCCTTCATTACTCATTACAAGTTGGACACATATGCATCCGCAGATGCGGCCTTTGGCCGGAGAGTCCTCCAATCTGTAGTTCGCGCTGAGAGGCCTGACCAATTATGATTCCCGCCCGGGGACACCTACCGCTTTGGTACGTCCCAGCCAAGATGCTGACTTCCCTTAACAGGAAAATGAGTGTTGGTCCTTACCTGATACGCCTATTTTCTGTAAGGGAAGTCAGCATCTTGCCCCGCCCCGAAGATTGGTGTTATCTTCTGTTGATTCAGGTCAGGGATCGTTCAGCCTTGGCACCTGTTTTTGGTTGGTTGTTATGTTACTGTGCTTCTCAGTGGTTGTTTTACATGGGCTCTCATTGATTCGGATCCGGCTGATTCTTCACTGCTACCTTCGTGGTCAAGACGCTTCGAGTCTGGGATCGTCTTCGTTTGAAACTGGGCATGCGTGCGCAGAAGGGCGGGACTAAAGACTTTGCCCAGACTCAGCCTCCAATGAGAGCGGAGGAATCTTACCCAGCCAAGATGCTGACTTCCCTTACAGAAAATAGGCGTATCAGGTAAGGACCAACGCTCATTCAAAACAGCTCTTCCAGACGAAGGGAGATTTACTTTCTGGCACAAACAGTCTCAATTCCATAATGTAGAGATTTAAAGACATGTAAAGTCCCCAGCTGCTATGGTGCTTGACTCTTTTGTATAGTAGCAGAGCATAAATGAACTGATAACTTGTCCAGATGTCTCTAAAAACTGTCTGTCCAACAGTCTGTCCAACAGTCTACCGCTGACATAGCCCTAGAGGAGGATTTAATATTAGTAATAATTTACAAAATTGATATACCACCCAATTCTCAATGACCCTGGGTGTCTCACAACAATCAAAAAATTACAATTAAATCAATCACTGGTAAAAGATTAAGATAAAAGATGACAAACTCGGTGATCAGAGGGGTCTCTCTCATCAAATACTTGGGTGAAGAGTCAGATGTTTTAGGCTCTTCTGAACAACAGCAATCCAGATCTTGGAGGGCACCTACCGTATTTTTCGGAGTATAAGACGCACCTTTTTTCCTCTAAAAAGAAAAGAGGCTGAAAATCTGGGTGCGTCTTATACATCGAATACAGCACTTTTTGCCTCCCAAAACCCCACCCCTTTCACCAAAATGGCTGTGCCTAGTCTTATGGAGGCTTCCAGAGAGCTCCTGGGAGCTGGGGAGGGCAGAAATTAGCCTAAATCGGGGCGTTTTTTGCCCCCCCCAGCCCCCAGCAGCACTCTATAAGCCTCCATAGGACTATGCATTCAATTTATTTGACACAAAAATGGCCCGTTTTTGCGATAAATAACCCCCCAAGGCTAGTCATGCTTTTTATTTGAAGAAAAACAGCCACATTTTTGTGGAGAAAGAGCAGTTTGGGGGAAGTATGCAAAGTGTAAAAAAACCTTTTTTATTTTCCTTTCGGAAGGCTGTTTAGTTACTTGGCAACTTTAAGACTTTGGACTTCAACTCCCAGAATTCTCCAGCCAGCATAGCTTGTGGACATAGCTGGCTGGAGAATTCTGGGAATTGAAGACCACAAGTCTTAAAGTTGCCACGTTTGGGAACCCCTGAATTAGAACACTTTTGGAAAGCTCTTTTGGAAGGCTCTTTAACTGTTTCTGTGCCAGGAGAAACAAAGTTTTAATGTTTGTCAGCAATTTCTTTCTCCAGGACATGGATAAATACACCTGGAAACATCAACCTACCTACCTACTCTCTCTCTCTCTCCCTACTGTATTTCTCTCTCTATTTCTCTCTCTCTATCCTTCTACCTACCTACCTACACACACTCTCTCTCTCCCTACCTACCTACTGTATTTCTCTCTATTTCTCTCTATCCTTCTACCTACCTATTTACCTACACACACACACTCTCTCTCTCTCTCTCTCCCTACCTACCTACTGTATTTCTCTCTCTATTTCTCTCTATCCTTCTACCTACCTACCCACACACTCACACTCTCCCTACCTACCTACTGTATCTCTCTCCATTTCTCTATCCTTCTACCTACCGATCTACCTACACACACACACACACACTCTACCTATCTACCTACTGTATTTCTCTCTCTAGTTCTCTCTCTTTCTATCTCTTTACCTACCTACCTACCTACTCTCTCTCTCTCTACCTACCTACCTACCTACCTACCTATTGTATTTCTCTTTCTTTCTCTCCCTCTCTCTCCATCTATCTACCTACCTACTTTTTTTTGTAATTTACCTCTTCAAAACCTTGGTGCGTCTTATACTCTGGTGCGTCTTATACTCCGAAAAATACGGTAGTTCTAGTTGGCAGATGCTGCTAAAGAGAAGGTGAAGAAGGTGCTGCCTCCTGCAGCACTCTGCCAGCCAAAACAGGCTGTGGGGTGCCTCTGCCTCTTGCCCACGGGGCCGGCCTGGAAATGTCAAAGGACCGGCCTGCGGTGCCTCTACAGGCCAAAACAAGGCACCGGGAGGGGGTGTGTTGTTGGCCAGCAGAGTGCTTGCAGGAGGCTGAAAACAGGCTGGGGGACATGTGAGCACCCCCCGGGCCCATTTTGGCCAGCAGAGGCACGCAGGCCAGTCCTTTGATATTTCCAGTATACTTCTTTTTAAAAAAAAAAAAAATTTTATTTACAAACATGTAAAATACACTAACACAAAACTTTGACATACACTACATTTACACCATACAATACGAACAGGAACTTCCTGTTCTTTCTAATAGCAATTGTCAATCGAAGCTGCTCATCTTATATTGTTTCCCTTTCTGTTATATTTCATTTGGATTTCACCATTCTAAACCCTCTTATTTTACTCATAACTACTGTTTTTAAGTTTTGCTGTATTCCTTCATTGGTTCTTGATTGTTTCCTCCATCCACCTAAACCAGTGATGGCGAACCTATGGCACGCGTGCCACAGGTGGCACACGGAGCCATTTCGTAGGGCACGCGAGACGTTGCCTTGATAGCTCCAGCGCGCATGTGGGCGCTGACCAGCTGATTTGGATTTCATTTTTCGCTGTTTTTTGCTTTCTGGAGGCTTTCTGGAAGCCTCCGGAGAACGAAAAACAACCCAACCTGCAAACCGGAAGTTTGGGAATAAATATCCGGTTTGCATTTCGCTGTTTTTCTCCCTCTGGAGATTTCAGGATGGAATCGCAAGGCAGCCCTGAGAAAGTCTTCCCTCTGCAAAACCCTAATTTTCCCTAATTTTTTATTTTCCAATAAGTTCATATGTTCCCTTTTGATGTGCACTTCTTGTATACAGGTTATATTCGCCTTTAGTTTCCTAAGTTTATTAAACATCTGGGCTCTTTTTTTTGGTGCATTCAGTCCATTCATATTTATTGAGATAATCATTATTTCCTGGTCCATCTTTAGATGTGGTGTTTTTTATTGCTTCTGGTTTGTATCTGACTTTTCCTTCTCGCGCCTTCTTTTCCCGCTCTCTCTCTTTCTTGCCTCTGTTCTTCTTTAATGTTTCCTTCCTTGTCCTCTGGTGTTTCTTCTTCTTGACTTCTACTTTCTAGGTCCTCTTTACTCCCTTGTTCTTCCCCAGTGCAGTATTTTTTATAGAATTCCTGCGCTTCTTCTATATTCTCTATCTTATATCTTTTTCCTTGCCAGGATATCAGTACCCCTTCTGGTACCAACCATCTGTATATAATACTATTCTTATTTAACCTACCTATATTATTTCTCCCTCTCTCTCTCTATCCCTCTACCTACCTACCTACCTACCTACTGTATTTCTCCCTCTCTCTATCCCTCTACCTACCTACCTTCCCCTCACCTCCCCAGACCCCCCCTAGTCAACCTCCTCCAGGCCCCCTCCTGCCCTCCCTCCAAGCGACCAGGTCCTCCCTCACCTCGCCAATCCCCCCACCCCCACCCAAAAGAAAGGAAGGGGCGGTTGCGGAGGAAAAACTTTTGGCCGTGATTCTCCTGGCTTCCAGCCTCTGCCGGCAGCAGGTCAGGCTTCGTCGGCGCCGGCAAGCGCAGGTAGTGACGGGGGACCGAGAGCGGAAGTCCCGTCCCCAAATCCCGGAAGTGCCAGGGTGATTTGTCTCTTGGGCCGCAAGGACACCTTCCTCCTCCTACTCTTCCCCCCCCCCCAAGTTCAGGTATACTGCCTCTTCAACTGGAGGCACCAATTGGGGGGTGGGTGAGGAGCCCTGCCCGAAACTCTGCCCCCTTATCCCGGTAATCTTCAGACGGGGCTGAGCGTGCGTGTGTCCACGCACGCACATATGCCTCATGCCACCAGGGCCGCAGGGCCTTGTGGGAAGGGTAGTTCATTGAGGAAGCGACCATTGGAAATGTGACATTGGGGGAAGGGTGTGATGCAGCATAAGAAGCAGATGGGTGGGAGGAGTTAAAGGGAGGTAAAATACTCAGAAGTGCTGCACTTTTACATTTGTGTAGCGTGCACTTGGCACAGGTGTGTCATCCACACAATCTATACATATCATTGGTGCTGCACTTGTAAGGAACGTTGTGTGCAAATTTGGTGGCGACTGGTGCAGTAGTTTTGGAGATTAGCGGTTTTGAACAAACTCATAGTTAACTTTTTATTTATATAGACTAGCTGTACCCGCCACATGTTGCTGTGGCCAAGTTTGGTTAAATGAAAAAGTTTCCCCTCCTAGACCCTCTCAGCGACCCCCTTCCTTCACTGCCTTGGTTTCCCCTCCCTCTCCCTCCCCTCCCTCTCTTACTCTACCTACCTACTTACCTACCTACTGTATTTCTCCCCCCCTCTCTCTATCCCTCTACCTACCTACTTAGCTACCTACCTACTGTAATTTTCCTTCTCTCTCTCTATCCCTCTACCTACCTACCTACTGTATTTCTCCCTCTCCCTCTCTATCCCTCTACCTACCTACCTACTGTATTTCTCCATCTCTCCCTCTACCTACCCACGTACTGTATTTCTCCCTCTCTCTCTCCATCCCTCTACCTAACTACCTACGTACTGTATTTCTCCCTCTATCCCTCTGCCTACCTACCTACTTACCTACCTAGAGAGAGAGGAGAGAGAGGCCGCTGACTCGGAAGCGGACTTGTGGGGGGGGGAGTTGACGGAGGGGGGGGCAAAGGCGGTGGAGGAGGAGACGCTGCTGACATGGCAGCGGGGAGGTGGCGCGGTGGAGGATAGGCTGCTGACTCGGCAGCGGCCTTGTTGGGGGGAGGTGGCGGAGGGGGTGCGGCGGCGGAGGAGGAGAGAGGCCGCTGAGGAGGCGACTGTTGCGGATATGATGCAGACCGCTCCACCGGTCATGCAAGTGACGTGAGCTGAATAGCGGCCGGGGGGGAGGGTCCGCCAATGGGAGGGGGGGCGAGTGAGGGAAACACACAGAAGAGCTGCAGTTTTACATTTGTGTGGCGTGTACCTGGAACCGGTGCACCATCCACACAATCTGTACTTATCATTGGTGCTGTACTTGTTAGAAACGTTGTGTGAACATTTGTTGGCGATTGGTGCAGTAGTTTCTGAGATTAGCGGTTTTGAACAAGCTCATAGTTAACTTTTTATTTATATAGAATAGATGATTCCTCCTTGTCTCCTCAAGATTTGTAGCCATCACATCTTGGTTTTTCATCAATATCTCTTGTATCATCTGGAGCGTCGCTTGCATACTCTGCATTGTAGGGGCTGGTACTGATGTTCCTGCCGTCGTTTCACCTTTCTCCAGCCCCAGTGAGCTCTCAATTGTTTTTTGACTGGATGGGGAGGATATTGCAGAGGGAGGGTTGGGTGTTGTGTTTTCCCCTGATTTCACTGAAGTTGTCATCTTTATCTCTCTATATAACCTTGCCCACAGTCGCATGCAAGTTCGCTTATCAACCCTATCAGCAATATCTACGGTTTCGACAGTATCAATAACTATATATCTCGACTTCCGCTTCTGCCTTTCAGCGGCGACGGACGGGTCCTGGACTCGTCCGCCGCTTTGTTCCTTTTTCTGCCCCCCCACGGGGGCGAGACACCCCTTTTTGGGGGTCTCCCGTAGGGCTGGCTTGCCTGGGTCAGTTTACCCCTGCGGCAGCGGGGAAACGGCCCTTGTCTTCAGCCTAGGCGAAGAAGGGCATGCTGCGGGGGGTTTCCCCTTCCCCATTGGAGAACGGCAACTCATGGTGAATTTGGAGAGAGCTGGATGTTCGGGTCGGAAGGCTCTCCTGGGGCTTTGGCTGCGAGGTGGAGAGTGAGTGATTTTGACTTTATTTCTGCTGACAGCCTGGATTAAAGAGCTTGGAGGGGGGTGTTTGTTTGTTAAACCCCCCCTCAGATTTAAAGCGGCGCTTAGAAATGGCTCCTCGTTGCGAGGAAGCAGACGTTTTCTATGTGGATTGCCTGGAAACAAGTGAAAGCAAGTGAAAGTGGTTTTGCGGCTTGTTTTTTTCCCCACAATGTATCGAAGTCCGGTTGGCTTGAAACAATTTCTTTTTTGTTATTTTCTCCTGCTGGCTCTCAGTCTGGGCGGTGGAAGATGGCTCCCTTTGTTCCTGAATGACTATTTTATTTATGGAAAATTACCAACATCTCTTTGTGATCTGGACTCCCTCTGGCTATTAATGAAGAAATTTCTGGATTAATTGATTCCTTCCCTGGAGTGCCTTCTCTACTATAATTATTGATTTGGAAAAGTGTTTCTCTTCTGGTTCCTGAACTTTTTACAACCCTGATTTGAACTTTTATCTCCTGATTTGCCTCAACGGCCCCACCCAAAAAAACGCCATTTTAGTGACACTGACTTTACCATGGCACAAAAATCAGAACTGGCAGGTTTGGAACAAAGAATGTCATCTTTGGAATCTGTGTTACAAACTTTGGTGCAAGAAATTAAGGCCTTGAGAGAAGATAACAGCAACTTTAAGAAGGAACTTCTGGAAACACGGAAGCAAGTGCTGGAGAACACACAGAAGACTGAAGAGTTGGAAGGGGGGCTGGCTGGGGCAAAGGGAGAGCTTAAAAATGTTAACAGTGAGGTTGGAGAACTAACTGGGCATATGGCTAGGATGGATTTTGAAAGGATGTCATATTTTTTAAGATTTCAGAACATTTCTGAGGAACCTGGTGAATGTCTCCCTGAACTCATGAGTACAATTTTAGCAGATTATTTACATAAACCTAAAGATGAGATCAGGGGGCACATTGACCTAGTTTACAGAATAAATTCTGCATATGCCAGGATAAATGAAGTACCCAGAGAGATACATATCAAATTTGTTAGAAGGTCAACCAGAGAGGGAATTTTGAAGGCGCAGAGAGGGGGACCGTTAATTTACCAACAAAAGGAAGTCGTCATCTTGAAGCAGATCCCAAAAAAGATTAGAGAGATGAGAAGGAAATTTTCCTTCTTATCCAAAAAATTGTTTGACCACGGGATTTGGTTCAAGTGGGCGATGCCCGAAGGGATGCTGGTGTTCTGGGAAGGAGGAAGAGTAAGGATTAAAACAGTTGTTGAGGCGGAAGCCTTTCTTAAAAAACATTCCTCTGCCCTGGGGGAAGATCCAGGGGGGGCAGGGGGGGCCACGGCCCCGCCCGCTGGGGGCCAGGGGGGAGAAAAAGAAGATACAATTGCCAAGAGACTTAGATCCAAAAAATGACTTTGCTTGCTTTTTTTTTTTTAATTATTAACATGTTTTAATCCTTTTGTACCGGGATGTTTATACATGACTGTCAGCAGAGAATTGGGAATTTATGATGTATGCACTTATCTTAGCCTTGTAGTATTTTTGATAAATTTTTTACCAATGTTTTATTATGAAGCCCGGGAAGGGCCAATGATCCCGACGTGAAAGTTCTCAAAATGTTTTCTGTAACCCTTACCCCACCCTTTGAAAAATTGTAAAAACCCAATAAAACTTTTTCAATACAAAAAATAACTATATATCTCGCTATTTAACAATAATTAACCTTATATTTTTCTATTTTGTTTTTAATCCTTAATTATTATTATTAATTATTATATGCCATAGAGTTATATATCATACTGTTATCTTCTACAAATAAATGTCTCTCAGTAATGTTGTTATACTCCAAGTTATGTCACCGTTGGTTTTCTTACATCAGCCTTCGTGGTTCAAAGTTATAATCCACTTGGTGACTTCCGGTTCCGGCTCCAGCGGCGACGAGCGAGCCTAGGGCTCGCTCGCCGCTTTGTTTCTTTTCCTGCCCCCCCACGGGGGCGAGACGCCCCGTTTTTGGGGGTCTCCCGTAGGGCCGGCTTGCCTGGGTTGCTCACCCCCACGGCAGTGGGGAAGCGACCCTTGTCTTCGGCTCAGGTGGAGGAGGACATGCTGCGGGGGGGTTTCCCTTCGCCAAAGGAAGACGGCATCGTTCACGAACATGGAGAGAGCTGATCGGCTGAGTCGGAAGGCTTCCCGGGGCTTCGGCTGCGAGGGGGAGAGTGAGTGATTTAAAACTTTTTTTTCTTTGCTGTCAGCCTGGCTGAAAGAACTTGGAGGGGGGTGCTTGCTTGTTAAACCCCCCCTCGGATTTAAAGCGGCACCTGAAAATGGCTCCTCGCTGCGAGGAAGCGGATATCTTCAATCCGGATTGTTTGCAACAAGGGAAAGTGATCTGCGGTTTGCCTTGCAACAAAGTTTCTAGGGCTGGCTGGCTTGAAACAAATTTTTTTACCACTCTCTCCTTCTGGCTTTGATCTTGGGCGGTGGAAGATGGCTTCTCTTTGTCCCTGAATGACTATTTTACTTATGAAAAATTCCCAGCGTCTCTTTGTGATTTGGACTTCCTCTTGTTACTAAAGAAGAATATTTTTTTTTGGATTTGTGATCTCTTTTCTGGAGTGCCTTCGTTATTATAATTATTGATCTGGAAAACTGTTTCTTGGTTCCTGAACTTTACAATCCTGATTTGAACTTTTGGCTCCTGATTTGCCTCAACAGCCCCACCCAAAAAACGCCATTTTAGTGGCATTGACTTTAACAGCTAATCATGGCACAAGAATCAGCACTGGCAAGCTTGGAATTAAGGATGGCTTCTCTTGAATCTGTTATACTAACTTTGGTACAAGAAATCAAGGCCCAGAGAGAAGAAAATATCAACTTTAAAAAGGAGCTATTGGACACACGGAAACAAATGCTGGAGAACACACAGAAGAATGAAGAGTTGGAAGGGGGGCTGGTGGGGGCTAAGGGAGAGATTAAAAATGTTACTAATGAGGTTGTGGAAATAAATGGGCATGTGTCTAGGATTGATATGGAAAGGATGACATTTTTTGAGATTTCAGAATGTTTCTGAGGAACTTGGTGACTGTCTCCCTGAACTCATGAGCACAATTATAGCAGACTATTTACATAAACCTAAGGATGAGATCAGGGGGGACATTGACCTAGCCTACAGAATAAACTCTGCATATGCCAGGATAAATGAAGTACCCAGAGAGATACATGTTAAATTTGTTAGAAGGTCAACCAGAGAGGAAATCTTGAAAGTGCAAAGAGGAGGTCCGTTAATTTACCAACAAAAGGAGGTTGCCATCCTGAAGCAGATCCCAAGAAAGATTAGAGAAGCAAGAAGGAAATTTTCCTTCTTGTCCAAAAAATTGTTTGATTACGGGATCTGGTTCAGGTGGGTGACGCCCGAAGGGATGCTGGTGTTCTGGGAAGGAGGAAGAGTGAGGATTAAAACAGTTGCTGAGGCGGAAGCCTTTCTTAAAAAACATTCCTCTGTCCTGGGGGAAGATCCAGGGGGGGCAGGGGGGGGCACGGCCCCGCCCGCTGGGGGCCTGGAAGGAGAGATAGAAGATACAATTGCCAAGAGACTTAGATCTAAAAAATAACTTTGCCTTGATTTTCTGAGTAATATTGTATAACATGTGTATCTGGATTTTTGTAAATGACTGACAGCATAGAACTGAGAACTTAGAAATATGTACTTGCTTTCACTTTGTAGTATATGAAAAATGTTTTTTGTTTATGATCTATTTTGATGTCCCGGAAGGGCCGACGACTTTGACGTGAATGCTCTCAAAATTTCTTTGTATCCCTTACCCTACCCTATTGAAAAACTGTAAAACCAATAAAACTTTTTCAATATAAAAAAAAAAAGTTATAATCCACTTGGTGTCGCCCTCTCCTCAAAATTACTGTCCGTTCTATCAGTCACCGTTAATTAATATCGCAAACCCAGAGGCAAAGTCAAAACGGGGGGTGGGGAGGGTTAAGGAAGCCCTCCAACCTTTCCAAAACGAGACTCTCCTTACTGTCTCTGGTACAGTTTTAACTTCCGAAAAGAGTAGATGATATACAGTTGTGTTCAAAATTATTCAACCCCCGCTGAAATTTAGTGTTTTGGCCAGTTTGACATTGATTTTGATCATTCAGTCATCTTGCTTACATTTAAATCAAAGAGGCACTTGTAGGTCAGACAAATATAACATAACATTTATAATGAAATAACCACAAATGTCTTTTCTGTGCTCACATCATTATCAGTTTTATTCAACCCCCAAGTGACATTCAATCTTAGTACTTAGTACAACATCCTTTTACAGTTATAACAGCTTTTAAACGTGAAGCATAGCTTGACACAAGTGTCTTGCAGCGATCTACGGGTACCTTCGCCCATTCTTCATGGGCAAAAGCCTCCAGTTCAGTCACATTCTTAGGCTTGCGCACTGCAACTGCTTTCTTTAAGTCCCACCAGAGGTTCTCAATCGGATTTAATCTGGTGACTGCGATGGCCACTCCAAAATGTTCCAGCCTTTACTCTGCAACCATGCTCTAGTGGACTTGGAGGTATGCTTGGGATCATTGTCCTGTTGAAAGGTCCAACGTCTTGCCAGCCTCAGGTTTGTGACGGACTGCATCACATTTTCATCCAATATCTCCTGGTACTGAAGAGAATTCATGGTACCTTGCACACGCTGAAGCTTCCCTGTACCTGCAGAAGCAAAACAGCCCCAAAGCATGATTGACCCTCCGCCATGCTTCACAGTAGGCAAGGTGTTCTTTTCTTCATAGGCCTTGTTCTTCCTCCTCCAAACATAGTGTTGATCCATGGGCCCAAACAGTTCTAATTTTGTTTCATCAGTCCACAGAACACTATCCCACAACTTTTGTGGTTTGTCCACATGACTTTTGGCATACTGCAGTCGACTGTTCTTATTCTTTGGAGACAGCAAGGGGGTGCGCCTGGGAGTTCTGGCATGGAGGCCTTCATTACGCAGTGTGCGCCTTATTGTCTGAGCTGAAACTTCAGTACCCACATCTGACAAATCTTTTCTCAGTTCCTCAGCAGTCACACGGGGACTTTTCTCCACTCTACGCTTCAGGTAGCGCACAGCAGTCGAAGTCAGCATCTTCTTTCTGCCACGACCAGGTAGCGTTTCAACAGTGCCCTTTGCCTTGAATTTGCGAATGATGCTTCCTATGGTGTCTCTTGGTATGTTTAACATCTTTGCAATCTTCTTATAGCCATTGCCCTTCCTGTGAAGAGAAATCACCTGTTCTCTTGTCTTCCTGGACCATTCTCTTGACTTCACCATGTTTGTAACCACACCAGTAAATGTCTAGAAGGAGCTGAGTATCACAGTCATTTTAAAGCTGCCTAATTGGTGCTTATTATGCTTGATTGCTGCTCGGTGACATCCACAGGTGTTTTCAATACCTGATCGAAAACACCTGAATGAACCTCTGTTCTTCAGAGGTAGTCTTTAAGGGGTTGAATAATTGTGTCAATGAAGAAATCACAAAAGAAACATTTACTACTGTATTACAAAAACAATTGATGTCATTTTAGTTGCATTTGGTTCTTTAAAAAGTCCTTGTAGGATTTCATTCTGAATACAATTACAAATGTACACTAAATTCCCTAAACCCCTTTACAGCATTGGGGGTTGAATACTTTTGAACACAACTGTATATTTGCAACGTGTCCCCTCCAAAAGGATGTTCACAATTGAAGCTACTCACAGTTCAAAATTCAACTATTCTTTGGAAAGACAAAGGAGTGGGAAGAAGAGTCGGGAGAGAAGAAAGGAATGATAATCAACAACCACCCCAACTGTTATATAATCCTTTTGTGTTTACCAAGTCTTCCAAGTCTTCTTAGCAGCTACTATAACACACTCCTATTGTCCCTGCCGGGTTTTAGTTCTTTCTCCTCCCTCTCGTATCGGGTTTCCACTCTGGCTGCTTCCTTTCAAGTTATTCACGCTGTCAATTCCAATTCAGCATCTCAGCTCTCACTACTTTCGGCAATATTCCAGACTGTAAAAACAGTCTCCATCACTGAGCCTCTTTCTTTTCAGCTCACCTTTTCTGCCAATTTCACGTTGTCTTTCCTTTCTTTGGGTTGTCAATAATAACAGACGCCTCGAGTCAATTGCTGTCTCTCTGTCCCTTCTTATGCATCCGCCATGGTTACGGTCCTGGCCAAATGGCAGGATAGCTCCTCGTCTGTTTAGTGGGTTTCTCCTACCCATTGGAAGATTTGCCTTATCATCCCAGCATCTTCAGAGTTTCCCCCTTAATCTGCTGGTCCCTCCAGGATCTGCAGCACTCAGAAATGAGCTCAAACGAAGAAGTTAGAAATAGAGATTGCGGGAGCTCCCGTTCTTCAACTCTTAGCACAATGACGTCACGTCCGGTCTCCTCCACTATACTTCTTATCCATCTGCTCTCTGAAATTCAAGCTCACTTGTGAACTGAAAGCAGCTGGGGACTGTTAATCTCAAAGTAAAATCCTTAGGCTGAACAAACCCCATTTTCAGAAAATGTTCTGTTTCATTCCCCTCTGGTTTGAAGTGTGAGATCCAGAGAGCTATACATGAAGCATTTATCCCTTCGTTCTTTTGAAACTTATCAGAGCTGACTTCTTAAATTCTGTAAGACTTGACCTCACTACTTCTTTATTTAAACTACTAGCTGTACCCGGCCACGCGTTGCTGTGGCCCAGTCTGGTTAAATGGCCAACCAACCTGTGTACACACAACCACCGTATAACTCCCAACCTACCTACCTACTGTATTTCTTACTCTCTCCACCTACCTACCTACCTACCTACCGTATTTGTTCCTCTCTCCCTCTACCTACATACCTACCTACTATATTTCTCCCTCTCTCTCTATCCCTCTACCTACCCACCTACCTACCTACCTACTGTATTTCTCCCTCTCTCTCTCTATCCCTCTACCTACCTACTTACCTACCTACTGTATTTAATACAATAATACAATAGCAGAGTTGGAAGGGACCTTGTAGGTCTTCTAGTCCAACCCCCTGCATGGGCAGGAACCTTATACCATTTCAGACAAATGGCTGTCTAACATCTTTTTAAAGACTTCCAGGGTTGGGGCATTCACAACTGCTGGAGGCAAGCTGTTCCAGAGGTTAATTGTTCTTACTGTTAGGAAATTTCTCCTTAGTTCTAAGTTGCTTCTCTCCTTGGTTAGTTTCCACCCATTGCTCCTTGTCCTGCCCCCAGGTGCCTTGGAGAAAAGTTTGACTCCCTCTTCTTTGTGGCACCCTCTGAGATATCGGAACACTGCTATCGTGTCTCCCCTGGTCCTTCTCTTCATCAAACTAGACATACCCAGCTCCTGCAGCCGTTCTTCATATGTCTTAGTCTCCAGTCCTCTAATCATCTTGGTTGCTCTTCTTTGCACTCTTTCCAGAGTCTCCACGTCTTTTCTACATCGTGGCGACCAAAACTGTATGCAGTATTCCAAGTGTGGCCTTACCAAGGCACTATACAGTGGCATTAACACTTCACGCGATCTAGATTCTATCCCTCTGTTGATGCAGCCTAGAACTGTGTTGGCTTTTTTGGCAGCTGCTGCACACTGCTGGCTCATATTTAAATGGTTGTCCACTAGGATTCCGAGATCCCTCTCACAGTTGCTACTATCGAGCAAGGTACCACCTATACTGTACTTGTGCATTTGGTTTTTCTTGCCTATATGTAGGACCTTACTTTTTTCACAATTGAATTTCATTTTATTAGACAGTGCCCAATGTTCAAGTTTGTCTAGATCCTTCTGTATCTTAAGCCTATCTTCTGGAGTGTTGGCTATTCCTGCCAGCTTGGTGTCGTCTGCGAATTTGATGAGTTCCCCATTTATCCCCTCATCCAAATCGTTGATGAAGATGTTAAAGAGTACTGGGCCTAAAACAGAGCCTTGGGGGACTCCACTGCATACTTCCTTCCATGTAGATGCAGTTCCATTGAGGACTACACGTTGAGTGCGGTTGGTCAGCCAGTTACGAATCCATTTGGTGGTGCTGCTGTCTAACCCACAATTTTCTACTTTATCTAATAGTAGGTTATGGTCTACTTTATCAAATGCCTTACTGAAGTCCAGGTAAATTATATCAACAGCATTCCTCTGGTCCACTGATTTTGTTACTTTGTCAAAGAATGCAATTAGATTCGTCTGGCATGATCTGTTTTTGACAAACCCATGTTGGCTTTTGGCTATTACTTTCTCCCTCTCTCTATCCTTCTACCTACCTACCTTCCCCTCCCCTTCCCAGACCCCCCCCAGTCAACGTCCTCCAGGCCCCCCTCCCTCTAAGCGACCATCAGATCCTCCCACACCTCCCCAATCGCCCCCCCCCCGCCCAAAAGAAAGGAAGGGGCGGTCCTGGCGGAAAAACTTTAGGCTGTGATTCTCCTGGCTTGTAGCCTCTGCCGGCAGCAGGTCACGCTCTGTCGGCGCCAGCAAGCGCAGGGAGTGACAGGACCGAGAGTGGAAGTCCCACCCCTGAATCCCAGAAGTGCCCGGGTGATTTGTCTCTTGGGCTGCAATGACGCCTTCCTTCTACTCCTCCCCCCCAGTTCAGGGAGACTGCCTCTGCACCTGGAGGCTCCGATTGGGGGGTGGGTAGGGAGCCCTGCCCCGAAACTCTGCCACCTTATCCTGGTAATATTCGGACAGGGGGCTGAGCGTGCATCTGTCCGTCCACGCGCGCGTATATGATTCACGCTGCCAGGGCTGCAGGGCCTTGTGGGAAGGGTAGTTCATTGAGGAAGCGACCGTTGGAAATGTGACGTTGGGCATCCGTAACGGATGCCATAAGATTGATACGGGAGCTCGGGCTGATTGAGAAAGACGAGGATTTAAAAGAAATTAAAGATCATATGCTTAAGATGGGTGGAATACAAGTGGAATCTCCAACATTGGAGGAGAAAGGAGCAGTTGGTGGAGATCCTCAAAGTTTAAAACGGAAAGAAATCTCTCCTGCAATGTCCGAACATAAGAAAAGTCGTGAAGAATCTAAGAGAGTGTTAGCCAAGGAGGAGGATCTTAAAAGAAAGCAGGAAGCTGAGTGCGGGGACAAGCCTGTGTTATCTTCTTTTTTTGAAAGTGGAACACAAGAATAACCCGAAAGAAATGACCCGACCATGGGCATGTTCCCCCCCCCACACTCTTTGCATAGAGGCGTAACTCGAATGAGGATGTGGGGGGTGAAGATCAATTGTTATTTGTTGTTGTTGTGTTTTAAGTTTGTCTTTGTTGTGTCTTTTGTATGTTTTTTTTGTTTGGTGTTGGGTGTGCACATAAAGGAAGAGGAGGGGTCAGGAATAAAAAAGTTACCGTTTAAATGCGGTTTATAAAAATAATGACATGGAACGTGAAGGGTACAGGCAATCATATAAAAAGAAAAAGATTGGAGCTTAAAATTAAAAGGGACTCACCTGATATATTATTTTTGCAGGAAACTCACCAAAAATCTGAGGATTTTAATAGAATGAATATTAAAGGTATGCAGATTTATGAAAAATCTTTTGGGACTTCTAAAGCTAGAGGAGTTGCGATATTGATATCAAATAGGGTATATTTTGAGAAAAAACAAGTAATTAGAGATGAAGAAGGAAGATATTTAATAATTACAGGGAATATTAATGAGCAAAAAGTGACATTGGTTAATTTATATCTACCGAATGAAAAACAAAAGGGATTTCTTGATAAAATTACTAAGATTTTGGAAATAGAAAGTGTAGGGAAAGTAATTGTGGCGGGGGATTTTAATTTAATTAGAGATAGAATTGATAGTAATAATCCCACCCGCTTTAGACAAACAAATAAAGGGGAAATTTTAAATAAATGGATGTTTCGAAATAGTGTGGTAGATGTTTGGAGGGAGTTGAAAGGTTCCGAAAGGGTGTATACCTTTTGTTCCAAGGTATACAATACTTATTCAAGAATTGATTATATTTTTGTTTCTAAAGATTTGTTGAATAATGTAGATAGAGTAGATGTGGGAATTTTTAAGGATTCTGACCATGCAGAAGTTACAATGGAAATAGATTTTAATTTTGAGAAAAAGGAAAGAGGTTGGAGATATGATGAAAAATTGTATAAAAAGGAGGAGGATAAAATATGGATATTTAAAAAATGGGAGGAAAGTTGGGGATTGAATGATAATGGAGAGGTTAAATTTGAAATTGTTTGGGATACTATGAAAGCAATATTTAGGGGAGAAAGTATTAAATTGTCAAGTAGGAAATATAGAGAATATAAGACAAAAATAGATCAGGATACAAGACAAATTAAGATATTAGAGAACCAATTCTCACTTACAAAAGATAAAAAATGTTTGGAGGAATTGAATTTATTAAAAACTAAATTGATAGAAGAAGATATTGAATTGGTTAAAAAAAATTTAAGGTATCTAAATAGGGATTTTTTTGAATTTAGTAATAAAAATTCTAGGTTATTGGCAAAGATGGCGAAAAATAAAACTCAAAAGAGAGAAATTGGTTCTCTGATAGATGAAAAAGGTATAAGGTGTTATAAGAGATTGGAGAAATGTGAAGTAGCTAGGAATTTTTTTCAAAAATTATATTTAAAGAAATCAATTAATTTAGAAAAATTGAAGAATCATCTTGGAAAATATGCTATGAAAATAGATCAAACATATAAAGATTTGATGGAAGGAGATATAACACAGGAGGAGATTAATGAAATAATACAAGGGTTAAAATTAGGGAAGACCCCAGGAGAAGACGGATTACCTGCTGAATTCTATAAAGAATTTAAAGAACTAATAATACCAAGACTGCAAAAACTATTTAATGGAATTTTACATGGAGGAGATGTCCCGATGTCATGGAATAAGACAGTAATATCTATAATTCCTAAACCTGATAAAGATCTTGAGAGGATCGAGTCCTACCGACCCATTTCCTTAATCAACCAAGATGCAAAAATATTTACAGCTATTATAAGTAATAGATTAAATAGTTTTATAGATAAATATATAAGTTATAATCAAGTAGGTTTTGTTAAAGGTAGATATATGAGTGATATAATTAGAAGAGTATTGAATATTATAGATGTAGCTGAAAATAATGGTGATGAAATAGGTATAATATCGTTAGATATTTTTAAAGCCTTTGATTCTGTACAATGGGATACTATTAAGGTAATCATTGAGGCATTAGGCTTTGGCAATAAATTTATACATGTTATTTCAAAATTGTATCAAAAAAGTAGTGCAAAGGTAAAGGTGAATGGAACAATGACGGGAGAGATTAAATTGGAAGCAGGTACGAGACAAGGATGTCCCTTGTCCCCAACATTATTCCTGTTAGTTATGGAGGTCCTGATTAAATTGATAGAAGTTGATGAAGAATTGGAAGGGTACAAGGGATATAAGATAAATTTGTATGCGGATGATACCTTGATTATTTTGAAAGATATAGAGAAAGATTTAAAGAGGATAAATAAACATTTGATAGAATTTGAAGAAATGACAGGTTTAAAGGTAAATTGGTCAAAATCTGAATTACTAATGAATAAAGATGGTAAGGAGTGGGAGAATATGCAAGAACAATTTGGGATAAAAGTTAAGAATACATTGAAATATTTGGGGATAACACTTTCACTTAAAGTTAGAGAATTGAAAAAAATTAATTATGAGGTGATGTTGAAGGAAGTAGAGAGAAAGATAGATAAATATAAAGAGATAAAGTTGTCTTGGTTCGGTAGAATTGCAATGTGTAAAATGATGTTGTTACCAAAGTTTAATTTTTTATTTGAGATGCTACCATTAAATTTGATAGAGAAAGATGTAGAAGAATATCAGAAGAAATTGGATAAATTCTGTAATGGTGGGAAAAAACCAAGACTAATGAAGAAAATGTGGTATCAAAATCAAAAAGAGGGTGGATTGGGAATTCCCAATCTACTTAATTATTATTGGGCGTATAATATTCGAACCGTGATAAAAATACTTAAAGGTGGAGACGGTCATTGGGGAGATCTGGAGCTAAAAGATATTAAGAGATTTGGGACTATATGGTTTTTAGATAGAGCAAAAACAAAGGTAATTAATAGTTATTGGTTAAAGGGGCTGAGTAAAATTTGGAATAAATTTGTTAAAAAATTGATCCCGGATATAGCCTTCTTGGGGAAGACAACTGAAAGCTGGCCGATTAAAAATAATATAAGTCGGGATAAAGTAATCGAGGATGAAAATATAGGAAATATAGTAAATTGGTTAAGAGCTCTAGGAATTGAGAGTAGAAAAAAAAAAGTAATTCAAAAATTGGAGCTGAATTGGTTCGAAAAAATACAGGTAGAAAAATGGACCATGAAAGTAAAGGGAATATGTAAAATAGATAGAAGTAAAACTAAATTTGAAAGTTTAGTATCTCAAATCATTAAGGATGAAATTGGGTTAAAAGGACTCGTTAGTAAGATATATAAGATTATAAACTTTGATGGAAATCCACAAATGGTAATGAAAAGGAATTGGGAGGAAGACCTTAAGATTAAAATATTGGATTTGGATTGGAATGAGAACTGGAAGAGTCGAATCATGAGGACTTTGTCTATAAGGATTAAAGAGCATAATTTTAAGGTTGTTTGGAAATGGTATTGGACCCCATTAAGATTATCATTGATAGATAAAAAAATGAGTGATAAATGTTGGAGATGTAATATAGAAGTGGGAACTTATGAACATATGTGGTATAAATGTGTGAAAATTAAAAAGTTTTGGCAGCAATTAGAAAAAACGATGTGTGAAATGATGAAAAGAATAATAATATTGAGATCAGAAACTATATTGCTATTGATAATTAATGAACCTGAGTTAACAAAACATGAGAAAGAATTGATTAGAATTATGATTATAATGGGTAGAATTGTAATAGCAAGATATTGGAAAATAGAGGTAAATATTAAAATAGAAGAATGGTATTGTGAAATGTGGAAATTAGCCTTAAATGATAAAATGACGTGTGATATTAAATTTAGAGAGGGGGCTTATAAAAAAGATACTTTTTGGAAGATTTGGAAGCCATTTGTGGACTTTGCACTTGGAACTTTGGATGCCTCGACGCCTGTACCTAGAGAACGTGGATTTTGGAGATCTTAAAGACAATAGAAGATACTTGGAACCAACTCTTCCTTTTGTTTTGTACAGCACTGGGTGGAATATTGTAAAATATTATAAAAATGTTAATAAAAAAAAAAAAAAGGAAATGTGACGTTGGGGGAAGGGTGTCAGCACGTGCTGCTGCATGTGTGCGTGATGCAGCATAAGAAGCAGCTGGGTGGGAGGGGCTAAAGGGAGGTAAAAAACTCAGAAGTGCCGCACTTTTACATTTGTGTAGCGTGTGCCATCCACACAATCTATACATATCATTGGTGCTGCACTTGTAAGGAACGTTGTGTGAAAATTTGGTTTTCACGCAACTTGCAGCTCTCCTGTATTTCTATCAGGCCCCCACCTGTCGAGTGCATGCTCGACGCTTCTCCAACTACATGAGATGGATTACTAATACTCTGCAGGGCTTCCAACTGGGCATATCCCTCAGCCAGAGACGAAGAAGCACGAGACGGACTCCACGGCAGTGGACCCTCAATAACAGGTGTTTCATTCTGCACTGGACTTGGCCCTTCCAATACCATTTCACTGCATTGTCACCTCTCTCGCTCTGCTGGATCACCACCCCGGTTCGCTTTCTCCAGCTCACTAGCAGCTGTCCCCATCACACGGCTCTGTAGCTGGTCAATATTTCGGTGTCACAGTCATCCATCCGCAAGCTCCACCCGATACAAACGGGGACCCATGACTTCTATGATATGTGCCGGCACCCATAGGGGTTGACCGGTACAATTCCGGGCATATACTCGGTCACCTTGCTCAAATGTTCTGATCGTATTTTCCCAGTCTGAAAGGGTTTCTGTCGAATAATCTGGATGTATTCTGTCTAAATTTGTTCTCAAGCGGCAACCCATAAGTAATTCGGCTGGGCTCCTGCCGGTGGCTACACAAGGAGTAACATATTGATTGAACAAATACTTAAGTTTTTCCTGATGGTCCCCGGGGCCCATTCGAGTCAACTTGTCATTCACACAGTTCTTTCCGCCTGCCCATTACTCGCGGGGTGAAATGGCACAACAATGGAGTGACATATTCCTTGATTTGCTAGGAATACCTTGAATGCAGTAGCTGTAAATTGTGGCCCATTGTCCGATACCAACACGTCCGGCAACCCATGTGTTGCAAACATTTTGTTTAGTATCCTGGTAATGGCATCTTTTGTAGTTGACCTCATCATGGCCACCTCCAGCCATTTGGAATTTGCGTCGATAATTAGAGAAGACATTCCATTTATCAACCCTGCGCAATCAATGTGAATTCTAGACCAGGGACCTTTCGATGTTTCCCAGTCCCGTGGTAGCACTGAAGGAGGTGCTGGTCTCAATTCCTGGCATGCTTGCCACAACGCTACCCGCTCCACGATATCTCTATATTTGGCCACCACAGATAGCTACGAGCCAACGCCTTCATCCTTACGATCCCAGGGTGGCCTTCGTGTAGAGTCTCTAGCAATGATTTTCTTAGCCTTGAACACTACTCGGTACTACAGGCAACTCTTTTGCACAGAACATTTGTACTGCCTTGCACGGAATAGCTTAAACTCTACACCTCCTGTCTCTTTAGGCCATCCCCTCTACACCCAGTTTAATACTTGCATGATCGTTCAATCTTTTCTTGACTGGGTTGCCACTTCTGCAGCTGTAACAAGTTCAGACAGCATAGTCTCTATCAGCAATACCAATGCTGCTGGAGCCGGATCCTCCACTAGATTTGGTAGCGGACAATGGCTTAGGCAGTCAGCATGGCCCAGTTCTGTGCCAGGTCGACGTATGTATAAGTCAATAGTTATATGCTGCTAAAAACTCTGTCCAGCATGTGCAATTAGTCCCAGCAGCTGCTTATGATCTGTTACTAAATCGAATTTCCTTCCATAAACATATTCGTGGAATCTCTTAATAACAGCAACCACAACCAACGCCTCTTTATCAAGTTGGCTGTAGTTCTTCTTGGCATAAGATAGCGTCCTAGAAAAGAATGCTATTGCAGCCTAACTATTGTCTGGAAGGCGATGACTTAAAACTCCCCCCGACTCCATCACATGTCAGAACTAATGGCAGGCATTCATTATATTGGACTAGGAAATTAACTTCTTCACCGCCACAAATGCGGCCGTTGCTCTGCACCCCCAAACCCACAGCATCCTTTCCCCTAACAGCCAGTGTAGTGGTTCGGCGACAGATGCCTTCTGTTGCAAAAATACTATAGAAATTGAGTCCCAAGAAGGCCTGGAGTTCCATCTTATTCTTTGGTGTTGGAGCAGCATGTATTGCTTGTACTTTGTCTTTGGTGGGGTGCAATCCGGACGAAACTCGACTTGATTTACTGCTATTTTACACTTTTCTTCCTTTACCTTTAGCTCAGCCTCTTGGAATCTTTGTAACACTAGTCGTAGTCATTCAAATAAGTTCAAGTTTACTGGCAGCAGATATGAGCACATCATCAAAATAGGGGACAACCCCAGAGATGCCGTGTAACAAATGTTCCATCAGGCTTTGGAACAAACGTGGGGCCATGCTTACCCCAAACGATGGCGATGACAATGGAATGCCCCCCAATGTGTTATAATGGTTTGGGCTTCGGCAGTGGTGTCATCCACATGAAGCTGTTGATAAGCTTGGACAAGATCTAACTTTGCGAAGATCTTGCACACACACAGCGAATATAACAAGTGCTGCACCACTGGCAATGGGTATGCATTTTGTTGAAGAGCCCTATTCAGAGTACCTTTATAATCCGCACAAATCCGGACCAACCTGTCTGGTTTCACTGGCGTCATGATAGGGGTTTCCCACTTGGTGTGGTCCACTGGTTCCAGTACACCTTGTTGAATCAATTTATCCAGTTGTTCATCAACCTTGACCTTTAATGCAAACAGCACCTTCCTCGGTTTCATTCTTATTGGTGCCACTTTAGGGTCCAAAGTGAAGGATATCAGGGTACCCCTATATTCTCCCAACTTCCCATTGAACACAGCGAACTCTTTACTCAACTCTCTGATGGTCTCCCCCAGGTTTTTGTGAACCCCAGTAATAACCCAAAAGCCACAAACCAATCCGGTCCCAGGAGGTTAGGCAATGAGCCTTCTACAACAAACAATTTAAGTCTTTATATTCTACGTGGGATGTTCCACTTATTTATTTATTTATTTATTTTATTTGATTTGTAGATCGCACCCTCTCCCCGGAGGGACTCGGGGCGGTGTACAGCACTTTAAAAACATATATAAATACAACAATACAATATTTAAAATAGAATTAAATAATTTACCTGCGCTAAAAGTTTATTTTTTTTTAATTGAAATTTTTATAATATTTTACAATATTTCACCCAGTGCTGTACAAAACAAAAGGAAGAGTTGGTTTCAAGTATCTTCTATTATCTTTAAGATCTCCAAAATCCACGTTCTCTAGGTACAGGCGTCGAGGCATCCAAAGTTCCAAGTGCATAGTCCACAAATGGCTTCCAAGTCTTCCAAAAGATATCTTTTTTATAAACCCCCTCTCTAAATTTAATATCACACGTCATTTTATCATTTAAGGCTAATTTCCACATTTCACAATACCATTCTTCTATTTTAATATTTACCTCTATTTTCCAATATCTTGCTATTACAATTCTACCCATTATAATCATAATTCTAATCAATTCTTTCTCATGTTTTGTTAACTCTAGTTCATTAATTATCAATAACAATATAGTTTCTGATCTCAATATTATTATTCTTTTCATCATTTCACACATCGTTCTTTCTAATTGCTGCCAAAACTTTTTAATTTTCACACATTTATACCACATATGTTCATAAGTTCCCAATTCCATATTACATCTCCAACATTTATCACTCATTTTTTTATCTATCAGTGATAATCTTAATGGGGTCCAATACCATTTCCAAACAACCTTAAAATTATGCTCTTTAATCCTTATACAATACAATACAATAGCAGAGTTGGAAGGGACCTTGTAGGTCTTCTAGTCCAACCCCCTGCATGGGCAGGAACCTTATACCATTTCAGATAAATGGCTGTCTAACATCTTTTTAAAGACTTCCAGGGTTGGGGCATTCACAACTGCTGGAGGCAAGCTGTTCCAGAGGTTAATTGTTCTTACTGTTAGGAAATTTCTCCTTAGTTCTAAGTTGCTTCTCTCCTTGGTTAGTTTCCACCCATTGCTCCTTGTCCTGCCCCCAGGTGCCTTGGAGAAAAGTTTGACTCCCTCTTCTTTGTGGCACCCTCTGAGATATCGGAACACTGCTATCGTGTCTCCCCTGGTCCTTCTCTTCATCAAACTAGACATACCCAGCTCCTGCAGCCGTTCTTCATATGTCTTAGTCTCCAGTCCTCTAATCATCTTGGTTGCTCTTCTTTGCACTCTTTCCAGAGTCTCCACGTCTTTTCTACATCGTGGCGACCAAAACTGTATGCAGTATTCCAAGTGTGGCCTTACCAAGGCACTATACAGTGGCATTAACACTTCACGCGATCTAGATTCTATCCCTCTGTTGATGCAGCCTAGAACTGTGTTGGCTTTTTTGGCAGCTGCTGCACACTGCTGGCTCATATTTAAATGGTTGTCCACTAGGATTCCGAGATCCCTCTCACAGTTGCTACTATCGAGCAAGGTACCACCTATACTGTACTTGTGCATTTGGTTTTTCTTGCCTATATGTAGGACCTTACTTTTTTCACAATTGAATTTCATTTTATTAGACAGTGCCCAATGTTCAAGTTTGTCTAGATCCTTCTGTATCTTAAGCCTATCTTCTGGAGTGTTGGCTATTCCTGCCAGCTTGGTGTCGTCTGCGAATTTGATGAGTTCCCCATTTATCCCCTCATCCAAATCGTTGATGAAGATGTTAAAGAGTACTGGGCCTAAAACAGAGCCTTGGGGGACTCCACTGCATACTTCCTTCCATGTAGATGCAGTTCCATTGAGGACTACACGTTGAGTGCGGTTGGTCAGCCAGTTACGAATCCATTTGGTGGTGCTGCTGTCTAACCCACAATTTTCTACTTTATCTAATAGTAGGTTATGGTCTACTTTATCAAATGCCTTATATATATTATAGACAAAGTCCTCATGATTCGACCCTTCCAATTCTCATTCCAATCCAAATCCAATATTTTAATCTTAAGGTCTTCCTCCCAATTCCTTTTCATTACCATTTGTGGATTTCCATCGAAGTTTATAATCTTATATATCTTACTAACGAGTCCTTTTAACCCAATTTCATCCTTAATAATTTGAGATACTAAACTTTCAAATTTAGTTTTACTTCTATCTATTTTACATATTCCCCTTACTTTCGTGGTCCATTTTTCTACCTGTATTTTTTCGAACCAATTCAACTCCAATTTTTGAATTACTTTTTTTTTCCTACTCTCAATTCCTAGAGCTCTTAACCAATTTACTATATTTCCTATATTTTCATCCTCAATTACTTTATCCCGACTTATATTAGTTTTAATCGGCCAACTTTCAGTTGTCTTCCCCAAGAAGGCTATATCCGGGATCAGTTTTTTAACAAATTTATTCCAGATTTTACTCAGCCCCTTTAACCAATAACTATTAATTGCCTTTTTTGTTTTTGCTCTATCTAAAAACCATATAGACCCAAATCTCTTAATATCTTTTAACTCCAGATCTCCCCAATGACCATCTCCACCTTTAAGTATTTTTATCACGGTTCGAATATTATACGCCCGATAATAATTAAGTAGATTGGGAATTCCCAATCCACCTTCTTTTTGATTTTGATACCACATTTTCTTCATTAGTCTTGGTTTTTTCCCACCATTACAGAATTTATCTAATTTCTTCTGATATTCTTCTGCGCTAAAAGTTTAAAACCTTAAAACCTTAAAACCCTTTATACTAATTCCAGCAATCCCTATTAAAACAATTTAAATTTATATTACAAACCTAGGGATGTTATTTTCTTGATAATCTCTCAAACGGATATGGCTTTGCATAAGCTTCCACTCGGCTCCGTGTGGCACCAATATCTGTAGGGTCTTCCAGGATACAATTGTTGTTGCCAACCCTGTATCAACTTCCATCTGGCAGGGCAATCCCGCAATACAGATGGTAATGTTAATTTTACTACGTCCCGGAATCCTGGTTTGATTGCTCACCCTGTCTAAACGACAGGTATCTGTTTTAATAGTAAAACTCTTGTTCTCTGCGGTTCTCTGTCTCGGCAGGCCTTGCTTCCCCCCAACATTGTGAATTAAAGTCTGTCCTGTTGGGGCGGCAGGCAATACAGCACAGAAAACTTGCGCTAGATGACCCTTCTTCCCACACCATCTGCAAATAGTATTTTTATGGCAACACATAGCTCTCGGGTGGTTTCTGCGATCCTTGTTGGCTGCCCTCAACCGATGGACATCATCATGATTATCTTCCTCATCTTCAGTGTCCCCCTGCAATTCTTCCTCTCTTCGATGGACAGTTGCTCCCCTTCTAGTCGCCTGGGGGCTGCCTCACTTCTGTATCTCTTCCATCGATCTATTTGACGATTCGGTGGCTTGTGCCTTCTCTACTGCTATCTGTAGTGTTAACGTCGGTTTTGCCAGTAATCGTCTCTGTAACTGAACATCCCAAACCCCACAGACCAATCTGTCTTGAAGGGCTTCGTCTAGGTTGCTAAATTCGCAGTAGATAGCTGCCTTCCAGAGGGGCGCCATATAACAGCTGATAGACTCACCGTCTGCCTGGTCCCTATGGTAAAAAGCATGCCTTCTAGCAATGCAAGATGGTCGGGGGGCATAATGTTCCTGCAATTTACCCAATAATATGTCCCAAGGAACCTTAATGAGGGCCCTCGTCATCTCAAACACTTCTTTTCTACAAATGCTCAAGAAAAGTTCTTGTTTGTGATTGTCTGTGATATTTGTATAGTCGTTAGCTTCCAATATACAGTCAAAAAGGATTAAGTACAAATCCCATGTCTGTGTTACAGGATCATCGCCAATGCAATGTTGAGCGTGGGGAACAGACAAAGATCCAGATTCCAGCAGTACTGTTTATTCAAGATAAAAACACACTATAAACCAACATGCAGCTTCCAGCTGACAGCCCCTTTTATGGGAAGCTGTCCGCTGTTAACCAATAATTTTAAAATATGTCCCGCACTTGCACAGCAGAGGAAAAGCCTCTGCTCACGCCTGTGCGGATACAACACAGTAGTATTTCAGTGGTGATGTTTCCTTTAATACAATGTACTTTAAAATATTTGTATGTGGTTATACCAATCACCTCTAGGCGAAGAGCTTAGATTGCCATCTTGTTTTGCATTGCTTAATTTTTTTTCTCCTCCCTTTTCTCCCCAAGGTCCCCATAAGCCTTTTGGAGAGCGAAAAGTCCTTGTCCTCACAACCACAGACTGTGCCACCTCCAGTGCTGTTCCAGGTGGGAGTCACCCACTTCCACTTGAAACCAGTGTGTTTGTATGGATGTGTGTGTGTGTGTGGAGGTCTCTTCATTTGCCATCACCTTTTTATTCTCATTAGTTTTTTCCTTTACTGTCCCTGTCTTTATTGCCTGTCATTTGTCAGCAGTTACATTCCCCTTGTCCCTGGACATTTCTGCTCAACACCTGCCAGGATCCACAGCCTCTATGCTCTTCCTCTTCTTCCAACAGTTAGTGATGTTCATTTGATTTTTTTTTCCTCTCCTGTGAGCATTTTTTCCTGTGCGTTTTGCGGGTAAAATCCTTATTTCTGTGTTTTGAGAGAGCTGTCTCCTTTTTGTTGATTTAGACATAAAGGGTTTTTTTAAAAAAACAACACAAATGGGTGGGTGGGAAGTAGAGGGATATGCGATCTACTTGTTTGATTTAGTGTTTCTCAGCCCACCCTGGAAATGGTGGAGGGTTGTAATAAAAAGTTGGAGCGTGTGTTACCAACCCAGAATTAGATAGAAGACAGTGCTATTTAGTAGCTCCTTCCTCTGTTCCCCACTGTTTCTATCAAGCTTTTCTGAAGAAAAGCAGGCAGCTTCTTTCAGTAGCCTGCAACAGTGGAGTCAATTCTTTGGGCCAAAATTGAGAGTTAAACTATTCCTACTCCTCCCCCCCCCCCCCGAATAAAATGAATTTAATATGCAGTGCTCTTTTTCCTTTTTATTCCTCCCTCAAAGGAGACTTTCATACTGATCAGCTGAACCTAGTCATGAGGCATTAAGTTTGGAACTAGAACAGGGGCATTCAGGCATTTTAGGGGGAAGGTGACTGAAATTTTGCTGAGAAGAAGCTGAGAAACCCTAAATCAGGGAGGCTGAGAACAGAAGTTTCTTCATATTTCTTAAAAGCATTTAATTTTTTTTTATATGTACAGCAAGGAGATTTTTTCTGTCAAATAAACGTATGAAATGCAAGGTCTGTTGCTAAGTCATTCAAAATTTTCTCTAAGCCTGGTCAAAGGAGATCTTCAATTAAATACGTAGGCTATTCAACATTACTGTTGCTTCTTCGTCTATTTAGTGCTTTTGGTTTGTTTGAAGGATGAATGAATTGCTAAAATAAAAGTACTTAAGCCCCATCTATTTAGAACACATGCATGCACACATTTCTCTATTCAATCAGCTGAAGATTGTTAACTAAATAACATAAAATCAGTGGTGGGTTACGACCGGTATTCCCCGGTACAGGCATACCGGTGCCTGCCAGGAGAACCAGGTACTGTTGCGGTACGGTGCTCTGGAGGGCCCGCCCGACCGCCTTACCTGTATTTGAGCTGTTCAGGGCTTAAGTACAGTGCCTGCACGACAGTCCTGGAGCAGCTGGAGCATCGCGGGCGGTAAGTACACATGTGCGCACTGTGTGCGTGCGTGCTGCGCACATTCATGTGGTGGCCGCCTGGCCCCGTTGCACCGTAGAGTTGCACCGGGATCCGGAACCCACCACTGCATAAAATAAAGGTAAATGTTTCCCCTGTACAGTCGCGTCCAACTTTAGGGGACAGTGCTCATCTCCATTTCTTAGCCAAAGGAGCCAGTGTTGCCTGAAGACATTTCCATGGTCATGTGTCCAGCATGACTATATGCCAAAGCGCATGGAACACTGTTACCTTTCCAAGGAAGTATCTATTTATCTACCCACATTTGCATACTTTTGAACTGCTAGGTGGGCAGGAGCTGCAGCAAGTAACGGGAGCTCCTCCCATCGCGCGTCGTTTTTTAAAAGAATTTTTCTTCTATTTTAGTCAAACACAAACACAAAGAATCTTCCTTCGTTACATCTTGTAGAAAGCGTGTCAATTGGTTACAGATAACTTTTGTGCATTCGTACACAGTCATTGCTTATAGTTCATATTACATTAAATATTTTAAATCAAAAATCTTTATATATACCATCACTATAACACAATTCTCAATTGACTACAATTATTTAAATGTCCTTTTGCCTAAAATAATTCATACTTAAAAGACATAACCATGTGCTGGCATTCATTGGTTATTTCAAAAATCCTCCAATAACATTACTTCTTTATGATTATATTCTAAATAATAGTTGATTAATACAATGTAGTCTTTTTTCAGTCATTGTTTAAAGTTTGATTTTAATCTTTTTTACTCCAAATTTTCTGCACAGACCCTTATTTAATTCCATTTTAAACTGTTATATATTGTATTGTTTTGTATATGTTTTTATATTTCTGTGCACCGCCCTGAGTCCCTTTGATAAAATAAATAAATAAAATAAATAAATTTATATCCAAATTTCTTTTACTAAAAAAAACCAACTGGTGCATATATATACCATTAAATAATACCCATTATCCTTTCATAATTTTTGTTGTGGTTGATTATTTGTTAACAATAAATTTGCTATTTATATCCAACTTTTGCCCTTCAAACCCAATAGCAGACACCTTTATAACAAATTCTAAATAAGAAAAAGTTGATTAATAAAGTTTCTAGGTCTTTTCCCCAAATCACTGTTTACAAGTTATATCCAAATTTCTTTTACTGAGCCAGTATATATATAAATTATTAAGGTATATCCTTTATTCTTTCATTATTATTATTATTTGTTTATTATCATTAAAAAAACATTCACCAGTTTTTACCCAACTTCCTCTCATCAAGCCATTACATCTTTATATCTTGTCACCACTATCAATTACCTATTTAACATAACATTCTAAAACAATCTTAACACTTACCGTGTTTCCCCGAAAATAAGACAGGTCTTATATTGTTTTTAAGCCACTAAATATGACCTTGGTCTTATAATGGGGGGCGGGCTTATTTGTTTGGGCTTGCTGGGCGGCTGCTCTCTTGCGAGTGGGCTCCGGAAGAGCCGGGCACAGCCTCGGGGTTCAATGGCTGTGTTGCGCTGTCATGCTTGCGAGCAACCGCCCAGCAACCCCACTTTCCACCCATGCAGAGGTAGGGACATTCCAAAGGCGCTGAGCCGTGGGAGTGCCTGTTTGCCGCCCTCCGGCTCCCACAGCTCGGCGCCTTCGGAATGCCCCTACCTCTGCATGGCTGGAGAGAATGTGTGTGTGGGGGGGCGTTGGTTGAGGGTATTTGGGGGCTTTCCCCATCCATCCATCCTTCCTCCCTCCTCGTTTGCTTCTTTCCCTTCTCCTCACACACACACTATCCTCCCTCCCTCCCTCCCAAATTTCAGGCCACCAGCGGAGCTCGGGCCATTCTGCTTCCCAGCACCCGAGAGCAGCAACTGCCGGAAGGAAGCTTCGAGAGCTTTCGGGTCCTCAATACCGGGCTCCTGGACTTTGGCGCCCGGCTCTTGTCCCCTTGATCTGGAGCTGTGGCAGAGCCAAGCCGATTCTTCGTTCTTCTCCTGCACCATTACATTATGTCAAATTTGCTTTTTTTCCTCCCTTTTTTTGCTTTGTTCCAATACACACAAAGGGAATAAACGTGTATAGCAAAACATGTGTTAATGCAATACTTTTCTGTGAGAAATTTCAGGGGTGCCGACAATTTTGGCCATGACTGTATCTCCTTAATAAAGTTTTTATGGACTTCTCTTCGCACTTTGTTGTTTGTAGCATCTCTCAGGTAGTCTCGTTGCCCTCCATCTAGTATTAAAGTTAACTTGTCTCTGGTTGTCAATCGTGCTTCCAGTAAAGTTTTTCTCCTTAAAACCATCATCATTTCTCTTTTTTCTTCTTCTGCATCTTGAGATCCAAAGTAAAACTCCAATTCTTCAGATTCTCTTTTCCATGCTCCTCCCTTTTCACCTTCACTGGTGAAAAGGGAGGAGCATGGAAAAGAGACCCTGTTAGTTTATTCCATTGGTGAAATCATCAATTGTATATTTTTCTTCATTCTCCTCTTCAATTTTTGGGGGTCTGACCCCATCATCATTTAGTGAGAAAAATCCAATTTTATCCAACTTCTTTTCAATTCTTCCAATAGTTTTTCCAATCGGTTTACAACAAATAAGTTTTGAATTCCAGCCAGAATGCTTTGCAATTTTAAAGTTTCCCCTTCTGAGTATTGATCCATATTTCCAAAAAGAAATAGATAAAAGAAAAAGAAGGGAAAAAAAGAACTAATAGTCACTGCCACCCCTAGCTTTAAGCCCTTTCTTTCTCAATTTTAAATTGGCTTAATCACAAACACTGTTGTTATCTTCAAAGGAAAGCAAGTAAATTTTTTCCCTTCTCTGCTCAAGGAACATCTGCTACTAAGGCTCCATGTCCTTGGCTCTTTATCAGTTTGTATAAACAAGTTACAGTCCTTCAAAGGAGATACATTGTTTCAAGAAAAATTCCAGCCGCTAGCCTCCAGGTGGCAGCGTTGTTTCCTTTCACTCTCTGTTATTTATTTAAGACTTTAAAAAGTTAGAATTATTGAGTAAAATTTAGTAATAAGAGATAGGAAACATTTTTTTAAAAATGGGATTTTAATCCATAAAGTATCAAAAAACAGTAGAAGAAAAAATTAGTCTGTTCACTTTAAGTGGAGGAAAAAAAGAAAAAAAAACGCTACAAGTACTTCAATCCACAAAATATAACTACGTGTAAAAAAAAAGACACTTTCCAAAAAGATCCAGTAGATATTAAATTTGCCGCTTAGATCTTTGCTTAGGAATTTAATTTAGTTTTAAAAAAAGAATTGCTTTGAGCAGTCTTTCTTGTAATAACAAAGGAAAAATACTTCACCAGATGGACACACTTTCTCTGTTCCCTTTCTTCTTCCGGAAGCCATCCCAACTTCACCAGCCTAGGGCTGTGATAGCGAACCTATGGCACGCGGAGCCATTTGTCAGGGCACGCAAGGCGCTGCCCTATCAGCTGGCCAGCACGCATGCATGCGCTGGCCAGTGGAATTCGCCCTTTTATTTTGATTGAAAAAAGTTTTATTGGTTTTAACATTTTTAAGAAGGAAAGGGGTAGATAAGGTATTAGATAATATTTTAGAGCTTCCACGTCGGGTTTGGTGACCACCTCCGAGTCTTCATACATGTTCCATTAGGAAATAATAAAAGGAAAGGGTACATACATTTTAAATCATAAATTTTCATATTATTTTATACATTCAACTAGTTTGTTCTAACATCCGTACAGGAATTACCGTCATAAAAGATAAAAAGTTATTTTTGCGATCTGAGCCTCTTTGCTATAGTCTCTTCCTCCTCCACCCCACCAGCAGGCGGACCCGTGGCCCCTCCCGTTCCCATCTCACCATCATCCAGGATTGAGGAATGTTTTTTAAGAAAATTCTCCTCCTCTTCTACTGTTTTGATTCTAACTCTTCCTCCCTCCCAGAATACCAGCATCCCTTCAGGCATCAGCCACTTGAACCACACCCCCTTTTTAAATAATTTTTTAGTTAAGAAGGAATAATTCCTTCTTATATCTCGTATTTTCTTTGGGATCTGCTTCAATATGGCCACCTCGTTTTGCTGATACATCAAAGGGCCCCCTCTTTGCGCTCTCAGTATCTCGTCCCTCGTTGACCTTCTTATAAATTTAATATGTATCTCTCTGGGTACCTCATTTATTCTGGCAAATGCTGAATTAATTCTATAAATCAAATCAATGTCCCCCCAAATAAATTCCTTATCTTTCTTAATGTAATCCGCTAGCATAGTAGCCATCAACTCTTTTTAATTCTCATTAGGTGATTCTGGAACATTCTGAAATCTTAAAAAGAAAGACATACAGTACGTTGAAAATCAATTTTAGACATTTGACCAGTAATATCTGTAATTTCTTTCTTAAAGTCTTTTATCCCCTCCTTCATCTCAACCGCCCCCCCTTCCAGCCCCTCAATTTTTTGTTTATTATCTGTTATTTCTCTTTGCGCCTCCAATAGTTCCAATCTTGTACTTAAATTGTCTTTCCGAATTTGTTGCATTTCATTCATTATTTTTTGAAACATCTCCTCTACGTTTAATGGCTTAGGATCCTCTACTTCTGTTTCCCTCTGTAACAAGGCTTAGGTTGTGAGATCTTAGGTTGTGAGGATGGACTAGGCTTTGCAGATGTTGGAGCAGAGCTTGATTTCCCAGATGGAGGTTTCTTCGATGCCATAATTAAAGTTTTTAATGTTGGTATAAAGAGAAGAAAGGGAAAAAAAATGGCGCTGTTGGGCGGGCAGTCTGTGAAGTCCGAGACAAAAGCAGCTGTAGTTCAAATTAAATTCCAACGTCCAGAGAGAAAGTTACAAAAAAGGAAAAAACTTTCCAAACAAAGCAGAAGGTTTCCCAAGGGAGGAGAGCACCGAAAGACACCAGAGCAGGTCCTTTTTTATATATTTTAAAGTTAGTCTGATTTTGTTAAAATAAAGGAATGCTTATTTCCAAAGAAAAAAAAGTTCCATCCTGGGAACAAAGAGAACGCCATCTTTCCGCCTTGCCGGCAGGGTGAACAAAACAAAAGTGAAAACAATCAATTTAAAACGTAGCAAGGCTCAGGATACATTGTCTGACAGCAATCCCTTATTTGGCAATAAATTTCCGTTTTCAATAAATCCAACGGATGTCACTTTCACTCTCTCCGCATCACGGGACTGTTTCTTTATTGCCGCTTTAGTTCCAGGGGGGTTGTTTCCAACTCCCCCCTATCTTCTCTTCCCTTAAAGTTGAATGCAAAAAGTCCAAATAAGGCACATAACATTTTTCTATTCCGGAGCCTCGGCGCAGCCATTCAGCCCCGGCGTTTCAGCTCCTTATAAAAATCCTCCATGTTCCAGCTCCTTCTGCGAAAGGGAAACTCCCCCCGCGAAAGTTCCTCAGCCCCTGGGGCGAAGCGGGAGAAGCCCCCCCGACCGCCGTCGAGATGGGGACCCTCACCGCAAGCCGCCCGTACGGAGGGGGGATTATGCCTGTCCCCCCCTGCCCCCGAAGGCGCAGCTAAGGCAACACAGCGGCGGACGTGGAATCCACGTCCGTCCGCGTCCGAAGCCGGAAACGATCTCCGAATTCGCCCTTTTTTGAAGCCATTTTTCACCCTCCCCAAGCTCCAGAGGCTTTATAGGAGCCTGGGGAGGGCAAAAAGAGCCTCCCCCACCACCCGCCCCTCGGAGGCCCTCCAGAGGCTTCATGAGCTTCCCTGAAACCTCCAGAGCGCTCAAAACAACGCTCTGACCAAACCGGAAGTGATGTCCGATTTGCTCAGAGCATCGTTTTGAGTGGTCCGGAGGCTTCAGAGACCTTCAGGAGCCTTACCTGAAGCCTCTGGACCGCTCAAAACGACACTCCGAGCAAATCACACGTCACTTCCGAGGGACGGGTGGCGGGGAAGCCTCCTGAAGGTCGCTAAAGCCTCCGAAGGGCCTCCGGGGGGGCAGGGGAGGCTGTTTTTGCCCTCCCCAGGCTCCTATAAAGCCTCTGGAGCCTGTGGAGGGCGAAAATGATTTGATTTAATTTGATTTGATTTATTTGATTTATAAACCGCAACCTATCTCCCCGAAGGGACTCAGGGCAGTGCACAGGCAGTTAAAACAAGTATAAAAATAAATAAATAAACACACCATACAAAATACACCACAGTAAAAGCTGATTAAATTTAGGAAGCCCTGTGCTAAAAATTTAATACAAATCCCACTAATTAAAAACCTCAACCTCGCTATCTTGAAGCAGATCCCAAAGAAGATTAGAGAGGTAAGACGGAAATTTTCCTTCTTATCTAAAAGATTATTTAAACACGGGATCTGGTTTAAGTGGGTGATGCCAGAAGGAATGTTGGTGTTCTGGGAGGGGGGAAGAGTAAGGATTAAAACAATTGCAGAGGCGGAAGCCTTTCTTAAAAAACATTCCTCAATCCTGGAGGATGAAAATGGAGGAGCAGAGGGAGCCGCGGCCCCGCCCACTGGGGGCCAGGGAGAAGAAGATACAATTGCCAAGAGACTTAGATCTCAAAAATGACTTTATTTAGTACAGTATAACTTTTGTTTGGATGTTCACACATGATTGCTAGCACAGATTATACAATGATATGTATGCATTTCTTTCCACTTTGTAGTATAATTGCAAATTATGTATTACCTATATTTTGTCACGAAGCCTCGGAAGGGGTCAAGGACTTCGACGTGAAAGTTCTCAAAATATCTTTCTCACACCTTACCCTTACCCTATTTGTAAAAAATTCTAAAACCCAATAAAACTTTTTCAACATTAAAAAAAAAAAAAACCCTCAACCAATTTAGAACAGTCTATATAAAATGGGCCCGAGGACTAGGCCAGGCTGGCTTGATGGAATAGGTGCGTCTTCAACCACTGGCGGAAAAGGCGGAGGTCCGGAGTTCGGGGGGAAGGTCGTTCCAGAGGGCTGGGCCCGCCACAGAGAAGGCCCTTCCCCTGGGGGTCGTCAAGCGGCATTGCCCGGCCGACGGCACCCGGAGAAGACCCTCTCTATGGGAGTGAATCGGTCGAAGGGATGTATGAGGTAGGAGACGGTCTCGCACATAACTAGGCCCCGTGCCATGGAGCGCTTTAAAGATGGTTATCAACACCTTGAAGCGCACCCGAAAGCCCACAGGCAGCCAGTGCAGCTCGCGCAGGAGAGGTGTTACATGGGAATGCCGTGAGGCTCCCATAATCCCCCGCGCGGCCGCATTCTGTACCAGCTGTAACCTTCGGGTGCACCTCAAGGGGAGCCCCATGTAGAGAGCGTTGCAGTAGTCCAGATGGGATGTCACAAGTGCTTGAGTGACTGCGAAGGGTGTCCCGGTCAAATAAGGGGTGCAACTGGCGGACCAGGCGAACCTGGTAAGCCCCCCTGGCAACGGCTGTCACATGGTCGTCCATGGTCAGCCGGGAGTCCAGGAGGACACCCAGATTGCGAGCCCTCTCCACGGGGGCTAACAATTCACCCCCAATGGCCAGCGTTGGTGTGAACTGGCTGAACCAGGACGTCAGAAACCACAGCCACTCGGTCTTGGACGGGTTGAGTTTGAGTTTGTTACTCCCCATCCAGACCCGTATGGCCTCCAGACACCGGGACATCACATCAACGGCATCATTGGGGTGGTTTGGGGTAGATATGTACAGCTGAGTGTCATCAGCGTACTGATGGTACTCTACCCCAACACCACGGATTATCTCACCCAGTGGCTTCATATAGGTGTTGAACAGGAGCGGCGAGAGGACCGACCCCTGAGGTACCCCACATATGAGGGGCCTCGAACTCGACCTCTGCCCCCCTGCCAACACAAATTGCGACCGACCGGAGAGGTAGGAGGAGAACCACCGCAAAACAGTGCCTCTCATCCCCAACCCCTCCAGTCGTTGCAATAGGATACCATGGTCGATGGTATCGAAAGCCGCTGAGAGGTCTAATAGGACCAGGATAGAGGAGCAACCCCTATCCCGAGCCCTCCAGATATCATCCACCAACGCGACCAATGCCATCTCGGTGCTGTGCCCAGGTCGGAAGCCGGACTGGAGCGGGTCCAGATAATCAATTTCCTCCAGGTGACGAGGGAACTGCTGTGCCACCACTCTCTACAACCTTCGCTAAAAATTGAAGGTTGGAGACCCGACGATAATTTACCAACAATGCTGGGTCCAGGGAAGGCTTCTTGAAGAGGGGTCTCATCACCGCCTCTTTCAAGGCGGCCGGCAAGAACCCCTCACTCAGAGGCGTTCACTGCGTCCTGGAGCCAGCCTCGTGTGACCTCCGGGGATGCCAGTACAAGCCAGGAGGGACACGGGTCCAATAAACATGTGGTGGCCTTTAGTCTCCTCGACAACCTGTCCATATCATCGGAAGTGACAAAGTCAAACTCCTCCCATAATACTGTCTCAAGACCTGCCTCGGATGGTCCCTCTAGACTACTTTCTGTGGAGGTCAACTCGCTCCGAATCTGCACGATTTTATCCTGCAGATACTCTCCAAATTCCTCTGCTCTGCCCTGCAAAGGGCCTCTGTTGAAGGAGGGAGCGGGTCACCCCAAACAGGGCGGCAGGGCAGTTATCTGCGGATGCAATAAGAGTGGCACAATAATTACGTTTGGCCACTCTTATCGCCACTAGGTACGTCCTCAAATGGGATCTTACCTGTGTTCGGTCAGATTCGGACCGTGTGAATCTCCACCTGCTCTCTAGGCGTCTCTTGCGGCGTTTCATCCCCCTCAGCTCCTCGGAAAACCAGGGAGCCTGGGTGGATCAGCGCCGTGTGAGAGGCCGCAAGGGCGCGACCCAGTCCAAGGTCCCCATGGCCGCACTATTCCATGCGGCCACTAGGTCCTCAGTCGAGTCACGGGTCAAGGTCACAGGTAATGGCCCAAGCTCCATCTGGAACCTCTCAGGGTCCATCAGGCGCCTGGGGCGGAACCATCTTGGAATCTCTGGTTCCGCCTCCCCGCGGTGAGGTGTGACGATTGGAAAGTCCAGCCGAAGGAGAGAGTGATCTGACCATGACAGGGGTATGGTGGCTAAATCCCCTACTCCCAGATCACTCATCCACTGGCCAGAGACGAAAATTAAATCCAGTGTGTGTCCCCCCTCGTGTGTGGGCCCCTGAATTATTTGGGTCAGGTCCTTGGCTGTCATGGAGGCCATGAACTCCCGAGCTGCCTCGGACATCTCGCCTACCGATGGCAGGTTGAAATCCCCCATGATTAATAGTCTGGGAGTATCAACCGCCACCTCGGCGATCGTCTCAAGGAGCTCGGGCAGGGCTGCTGATACGTAGCGGGGAGCCAGGTACACAATCAGCAAGCCCAACTGCCTCCCTAGGCCCCACTTCACGCAGAGGGACTCACAATCGGCAGTCTGAGGCACAGTGGTCTCTCTCGGCTCGAGACCTTCCCTAACCATAACCGCCACTCCCCCACCCCTACCTAGGGCCCTTGGCTGATGAAATGCTCGGTAACCTGGTGGGCACATTTCAACGAGGGGAAGTCCCCCCCTCGTGGCCCAACCAGGTCTCCGTAATACCCGCCAGGTCCGGCTCCCCCTCGGACGCAAGGTCATTAATGAGAGGGGCTTTATTGACCACGGACCTGGCGTTGCATAACATCAACCTGAGGCCCCAGCTCTGTGAACCTTGACCTCCTAGATTGCGGGGGGGGGCACAGGGAGTTGGGACGAGGGACCGCCTGTAACCAGCGGCCTCGTTCTCCCAACAGGTGTCATGCTCCCTGTCCCCCACTGTTCCTACCCTTCCCCTGAACCGTTCTGATGGCAAAGCCCTCTATAGGATCGACCCCTATCCCCCCCCCCCCCTATCGGACGTACTCGCTTCCCCAGTGGATCCGCCGGCCGGCCTTTTTTTTTTTTTTTTTTAATTTAATTTATATCCCGCTCTCTCTCCCCAAGGGGACTCGAGGCGGGGCACAGGCAATTAAAAATACAAATAAAGCACAAGCAAATACAAAATACAGAGTTAAAAATAGATTAAATAGATCCTGCGCTAAAACCCATAAACTAAACTAAAAATTACCCCTAAAAAACCCTAACCTAAAAAGAGACTACCCAAGGCCGGCCAGACGAAAAAAGTGCGTCTTTAATTTTAAGCGGAAGGAGCGGAGGTCCGTGGTTGTCCTGATATCGGGGGGAAGGTCATTCCAGAGGGCTGGGCCCGCCACAGAGAAGGCCCTTCCCCTGGGCGTCGCCCGCTGACAAAGTCTAGTGGACGGCACCCGGAGAAGTCCCTCTCTGTGGGAGCGAATCGGCCGTGAGGATGTATGGGGCAGGATCCGATCCCGCAGGTAGCTAGGTCCCGAGCCATGGAGCGCTTTGAAGATGGTAATTAACACCTTGAAGCGCACCCGGAAGACAACAGGTAGCCAGTGCAGCTCGCGCAACAGCGGTGTTACATGGGCAAACCTAGAGGTGCCCATAATTGCCTGGCGGTGTTCCCAGAACCACACTGCGTAACGCCCCCCCCCGGTACCCCCTAAAATCCGAATTGAAGATTTAATTTAAAAATTCATTTAAAAACCCCTCAATTTGCGCTTCGCCCACCTCTCTTGATCAATGAATCCCTCATTGAGGTGGGCCCTTGTTAAAAAGGAGGGCCAAACCTGCGAGAGTGGGGACTCCCGCAGGGAGATGAGGTCTGCCCTTGAGTAAATAACGGATGATAGTCATTGCGGGAGGCCATCTCGGCCACAAATAGGTGTTATCTAGCAAGATATAAAATAAGTCACGGGTGGTGATACTGTCCGTACCCAGATAGTATAATATAAAGTAGGAGAGATCTTAATTGGGCATTATCAGGAGAGAGGGGGGATGGGATAAGGGGTAGGGAGGAGATGGAAAGGGATGGAAAAAGGGGAATCAGAAATGGGGAGGGGAATTGTCCAGGCTGATGGTATGCCACTCTCCTCCGGCCTCTTCACCATTCGTCCTTCCCCTAGGTCTCTCGCGCAGCCTGATGAAAGCGCTGCGCGGCCGAATGGAACGCCGCCTGCCCCGGTGGATTATCGCATGGTCTGGCCCGGCCCAGATTGTTCAAGCCGCGGCCCGTCCTCAGCTCGTCCTCCAGGACTTCTCCGTGCGGCCTGATGGAGCACTGTGCGGCCAAATGGACGCCGCGCAGTCGAATGATTCCGCCGTGCGGCTAGAATGGACGCCGCGCGGCCTAGTGGCGGCGCCCGGAATCCCACGTGGCCTGGTGGTAACGCCTGGCATCCCAAGTCGCTCTCCGCCGCCAGTTGGCCTCTCCCGCCCTCTCCCGTCCTTTTCCCAGTCACCTTAGGCGGCTTGAATGGTGCGCCGCTCGGCCCGAGTCTCCTGTCTGCTCCTCGCCGTTCCGCCATTCCGCCTGGCCTGGCCCGGCCCGGTCCGACCCTTCGGCTTCCGGCCTCCGTCTCTCACCCTTCGTCCTTCAGGCTTACGGGCCTTTCGGGCCTCACCAGACTGGCTTGTCTTCTGGCCTCTCACTCCTCCCATATCCGGCCTGGAGGACTGGAGGCCTCCAATGTTTCTGGCCTCCAGCGTTCGGCCTCCGATGTTTCCGGCCTCCGGCGCCCCGGCGTCCAGCGCCTCCCGCCCGTTCCAATCCCCTATGTCGTCCCACGGGGCCACGAAGACCCCTGCGGGACGGCGGGGTAAGCATCTTGCCGGGCCTGGCCCCAGAAGATGGAAATTGGGCCAGGCAATCTCTTCTTCGGCCTAAAAGGCCCCCGCGGTCCACATAGCTCTCAATGGCGCGCCGCCATCTTCCGCACATGAAAAGAGCATGCAAAAAATGGGGGGAGCGCCTGTAGTGTGCGCATGTGCACTGGGGGGTCGTGCATTGCATTATGGGTGCGGCACGCCTGCACACGACCCTGTTAGCAACTCTGGGTTCAGAACCAGTGTTACAACTCTGGTCCCTTAACCAGTGTTAACCAGTGTTAGCAAATAAATGCGGAATAGTGTAATTCACCAGACAGTAAAGAGATACGTTGCTGTAGCCACAAACTCCAAAACAGTGATAGTACGAAAATAAATAGTCTTTACTTTGTAGCAACTAAAATACTTCTTCCAACTAACTTCTCAAACAAATAACAGTCCTTCACCCAACACAGATACAGTATCTTACAGTGATGCAATACAAATACTCCTTCTTCACAGCTTCATCTCCTCAGCACAGGGGAATCGAAAAGGGAATGAGCTGTGATTCTGAGCTTGCTTTATGGTAGAGCTGATAAGTACAGCCAATCAGATTATAAAACAGTTCTTAAAGCTACACAACTCCTGAAGAACATAGGCTCATATTGTTGTAGGAAAGCCAGGACACAGACAAGCTCTTCAAAGTAGTAAAGCTTTTATTTATGTGCACAGGTTCAGCGAAAAGCTGCAAGCTCATACAAAGATGTCTGAACCCCCTTATTCTGACAGAAGTTAGTTCTTATACACTTGATACATTCCTACTAACATACATTTGCCCAAATATGGAGTTTAGGGGGGTGAAATGGCTTCAGTTGAGACAGTTTGCTTAGGTCAACAAGATATATGTCTGTTTGGGCTATTTGTGGCTAGTAAAGTGATAGATTAGAGAAGTTGCTGGGAACTGATCATGAGAACCGGGGGGATAACAGGAAGCATCTGTCTGGGTCATGAAGACCTTTTTGCAAGTCGGAGCAAATACTCTATAGCATAGCTTGCAGTCCGTTCCTAACCAGAGTTGCTTGACCAAAGTTTACTTGACCAAACTGTGAGGCCTAGGCCAGCCTTAGACCTCTGTATCTTCTGTTGCTACCTCAATATATATTGTCAACCCAATATAAGGCTGAATATCCTAACAGACCCCCCTGCGCTCCCCCCACTTATGGCACACGAGCCAAAAAAGTTCGCCATCACTGGCCTAGGGGCTGTCTGTTTGCTGCCGGTTACAAGACCTTCCTTTCGATCAATCAGGGACTTTGCAGTGTCCCTGAGATCAGCAATGCGTCGTCTTCATATTCACTCTCCCTGCGGGACAGTTTAGGTCCGATTGGACCGTCCAGCAGCAAAAGTATCGACATGATCTCGCAGCAGCGAGACCAGGCATCATATTGTCGCGACGTTGGCTCCTCCTCCTCCCCCATCACGCGTCTTGAACCCGGGCTGTCAGCTTTCCACTTGACAAGCTCAGCATCATTAATCATTGAGCCACTGTGGTTAAACCAAACCCATAAGTAACCTTAGTAACCCAAAAGTTGTTAAACCTAAACTTTTTGAGTTCATTTTCTTTGAGCAGAGTTAATAATAGTGTCCAAACTACTTCCCTTTCAAATAGAAAGAAGCTTTCAAGCAGACTGTGCAATATACCTTATTTGCACCTATGGTATGTGACATATACATAGATATACATAAAGAAATCTTAGTTTTCTTTTAAAAAATTACTGATCTTTGTGCATTTGAAACATTACACTCAGGAGAGCAAATTCAGATTTGAAGAAACATGCCTGATCAAAACAAGATTATCTCTTCCGTCCAAGAACAAAAGGAATAGTTATAATGGCCCTAGATTTTAAAGACTCCAATATTTTGTCTGTTTTCTCCAAGTTTAAAAAGCTTCCTACCAAATTGTGTTTATCTTCCTTGCAGCTGTCTCTTGTTAGCTTTTGGTTACTTGTCTACATAGGGCTCTGTTAAAGCCATCCTGATTTGCCTTTTGCCCATTTCAACCCCCTAACTGAAGTATTTGTTAGCAGAACACTGGGCCCATAACCAATGTTTTATTGTTTGGTATGCCCAAGCCCAAAGTCATTTTAGATTCATGGAGCTAATTGTGTAATACTAAGATAGGAAAAATTACACTGCAACATACAGTAATAAAAATTATATATTTTGACTTGTTATTCTGAGACGAGATCTCAGAACCATTGAACTATATCTTTCAAAGGCCCTGGAGCACCAGGGAACTGCCAGAGGACTGGACTTCAAAAAAGGAAAAAAAAATAGATCCTGGAAACTACAGACTTATCAGCCTGACCTCAATACCAGGGAAGATTCTGGAAAAGATAAGCAACGAATCAGCAAACACCTAGAAGCAAACAAAGTAATAACCAAAAGCCAACATGGGTTTGTCAAAAACAGATAATGCCAGACTCATCTTATTGCATTCTTTGACAAAGTGACAAAATTAGTGGACAAGAAGAATACTGTCTATATTTTTTTTTAAAAAATTATTTACAAACATACAAAATACATACACACAAAACTTAGACTGTTGATATAATTTACTTGGACTTCAGTAAGGCATTTGATAAAGTAAACCACAACCTACTGCTAGATAAAGTAGAAAAATGTGGGTTGGACAGCATCACCACCAGATGGATTCGTAACTGGCTGACCAACCGCACTCAACGTGTAGTCCTCAATGGAACTGCATCTACATGGAGGGAAGTATGCAGTGGAGTACCCCAAGGCTCTGTTTTAGGCCCAGTACTCTTCAACATCTTCATCAATGATTTGGACGAGGGGATAGATGGGGAACTCATCAAATTTACAGATGACACCAAGCTGGCAGGAATAGCCAACACTCCAGAAGATGGGTTTAAGATAAGAAGGAACAGACTTGATCATTGGCCTCTATCTAACAAAATTAAATTCAATGGTGAAAAGAGTAAGGTTCTACATTTACGCAAGAAAAACAAAATGCACAGGTACAGTATATATGTGGTACATCACTCAATAGTACTATGACAGGGATCTTGGAATCCTAGTGCAGGGGTCTCCAACCTTTGCAACTTTTAAGTCTGAAGGACTTCAGCTCCCAGACTTCTGGGAGCTGAAGTCCTTCAGACTTAAAGTTGCAAAGGTTGGAGACCCCTGTCCTAGTGGACAACGATTTAAATAGGAGCCAGCAGTGTGCAGCAGCTGCCAAAAAAGCCAACACAGTTCTAGGTTGCATAAACGGATAGAATCAAGATCACATGAAGTGTTAATACCACTTTCTAATGCCTTGGTAAGGCCATACTTACAATACTGCATTCAGTTTTGGTCGCCACGATGTAAAAGAGATGTTGAGACTCTAGAAACAGTGCAGAGAAGAGCAAAAAGATGATTAGGGGACTGGGGGCCAAAACATGAACGGTTGCAGGAATTGGGTATGTCTAGTTTAATGAAAAGAAGGACTAGGGGAGACATGATAGCAGTGTTCCAATATCTCAGGGGTTGCCACAAAGAAGAGGGAGTCAAACTATTCTCCAAAGCACCTGAGGCCAGGACAAGAAGCAATGGGTGGAAACTAATAAAGAAGAGAAGCAACTTAGAACTAAGGAGAAATTTCCTGACAGAACAATCAGTGGAACAGCTTGCCTCCAGAAGCTGTGAATGCTCCAACACTGGAAGTTTTTAAGATGTTGGATAACCATTTGTCTGAAGTGGTGCAGGGTTTCCTGCGTAAGCAGGGGTTTGCACTAGAAGACCTCCAAGGTCTCTTCCAACTCTGTTATTCTGTGTTCTATTCCATTCTTCACCTTTGTTCTCTGCCATTCCATTTCTGTTACTAGCCTTACATATATACTAGGTGCTAGTGGAATTCAAAAGGCTGTTTCTCAGTATGGAAAACAACACATCCTGAAATTATGAGGAATTATATAACCCCAAGAAATAAAACAGCAGTTCCCTATCTGGCCTGAGCATTTACTAGCTATGCAACTTTAGAAAACAGGTATAAAGAATGTCTTAATATATTTAAGCAAATGTCATTTTATTGGATGAATGCAATACATTAATTGCATTTATATCCTCTAGATCAGTGGTAGTCAACCAGGTCCCTACCGCCCACTAGTGGGCATTCCAGCTTTCATGGTGGGCGGTAGGGGTTTTGAAGCACTTTCCTTTTTTAAAAATTTAATTGACTTCCCTACTTTATAAATCACCATTACTGTGGAACCGGTGGGCGGTTAGAAAATTTTACTACTAACAGAAATACAAAAGTGAGCGGTAGGTATACAAAGGTCGACTACCCCTGCTCTAGATGTTTTCTGTTCAGTAAAAGTATTGAAACACGTGGACCCATTTTGAGTAGGCTGGAACTGATAATCTTTTTGTCCTTGAGGCTAGCATCCACAATGAGTAGCAACAGGTGTGATGTGGCACTGTAAATATTGAGAGACATTGGTAGGGTTATCCTATCACAGCTAAACCTTTCCATCCTTTTTGGGGGTGGGTGTTAAAGTAAGAACAGGAATGAGATTGCTTTGGAACAAATGCCATTTGCACTCTTTAACCCTGTAAAAAAGCCTTACATTTTCTTATGGCCGATTCTGGCCTGATTTAAGGACTTTAAAGCAAACCACTCTGATTCCCATTTGTAAACTCTGAAGAGGAGGGAAAATTGATCTGAAAAGCGTTGTTTGTGTGAAAGGGTAGTGGTTAAGGGTAGCAATCGAACAGGAGCCACTTAGAAGCTTCTTGTTCCATTTCCAGCCCTTTATATTATCTATCTATCTATCTATCTATCTATCTATCTATCTATCTATCTATCTATCTATCTATCTATCTATCTATCTATCTATCTATCTATCTATCTATCTATCTATCTATCTATAAATAAAAATGTAACAGAGTTTGTTCAAAACCGCTACTCTCAGAAAGTACTGCACCAATCGCCACCAAATTTTCACACAACGTTCCTTACAAGTGCAGCACCAATGATATGTATAGATTGTGTGGATGCCACACCTGTGCCAGGTGCATGCTACACAAATGTAAAAGTGCGGCACTTCTGGGTTTTTTACCTCCCTTTAGCTCCTCCCACCCGGCTGCTTCTTATGCTGCATCACACGTGCTGACGCCCTTCCCTCAACGTCACATTTCCAACCGTCGCTTCCTCAATGAACTACCCCTCCCACAAGGCCCTGTGGCCCTGGCGGCGTGAGGCATATACACGCACGTGGATGCACGCTCAGCCCCCTGTCTGAAGATTACTGGGATAAGGGGGCAGAGTTTCGGGCAGGGCTCCCCACCCAGCCCCCACGGGTAAGGTCTTATTTAAAGACCTACCTGGTGGCGATAAGAGCGGCGAAACGCAACTATTTCTCCACTCTTGTCGCGTCTGCAGATAACCGCCCAGCCGCCCTGTTTAGGGTGACCCGCTCTTTTCTCCACCTGGAGGCGCGGGATGTTCCCTTAGAGGGTCGAGCGGAAGATTTTGGGCGATATCTGCATGATAAAATCGATCAGATTCGGGACGGGTTGGCCTCCGACTGGACTAGTTCAGACGGATTGACTGAGGCAGGTCTTGAGAATGTTACCTGGGAGGAGTTCGATCCTGTGACTCCTGAGGACATGGACAGGATATTGGGGTGGCTGAGTGCCACCACATGTTTATTGGACCCGTGTCCCTCCTGGCTGGTGCTGGCCTCCCAGGAGGTTACACGAGGCGGGCTCCAGGGAATTGTCAACGCTTCTTTGAGTAAGGGATTTTTGCCGGCCGCCTTGAAAGAGGTGGTGGTGAGACCCCTTCTCAAGAAGTCATCTCTGGATCCGGCTGTTCTGGCCAACTATCGTCCTGTCTCCAACATTCAGTTCATTGCGAAGGTTGTTGAGAGTGTGGTGGCGCGACAGCTCCCTCAGCACCTGGATAAAGCTGTCTATCTGGACTCGCGCCAGTCCGGCTTCCGGCCCGGGCACAGCACGGAGACGGCATTGGTCGCGTTGGTCGATGATCTCTGGAGGGCTCGGGATAGGGGCTGTTCCTCTATCCTGGTCCTATTAGATCTCTCAGCAGCTTTTGATACCATCGACCATGGTATCATGCTGCACTGGTTGGAGGGGTAGGGGTGGGGGGCACCGTTCTACGGTGGTTCTCCTATCTCTCTGATCGGATGCAGTTTGTGTTGGCAGGGGGGCAGAGGTCAACTTCGAGGCGCCTCACTTGTGGGGTTCCACGGGTTGGTCCTCTTGCCCCTCCTGTTCAACATCTATGTGAAGCCGACTTCCGGGTTGAGCTTCGGCTGTCGCAGACAGGCTTTTACGAGCTTGTCAATCCAGCGGCCTGTTAGAGGCGTTTTTATAAGATCGTAAATGTCTCGGATACTCATAAATCCTTAGGAATTTATGGGTGAACTCACGCTGTCGGGTTGAGCCTCTTGTGTAACTCTCCAGAAGGTATTACAGCCTCTGGGGAGCTGGCAAGAAGAGCCCCCCCTTTTTCAGCGCTTTAGTTCCAGGCTGCCGAATTCCTTCGCTAAGAAATTAGCGGAGCAAGACAACCGTAATCAACTCTTTAAAATATGCTCCAGGCAATCCATCAAGAAGGACTATATTTCAAGCCTTCGTACTTCAAAGGAAACTAAACGCAAGTAATTAAAGTTTGTGAACTGTTTTAAAGAACAAAGGATTCAAGATGGCGTTAACTACCAGATGAATGAAACGAAACTTAGTTGCCTTGTCTAATTATTGATTTGTGGATTTTGGTCTCTGCTTAACCCCTGGCTGATAGCGGACAGCTGTAGGCGGAAAGGGGGAGCAAGCTATAAAGCCAAATGCACTATCTGATTTATTGAGCGTTAAGCTAAACGTATTACTTATTACTGACTTATTTTGATACTTTGAAGAGGTTTTTTTTTTCTCTCCCTGAAAACTTGGAAAGCTTAAAAGCAAGGCAATGGAACAAACTCGTGTAGTAACTCCCCAGGACTTTAAAGATTTGATGAATTTCATAGTTAATGAAAGCAGAGACCTCAAAAGAATGATCCAGGAGAAATATGACCAATTGGAAAAAAAAATGCTTGCAATGGCCAAGAGTCTGTCTGTAGTTATCATTAAAATTGATGGGAAAATCGAACAACTGACCTCAGAGGTGGAAGTCAAAGCAAAGGAAACGGATTTGAAATTTGTGGAAATGGAGGGGAATATGCACAAATTGGACAAAGAGGTTATTATGTTACAATTTATGTTAATGGAAAACGCCATTAGACTGAGGGGGTTAACAGAAAATCCTAGAGAAGACTTAAGAAAAGTTTCTGCCGATGCTTTGGCTATATTAGTAAAAATGGATCCTGGTGAAATTTATGCTAAGATTGATAAAATTTACAGAGCAAACTCACGTATAGCATTACAAAGGCAATTACCGAGAGATGTTGTGATATATTTTACTGAGAGAAACCTCAGAAATGATATTCTGCAGAAGTCTTTTCACTCCTCTCTCCACATAGCTGGAAAACGGATTGGTGTCTTTAAGGAACTTCCATCAACTATCCTGAAGCTCAGAAGGGATTTTGGTTTTTTGGTGGCGGAGCTGAAGAAAAGAGGGATACAGTACAGGTGGGATGCTCCAATGGGTGTTATATTCAGATATGAAGGGGCGAGGTATTGTTTGAATACTATAGACAAGGCAAGAGATTTTTATTATGAAATATTGAAGAAAAGTGCAACGCCCCCACGTATATCTATACCAACATTAGTAGATTTGGATGTTTCAGAGCAAGATATTGAGATGGAGCAGAAACAATTTGGAAAAGAGATGGAAGAACATACTCAGTTGGATTCCCCTGGGCTTTTTTTAAGCCCTACTCTGGAGGAAATGTCGAAGACTGCTATAGGGGGATCTGTTGGAATGCCAATATGTAAATCAGATGAGCAATGCGAAGCCAGGTCTAGCACCAGACAAATTCAGAAACCGCAGAAGCAGAGGAGGTCTCAATCTCGGCGAGTTAAGAAAGACAAAAGGATTAAAGGAAGAAGCAATTAGTCAACAGTTGGATGCCAGTTATTTGACTATCTAGATAAAAATATACAGATCTCTGCAATGCTGGTTCTCTTGGATGTGGAAAAGGCTTAGGGTTGAAAACTGGAACCGGAGCATTTGCAGTGGATCTGGTTGTTACCCTATCACGTTCTTGGAACTTTATAATCCTGATGAAAAGTCACTCGGGGGTTACCTATGTAAAGGGGTTTTTTTTGTTATTTATGGGGGCAGCTGCTTAAACTGGTATTACAAACAGCTACGGATGGAATGGAAGGAGACCTGAAGAGTTGGACTTATGAACATTGACGCGGAAAGGATTAATATTATGTTAGTGTTCTGGGAAAAAACTTGGGCCGAACTTTGAAAGTTAAATGCTAAATTTGTATAGATATAGAACTTATGGGAGGATTTTTATAATATATTTTGCAGATGGTATTTAGATTTGAAGAAATTATCATTATGTATGGGTGTTTACTCCAACAGATTGATGCCAGTTATTTAAGAGGGGATATGTGAGGGAGAATGTAAGGCAACTTATATTTTTCAATTGTCTATCTAGATAAATATATGTAGATCTCTGCAATGCTGGGGGTTTTTTTGGAAGTGGAAAAGGCCTATGAGTGAATGAACCAGAATTCTCTAACCAAGACTTGAGGGGGGGGGAAAATGAAACATGGGATTTGGATAAGGTTTATTATCTCTAATGTTATATATTTTAATCCTAGAAGTCTTGTTGAATATAATTTTGGATTTGAATCTCTTAAATGGCATAGCTATAAGGCAAAAGGGATATAGCACCAGAGCATTTGCAGTCGATCTGGTTGTTACGATATTGCGTTTTTGGTTTGGAATATCTGTTGGAAGAAGTTTATATTATATTTTATAGATGGAATCTACATTCCAAGAAATTATCATCATCTATGTAATGAAGTAGAAATTTTCTTGCAATTTACTGTATCCTTCCTGTGATAGGATCTGAAATTTTCCTATACCACTTCTGTTTCCTTTGTGAAGAGAGAAGTAACTTTGCTTTTTTCAAATATTAGAGTAATCTTTACATTTTTTGTGTTGTTAAGTGGGCAATTAAGCAAATGGAGAGGGGAAAAATAGTAAACCTTTTGAATCAGGAAGGATGTAAATTTGAGCTAGGATATATGGTTTAAGTTTTATAAGTGTTAGGTTATATGACACGGTATTTAGATCTTAAGAATTATTTTCTATGTATTTTAATGTTTAACTATAAGGTTAAAGGTGTGGGTGTTTATGTTGAGTTTGTTATAAGGTTTCTAATGGATTGATTATATACAGAATAAATATCAGATTAGGAAGTACTATGTAGCTTTTAGGTAAGAATGCTTAGATTGATAGGTGATTAGAGTAAATAATATTTGGGATGCTTGGAATTATTAGAGTGGTGTATAGCGGAAGTCAGGGGGGTGGGTTTGAATGGGAGGTGGGGGAGGGTTAGGGTGGAGGGTGGGGTAATATATATGTATGATTAATTTAGAGAGGGGAATAATGGGATAGGGTTTTTTTTTAAAGAGAAATTTATATTATGTTTTTTATATCTTTAATTAACTTAGAAGATGGTGTTAATGGGATATTGATATACTAAGAGAAACTTATATTGTGTCTGCTGGGAGGCGAGGGGGTATAATATCTGAATGAGAAACTTATTTTAAGATGGGGTGAGGGGGGTATAGTATTTGTATGTGATTTATATTATATGTCGGGGGGGGTAAAAAGGGGGGAAATCTGTGTGAATAAAACTTTTTCAATTAAAAAAAAAACATCTATGTGAAGCCGTTGGGTGAGATCATCCGTGGTTTTGGGGTAGAGTTCCATCAGTACGCTGATGATACTTAGCTGTACATCTCTACCCCAGACCACCCCAACGATGCCGTGGAAGTGATGTCCCAATGTCTGGAGGCCGTGCGAGTCTGGATGGGGAGGAACAGGCTTCAACTCAACCCATCCAAGACCGAGTGGCTGTGGCTTCTGGAGTCACGGTATAGCCAGTTGACGCCATCTCTGGCTATTGGGGGCGAGTCACTGGCCCCCACAGAGAGGGCTCGCAATTTGGGTGTCCTCCTGGACTCTCGGCTTTCTTTAGAAGAGCACATGACGGCCGTGGCCAGGGGGGGCTTTTATCAGGTTTGCCTGATACGCCAATTGCGTCCCTTTCTGGATCGTGATGCCTTACGCACTGGCACTCAAGCTCTTGTCACCTCCCGCCTGGACTACTGTAACGCTTTCTACATGGGGCTTCCCTTGAGGTGCACCCGGAGGCTCCAGTTGGTTCAGAATGCGGTCGCGTGGGGGATTTTGGGAGCAACTAGACGCTCCCATGTGACACCTCTCCTGCATGAGCTGCACTGGCTGCCTGTGGCCTTCCGGGTGCGCTTCAAGATTCTAGTGACCACCTTTAAAGCGCTCCATGGCAAGGGACCTGGTTACCTGCAAGACCGCCTCCTGTTGCCAAATACCTCCCACTGACCAGTCCGCTCCCACAGAGAGGGCCTCCTCAGGGTGCCATCGACCAGACAATGTCGGCTGGCGACCCCCAGGGGGAGAGCCTTCTCTGTGGCAGCCCCTGCCCTCTGGAATGACCTCCCCCCTGAATTACGCACAATCACAGACCTACGTCTCTTCCGTTGGGCCCTGAAGACACATCTATTTTGTGCAGCCGGCCTGTCATAGTCTTTTAATTGGGTTTTAGCATTGGGTGTTATAATTAATGAGGCCAAACTATTTAATATTTATTAATCTGCTATCTTAACTTTTGTATTTCTTCTTTTATTGTGGCTGTTCACCGCCCTGAGTCCCGAGAGGGAGAAGGGCGGTATATAAATTAAATAAAACAGATAAAACAAACAAATAATTGGAGCCTCCAGATGGAGAAGCAGTCTACCTGAACTGGGGGTGAGGAGGAGGAAGGCGTCCTTGCGGCCCAAGAGACAAATCACCCAGGCGTTTCTGGGATTCGGGGACGGGACTTCCGCTCTCGGTCCTGTCACTCCCTGCGCTTGCCGGTGCCGACAGAGCGTAACCTGCCGCCGGCGGAGGCTGCAAGCCAGGAGAATCACGGCCAAAAGTTTTTCCGCCGCGACCGCCCCTTCCTTTCTTTTGGGCGGGGGGAGGGCGGGATTGGGGAGGTGAGGGAGGACCTGATGGTCGCTTGGAGGGAGGGAGGGAGGGGGGCCTGGAGGAGGTTGACTGGGAAGGGGGCTGGGGAGGGGAAGGTAGGTAGGTAGAGGGATAGAGAGAGGGAGAAATACAGTAGGCAGGCAGGCAGGCAGGCAGGCAGGCAGGCAGGCAGGCAGGCGGAGAGAGGAACAAATACAGTAGGTAGGTAGGTTGGGGGTTATACAGTGGTGGTGTGTACACAGGTTGGTTGGCCATTTAACCAGACTGGGCCCAGCAACGCGTAGCCGGGTACAGCTAGTTTTAAATAAAAAACAAAAGTTACATTGTTAAAATGTAGCCATTTTGTAGCTATATTTTGGCTTGACCATCTTTAAATCGCTCCATGGCTGGGGGCCTAGCTACATACGAGACCGCCTCCTGCCCCATACATCCCTTCGACCAATCCGCTCCCACAGAGAGGGCCTTCTCCGGGTACCGTCGGCCAGGCAATGCCGGTTGGCGACCGCTAGGGGAAGGGCCTTCTCTGTGGCGGGCCCAGCCCTCTGGAACGACCTACCCCCCGAACTACGCACCACCTCAGACCTCCGCCTCTTCCGCCAGCGTCTCAAGACTTATTTATTCCAACAAGCTGGCCTAGCATAACCCCCGTTTTCTGACTTTTAAATGTGTATAAATTTTAAATTCTTAGGGTTTTATAATGGGTTTTAGCACGGGATACAATTTAATAGTTTTTTAATAATATATTTTTGTATTTTGTATGGTTTTTAATATTGCCTGTGCGCCGCCCTGGGTCCTTGCAAGGAGAAGGGCGGGGTATAAATTTAATAAAATAAATAAATAAATAAAATAAATTGACCTTGGAGCAGGGACCATATACCGTCCATGGACTGCCTATTATTCACGCCTGCTGTTTGTTTCTCCTCCTGGCCATCCCTACATGTATAGATGGGAGATTTTAAGCTTCTTTCTAAATGTTGAGGTCATGTACCTTCAATCCTGGTAAGAAACTCGTGTTGATTTTAAGAAATAAGATGGCATCTCATTTTCTGGGAACTCCAAGAATCCAACTGCCTTCTCTTTCCCTTTCCTTACCATAGTTGTAACAGCTCTTTGAAATACACAGTATCAGAAATAGTAATTAAGACAGCAGAACCAAGATGTGTAGCCATGATGGGAAAGTTCTTGAATCTACATTTCAGTACTTTAATCCTTGAGAAAGATACTTATCTGGAAGTGATGCCTGCACAGGATTTTCAGGTAAACTGAATTGCACTTTAATCTTCCCATGTGGCATGTAGACTTTAAAGCAGATGAAGGTAGTTGAATGTAACAAGGCTTTGCGTATGTGTGCTCCTACCTTTAATGCCTGATGATTGCTTTGACAAAATCCCTGCAATCTTCTTGCCAACATTTTTAGAAAGCAGTCTGCCATTGCCTTCTTCTGAAGGCTGAGAGCGACTGAATCAGTGGTGGGATTCAAAAATTTTTACTACCGGTTTTGTGGGCATGGCTTGGTGGGCGTGGCAGGGGAAGGATACTGTAAACTCTCTATTCCCACCCCACTCTAGGGGAAGGATACTGTAAAATCTCCATTCCCTGCCCACTCCAGGGGAAGGTTACTGCAAAATCCCCATTTCCTCCCGATCAGCTGGGACTCGGGAGGCAGAGAATAGATGGGGGTGGGGCCACTTAGAGGTGGTATTTACCGATTCTCTGAACTACTCAAAATTTCTGCTATCGGTTCTCCAGAACTGGGCAGAACCTGCTGAATACCACCTCTGGACTGAATGGCCCAAGGTAATCCAGTTGGCTTTGTGCCTAAAGCCAGTACTGAAGCACATGGTCTCCTGGTTTCTAGCCTAGTGCCTTTAACCCCTACACTCTTAGATTTTGTTTAAATAACATATTTGATTGATTGGATAAATTAACTATTAGAAGCAGAGTAAGAAGCTAAATCGGTTGGGGGCACAGAACCGTTGGCTACGAACGGTGAAGTGCCACAACCCCCGCAGACTAGGTGGTCAGGGTGTACAGAGCCAGGGCCTGCGGCTGATGTTTTGCAATGCCAGGTCCGTTGTCAACAAAGCCCCCCTCGTTCATGACCTTGTGTCAGAGGGGGAGCCGGACCTGGCAGGAATTGCGGAGACCTGGTTGGGCCACGAGGGGGGTCTTCCCCTCGTTGAAATGTGCCCACCAGGTTACCGCGCTTTTCATCAGCCCCGGGCCCTAGGCAGGGGTGGTGGGGTGGCGGTCATAGTAAAGGAAGGTCTTGAGCCGAGAGAGACCATTGTGCCACAGACCACCGGTTGTGAGTCCCTCTACGTGAAGTGGGGCCTAGGGAGGCAGTTGGGCTTGCTGGTTGTATACCTGGCTCCCCGCTATGTAGCAGCAGCCCTGCCCGAGCTCCTGGAGGTGATCGCTACGGTGGCAGTTGAGACCCCCAGACTTTTAGTCATGGGGGACTTTAATCTGCCATCGGTGGGCGAATCATCCGTGGTAGCTCGGGAGTTCATGGCTTCCATGACGGCCATGGACCTGACCCAATTAATTCAAGGCCCCACCCACGAGGGTGGACATACACCGGATCTCATCTTTGTCTCTGGCCAATGGAAGAGTGATCTGGGTATAGGGGATATAGCCATCACGCCCTTGTCATCGTCAGACCACTCACTTCTCCGGCTCGACTTTCCGACCGCTACTCCCCTCCGCGGGGAGGCGGAACCTAAATCACCAATCTGGTTCCGCCCCAGGCGCCTGATGGACCCTGATGGGTTCCAGGTGGCGCTTGGGCCACTTCCTGTGCCCCTGACCCGCGCCCCGATGGAGGACCTCGTGGCCGCATGGAATACTGCGACCACGGGAGCCTTGGATCGGGTCGCGCCCTTGCGGCCTCTCTCGCGGCGGCGAGCCACCCTGGCTCCTTGGTTTACCGAGGAGCTGAGGGTGATGAAACGCCACAAGAGACGCCTAGAGAGAAGATGGAGGTCTAGCCGATCTGAATCTGACCGGACACAGGTAAGAGCCCATTTACGGACTTACATTGTGGCGCTGAGAGTGGCCAAACGCCATCATTGTGCCACTTTCATAGCATCCGCAGATAACCGCCCTGCCGCCCTGTTTAGGGTGACCCGCTCCCTCCTTCAACAGAGGGTGCGGGAAGCCCCGCTACAGGGTAGAGCAGAGGAATTTGTGATTTATCTGCAGGAGAAAATCGCTCAGATACAGAACGAGCTAGCCCCCATTCATGGCCCAGTGGGTTGCCACGAGGCGGATCTTGTTTGGGAGGAGTTTGACTCCGTTACTTCCGAGGATATGGACAGGCTACGTGGGCGACTGCGAGCCACCACATGTTTATTGGACCCGTGTCCCTCCTGGCTTGTACTGGCATCCTGGGAGGTGACACGAGGCTGGCTCCAAGAGGTTGTCAACGCATCCTTAAGTGAGGGTTCCTTGCCTGCTTCCCTAAAAGAAGCTATGGTGAGGCCCCTCCTTAAGAAGCCCTCTTTGGATCCAGCTCTTCTGAACAACTATCGTCCAGTCTCCAACCTTCCCTTTTTGGCGAAGGTTGTTGAGAGTGTGGTGGCACAACAGTTTCCCCGTCACCTGGAGGAAGTTGATTATCTAGATCCACGCCAGTCCGGCTTTCGGCCCGGGCATAGCACCGAGACGGCATTGGTCGCGTTGGTTGATGATCTCTGGAGGGCCAGAGATGGGGGTTGTTCCTCCATCCTGGTCCTATTAGACCTCTCGGCAGCTTTCGATACCATCGACCATGGTATCCTATTGCATCGGCTGGGGGGGTTGGGGGTGGGAGGCACCGTTTTACGGTGGTTCTCCTCCTACCTCTCTGGCCGATCGCAATTTGTGTTGGCAGGGGGGCAGAGGTCGACCGCGAGACCCCTCGCATGTGGGGTGCCTCAGGGATCGATCCTCTCGCCCCTCCTGTTCAACACATACATGAAGCCGCTGGGTGAGATCATCCGTGGTTTTGGGGTAGAGTACCACCTGTACGCTGATGATACACAGCTGTACATTTCTACCCCAAACCACCCCAACGATGCCGTAGCGGTGATGTGCCAGTGCCTGGAAGCCGTACGGATCTGGATGGGACGTAACGGACTCAGGCTCAACCCGATCAAGACCGAGTGGCTGTGGTTTCCGGCTGCCCGATTCAACCAGCTCATTCCATCGCTGGCCATAGGGGGCGAACATCTTGCCCCTGTGGATGGGGTGCGCAATTTGGGCGTCCTCCTGGATGCCCGGCTGTCCATGGAAGATCATGTGACAGCCGTGGCCAGGAGGGCGTTTTACCAGGTTCGCCTGGTTCGCCAATTGCGCCCCCTATTGGATCGGGACGCCCTTCGCACAGTCACTCATGCGCTCGTGACATCCCGACTGGACTATTGTAACTCTCTCTACATGGGGCTCCCCTTGAGGTGCACCCGGAGGCTTCAGTTGGTCCAGAACGCAGCCGCGCGAGCAATAATGGGGACCTCTAGGTTCACCCACGTAACACCGCTCTTGCGCGAGCTGCACTGGCTACCTGTCGTCTTCCGGGTGCGCTTCAAGGTGTTAGTTATCATCTTCAAAGCGCTCCATGGCTCGGGACCTAGTTACCTGCGGGATCGGATCCTGCCCCATACCTCCTCACGGCCGATTCGCTCCCACAGAGAGGGACTTCTCCGGGTGCCGTCCACTAGACTCTGTCAGCGGGCGACGCCCAGGGGAAGGGCCTTCTCTGTGGCGGGCCCAGCCCTCTGGAACGATCTTCCCCCCCGATATTAGGACAACTACGGACCTCCGCTCCTTCCGTTTAAAATTAAAGACACATCTTTTTCGCCTGGCCGGCCTTGGGTAGTCTCTTTTAAAGTAAGGGGTTTTAGGGGCTGTTTTAATTTAGTTTATGGGTTTTTAGCGCAGGATCAATTTAATTTATTTTTAACCTTGTATTTTGTTGTGGTCTTATTTGTGTTTTAATTTGCCTGTGCCCCGCCTCGAGTCCCTTTGGGGAGAGAGAGCGGGATATAAAATTAAATTATTATTATTATTATTATTAAATTACTTATGTTTTTGTAAACAAGGTCCAATTTAGATTACTAGATTATTTAATATTTTTCTCCAATGGAACCTAATGCAACTAATGTTCTTTGTATCTAACCAACAAACTGGTTGAGAACACAACAGAACTGAATTTGAAGTTTTAAAATGCCCGTGTTTGTTAAGCCGTTAGCTTCTCCAACCTTTGTAAATAAATTTAATGTACATTTGTGTTAATATGTTATTTTCATTACACTAATGAACATGAAATATTTCAGTATTAGGGACCCCCTTCTACATACATAATTACTAGCTTATCCTGTCATCATCATCATTCTTCGCACTTAAGCCAACCTCTTCCCTAAATGGCAAAATTAATTTATGTTTGGAGGGAACTATAATGAGTTTCTAAATGTAATCGGCAAAAGAAATAAACTTAATGAGTCTTGAATTCGGCTTTGCTCAACTAAAAATATTTTTGCTTGACTCTTCAAAAACAGAGTATAGCTGAGGAGAGAATATGACTCATGGAAGGCAGAGGAAATAGCAAAATTGCATGAAGAAAAAGTACAAGCAAAATAACGACTTTGTTAGCTTTTCTAATTTAGATTACATAAACGCAAAAACATGCAAAATTGTCCTAAATGTAGCTTGGGAAATTTTGAGTCCAAAAGCTGGGAAAGAAGGATGAATATAATGGCAGTACATCAAAAGGAATCTGTACCTAAATAAAATGTGCAAAAAAATCTTTGGACAATCCGACAATACTTACACATTATGCTGCTGCTTCTGTTTTCCATTTTTGATTGTGTTGTCCCTTGTTGCTCCGTTGCTCACAGTACACTCATCCATAAAGTAGGAAACACTACACATGGACACAAGCGTTTAGTAGTGCTTTCTACTTTATGGATGAGTCCACTGTCCATAAAATGTAGCTTTGATCTGTGACACTTTCACTGTTGCCTTTATCCAAAACCACCTTCTGAACTGTCCTCCTAAATCGCCCCTACCCCACCCGCTGACAGCTCCATGGTGGCTGATAAAACAGGGAGACACTAGCAGGAGGAGAGGTTTGACAGTCTGTTTTGTGGGTTAAGAGTGAGACAGCATTTTTACTAGTATTAAAAGTACTGTTGTTGCCCAGATACATTCACAGCCTATATATATAGTTTCTACTGCTTCTAGCAACAGAGGATAAAATGGCAAATAAATTAAATCTGGATGGGTTCGCTGCTTTACTAGATACACATGGCAAAATTGTGTAGAAAATAAGGTTCCAAATTCTCTGAATGGCTTGATTTTTTTTTATTTTTCTCTTCTGTTTCCTTATATCTGAACATAAAGACTAACTTGTGAATCTATATAAATAAAAAGTTAACTATGAGTTTGTTCAAAACCACTAATGTCAGAAACTACTGGACCAATCGCCACCAAATTTTCACACAACGTTCCTTACAAGTGCAGCACCAATGATACGTACAGATTGTGTGGCTATGACACCTGTGCCAGGTGCACGCCACACAAATGTACAACTGCAGCTCTGCTCACCCGGCCCCATTTTAGCTCACGTCACTTGCACGCGCGGTCTGCGTCATATCCGCGACGGTCGCCTCAGTGACCTCTCCTCCGCCGCTGCTGACCTGCTGCTGCCCCACCTGCCGCTCCCCCCGCTGCCGCTGCTCCCCCGCCGCTGCTGCTGACTCGCCGCCGCCCCCACACCGCTGCTCCCCCATACGCCACTGCTGACCCGCTCCTGCTGCACCCGCTGCCCTGTCTTCCGCCACTGCCCCACCGCCGCTGCTGACCCACTGCTGCGCCCCCCCACCGCCCTGCCCCCCCCACCGCCGCTGCTCCCCCCGCCAAAAATAGGTAGGTAGTTAGGTAGGTAGAGGGATAGAGAGAGACAGGGAGAAATACAGGAGGTAGGTAGGTAGGTAGAGGGAGAGAGGGAGAAATACAGGAGTTAGGTAGGTAGCTAGGGAGATAGAGAGAGGGAAAATACAGTAGGTAGGTAGATAGATAGAGGGATAGAGAGAGGAGCGGAGAAATACAGTAGGTAGGTAGATAGGCAGGTAGAGAGGGAGAGAGGGAGAAATACAGTAGGTAGGTAGAGGGAAACGGAGAGGAAGAAATACAGTAGGTAGCTAGGTAGGGAGGGAGGGAGAGGGAGAAATACATTAGGTAGCTAGGTAGGTAGGTAGGTAGGTAGGTAGGTAGGTAGGTAGGTAGAGGGATAGAGGGATAGAGAGGTAGAGGGAGAAATACAGTAGGTAGGTAGAGAGAGCGAGAGAGCGAGAGGGAGAAATACAGTAGGTAGGTAGAGGGAGACATGGAGAGAAAGAAATACAGTAGGTAGGTAGGTAGGTAGAGGGAGACATGGAGAGGAAGAAATACAGTAGGTAGGTAGGTAGGGAGGGAGAGGGAGAAATACATTAGGTAGGTAGGTAGAGGGAGAGAGGGAGAAATACAGTAGGTTAGGTAGGTAGGTAGGTAGGTAGGTAGGTAGGTAGGTAGGTAGGTAGGTTAGGTAGGTAGAGGAATAGAGAAGTAGAGGGAGAAATACAGTAGGTAGGTAGGTAGGTAGAGTGATAGAGAGAGAGGGAGAAATAAAGTAGGTAGGTAGGGAGAGAGAGAGAGAGAGAGGGAGAAATACAGTAGGTAGGTAGGTATGTAGATAGGTAGAGGGATATAGAGATGGTGGGGGGAGAAATACAGTAGGTAGGTAGAGTAAGAGAGGGAGGGGAGGGAGAGGGAGGGGAAACTGAAGCAGAGAAGGAAGGGGGTCGCGGAGAGGGTCTATGAGGGGAAACTTTTTCATTTAACCAAACTTGGCCACAGCAACGCGTGGTGGGTACAGCTAGTTAGGTTATAAGTAAAAACATTTAGAAAAGGAAAAACTGGTGCTTGACATTCCACTTTTTTAGATGGCCATTTCATATGACTCCTTTGAACCAGTTCACGTGGCAAAGTGCTGAGAATATATGAATATGTGCACAGCAGAGGTGGGTTGCTGCTGGTTTGGCCCAGTTCGACCGAACCGGTAGTGGCAGCAGCGGGAGGCTCCGCCCACCCACTCAGACACTTCTGCGCGTGCACAAGCAAACCAGTAGTAAAACGGTTAGCAACCCTGCACTTTTTAGTAGTGTGTTCCAAGTCCAGCGTAGAAAGCCAATGCTCATTTTGCATCCCAAATTCTTTTTATGCATCTCTCCCTATCGTAACTTGGTTCTCTCAGTGCAGTCCTGATTTCTGGAATGCCTTCCCCAAATGTCTTGGGGGGGGGGGGGATTTACTAGTTTTCTTTTGCCCTTAGAAGGCACATTTGGGGTGAAGGTGCTAAATCAAAACCTAACTGTGTGAAACTGAACTAAATTCATCTTTCCTTTTCCATTCCAACTTCCTCACCCTCTTTTTAAGTGCTAAGCATATTGGCTATTTATACAGGGATTTCACTAATAATGGCAGAATTATTATTTTTTAAATATCTGTCTCTTGATGTCTTCATGTAATTGGTCCTGAAGTAAGTGGTCAAATCTGGCTTACCCAGTGCTTGTTTAACCAAAGAAACTTTTTCCCCAAATTGGTAGCCATCACTCTAGCTTACTTAACCTTCCATAATTGTTTATGCTGAATGTTTATTTCTAGAGATTACCCAGTTAAGAGGTGTGATATTAGAGTAGAGGTAGGCATTTCAGTTTTTCTGCACGTGCACTGAACTCCACTCAAATAGCACTTGGAACTGGAAGACTGTAAGTTGCACTTCAAAACTTTGAAAGGACACAGAATTACTCTGTACTGGATTAGATATAAATTGTCTGTGCTTGAGGTTTTAGCAGAATGCCTGATCATTGAAGAGTGGTGATGAATTGGAAAAAAAATCTGAGTGAAAGCTATTGAATGGCATTTCTTTGATACTGCATTCCTCAGTCCTCACCTTCAAATCTCTTGTTTTCTTTGGCAGAATTAGGTCTTTTCCAGATTGTGGAGACAGACGTGTGTAGTTCAGGTTTTAGTGTAGAAAGCAAGTATTTCTGTTGGGAATTTTTAAAAAGGTGAGCAATTAGCTTCAAAAAACAATATAACTTTAGCAGCCTGGTAACTGCTGCATGTTAAGAAATTGACTTCATCTTTTTCAAAAGTCAGGATTTAACTTTCAAAAGCACCCTAATTTAGTTTTAGTTAATGAAAAAAAAAATTTTTTTGAAAAAGAAAGATCTAGCACACTAAATCCTATTTGAAATTCCTGCCTTTTCCACTTAGTTTAGAAAAACAATAAACAGGTCAACTTTCAGTCACTCTTAGCTTCATAACATTTTGGTGGAGATAAAATGAACAGTGATCCTTATGTAAACTGCATTAAGTTCCATGAGAATAGTGGGAAATAAATCCAACATAAATAGATTTAGTAGAGATAACAGGTGAAAGCTGAGAAAAGCAGCCATCCACATTGATCAGCTCCTTACTATCATCTTTAGACAATACAGCATAGTGTGAATAGCATACCTGTTTCACAATGCCCAGTTTGAAGTTTGAAGTTTATTCGACTTGTATCCCGCACCTATCTCCCAGAAGGGACCCAGGGCGGCGCACAGGAAATTAAAACAGATATATACATAAATACATAATAAATATCATAAAACCAATTAAATTAAGAAACCCTGTGCTAAAATTACTAAAATCCCTCTAATTAAAACGAATTGCTAATTTAAAACTCAGTCGTTATAGGGTGATCACACTAGACCGGCTTGATGGAAAAAGTGCGTCTTCAGGCGCTGGCGGAAAAGGCGGAGGTCCGAGGTGGTCCGGAGTTCGGGAGGAAGGTCGTTCCAGAGGGTTGGGCCCGCCACAGAGAAGGCCCTTCCCCTGGGCGTCGCCAACCGGCATTGCCCGGCCGACGGCACCCGGAGAAGACCCTCTCTATGGGAGCGGATCGGTCGAAGGGATGTGTGGGGTAGGAGACGGTCTCGCATATAACTAGGCCCCGTGCCATGGAGCGCTTTAAAGATGGTTATCAGCACCTTGAAGCGCACCCGAAAGGCCACAGGCAGCCAGTGCAGCTCGCGCAGGAGAGGTGTTACATGGGAATGCCGTGAGGCTCCCATAATCCCCCGCGCGGCCGCATTCTGAACTAGCTGCAACCAGTCAGACAAGGAAGACAAAGTATAGCCATTTTTCAGGGTACAGTACTATAAAACCATGCATTAGCTTGTTAAATGGGTAAATGTAATTTTTGGGAGGCAGCTACAGGTAAACAGGTTTAGTATGACCTGCTATCGCATGTAGCCTGTAAGAGATGAATGTTTTGCAGACCTACCTTAATTACGTTTTGGGTTGAGAAATGAGATATTTAACTAGGATACAGAGCATTTCTTTAGAGTGTTTGGTTTTTGTTTTAATTTCAAAAGTGATAGACAATTTACCAGAATACAATTTGATTTAATTAAGTAAATATGTTGTTTTTCAATCACCATATTATAAGACGTATGATGTAATGTGTTGGTTTACAAAGATTAAAAAACAAAAATTAATATATCCATTGGCTCAGAGAGGATCTCATTTTGAATTTAGGTCTGAACACATTTACTTGAATATGAACTTTACAAATATCAGCTTGGGGGCGTGGCTAATGATTGAGTAGTGAGAGGACGTTCCTCCATTTCGTAGGGGTTTTTTTTTCAACAAAATGTGGATTAAAAGTGATTAAATGCACCGTTAGAAGCCGAGATTGTTTACAACGGGTTTGGAAAGGCGGAGGAGTGAGCAGATTGATTTTTACACCGATAGATCAAACCGGACTGCTTGAATTTTAAAGTTTCGTTTCTTCGTGGGAAAGCAGAGGTTTGACCGAAGCGGCTGAGGTAGGCAGTTTGCCTTTGTTTTGACAAGCACCGTGATTTGCAAGTTTCTTTTACTCGCTACGAGGCATAAACACAGGCTTGAAAGTTAAGTAAACAGCGGAAGATTAGCTGAGGTATGTGGATTGCAAGCTTTTGAACTTTTGAACTTTTTAAGTGGATTGTTTATGCTGAATGTAGCGAGTGAGCTTCTGGCAACGCCTATAAAGATACAGATACTGTATTTTATGAACTATGGATTATAGCCTTTTTACTTTTGTTTTGGCTTCTTTGGTGCTTTAAAAGCCGTCTCAGCTTTATTTTACTTGGGTTTTTGCTCTTTTTCTTCAATAAAGACCCTCTTGGCAGGTTTATTTTTTTTTCTTTTTAAAAAAAAAAGAGACTACTGATTCGACACGATGACTCAACAGCCTTCTGAACTTGAACGAATCATAGGGGCATTAAATACAATTGGGGAAAAACTAACTGTTGTAACTGACCGTTTGGACAATTTGACATTGGAAATTCAAAAAACCAAAGAAGAGATTAGTGACATGAATATTAACTTTGCAAAGCAAAACGTGGAAATTAATTTTATGAAGGACGAAATTAAACAGATTTATGTTCATGAGGAACAGTCTGATCGTAAGTTTGAAGGGATTTTTAAAAAAAATCAGCAACAGGATAGGAGAATCAGTCTTTTGGAAGAAGATGCAAGAAAATATAATGTTGTTATTCGTGGAATTTCGGAGGATAGGGTGGATAATTTGAAGCAAAGAATGTTAAAATGGCTGAATGAACTTGATGCATCAATTGTATACACGGCAGCGGACCTAGTAAGTGTTTTCAGAATCGGTTATAAGAGACAAAGTGGAGCTAATAGAAATGTTCTTGTGAGATTTGCAAACCTTGGAGATAAATTAGAAGTTATGGGAAAAATAAGGGACCTGGGAGAACCCCCAAAATTTGAGGGGAAGGAAATTCAAGTTTTTCCAGATATATCTAGAGAAGAAAGAGCATGGAGATTTTTTTTAAAACCAATTACAAAAGTCCTGAGAGACAATGATATTAAGTATAATTGGAGACCATTACAGCAGTTGAAATTTTTTTACAAGGGGAGAATGCAAACTATTACTTCGGAAACGGATGCCATAAGACTGATACGGGAGCTCGGGCTGATTGAGAAAGACGAGGATTTAACAGAAATTAAAGATCATATGCTTAAGATGGGTGGAATACAAGTGGAATCTCCAACATTGGAGGAAAAAGGAGCAGTTGGTGGTCAAGATCCTAAAAGTTTAAAACGGAAAGAAATCTCTCCGGCAATGTCCGAACATAAGAAAACCTGTGAAGAAACCAAGCGAGCGTCAGCCAAGGAGGAGGATCTTAGAAGAAAGCAGGAAGCTGAGTGCGGGGACAAGCCAGTGTTATCTTCTTTTTTTGAAAGTGGAATACAAGAATAACCCGAAAGAAATGACCCGATCATGGGCATGTTCCCCCCCCCCCCACTCTTTATATAGAGGCGCAACTCGAATGAGGATGTGGGGGGTGAAGATTAATTGTTATTTGTTGTTGTTGTGTTTTAAGTTTGTCCTTGTGTCTTATGTCTTTTTTTTTGTATGTTATTTTCGTTTGGTGTTGGGTGGGCACGTAAAGGAAGAGAAGGGGCTAGGATTAAAAAAGTTACCGCGTAAATGTGGTTTATAAAAATAATGACATGGAACGTGAAGGGCACAGGTAGCCAAATAAAGAGGAGGAGATTGGAGCTTAAAATTAAAAGGGACTTACCAGACATATTATTTTTGCAGGAAACTCATCAAAAATCTGAGGATTTCAATAGAATGAATATAAAGGGTATGCAAGTTTATGAAAAATCTTTCGGAACCTCCAAAGCTAGAGGAGTGGCAACATTGATATCAAATAGGGTATATTTTGAAAAAAAACAAGTAATTAGAGACGAGGAAGGAAGATATTTAATAATTATAGGGAATATTAACGAGCAAAAAGTGACACTGGTTAATTTATATCTACCAAATGAAAAACAAAAGGGATTCCTTGATAAAATAACTAAGATTTTGGAAACTGAAAGTGTAGGGAAAGTGATTGTGGCGGGGGATTTTAACATGATTAGAGATAAAATAGATAGCACTAACCCCACCCGCTTTAGAGAAACAAATAAAGGGGAAATTTTAAATAAATGGATGTTTCGAAATAGTGTGGTAGATGTTTGGAGGGAGTTGAAAGGTACTGAAAGGGTGTACACTTTTTGCTCTAAGGTACATAATACATATTCAAGAATTGATTATATTTTTGTCTCTAAAGACTTGTTGAATAATATAGATAGAATAGATGTGGGAGTTTTCAAGGACTCCGACCATGCAGAAGTTACGATGGATATAGATTTTAATTTTAGAAAAAAAGAAAGAGGTTGGAGATATGATGGAAAATTGTTTAAAAAGGAGGAAGATAAAACATGGATTCTTAAAAAATGGGAGGAAAGTTGGAGATTCAACGATAATGGAGAGGTTAAATTTGAAACTGTTTGGGACACGATGAAAGCAGTATTTAGAGGAGAAAGTATTAAGTTGTCAAGTAGGAAATACAGAGAATATAGAAGTAAAATGGAACAGGATACAAGACAGATTAAGGTATTGGAGAACCAATTTTTACTTACAAAGGATAGAAAATGCTTGGAGGAATTGAATTTACTAAAAACTAAACTGATAGAAGAAGATATAGAATTGGTTAAAAAAAAATAAGATATTTAAACAGGGATTTTTTTGAATTTAGTAATAAAAACTCTAGGTTATTAGCAAGGATGGCGAAAAATAAAAGTGAAAAGAGAGAAATCGGCTCCTTGATAGATGAAAAAGGTACAAGATGTTATAAGAGACTGGAGAAATGTGAAGTAGTTAGGAAGTTTTTTCAAAAATTATACTCAAAGAAATCAATTGATTTGGAAAAATTGAAAAATCATCTTGAAAAGTATGCTGTGAAAATAGATCAAACATATAAGGACTTGATGGAAGGAGATATTACACATGATGAGATTAACGAAATAATACAAGGGATAAAATTAGGGAAGACTCCAGGTGAAGATGGGTTACCTGCTGAATTTTATAAAGATTTTAAAGAAATAATAATACCAAAATTGCAAAAATTATTTAATGGAATTTTACACGGTGGAGAAGTCCCGATGTCATGGAATAGAACGGTAATAACTATAATTCCTAAACCTGATAAAGATTTGGAGAGGATCGAGTCCTATCGACCCATTTCTTTAATTAACCAGGATGCCAAAATATTTACTGCCATTATAAGTAATAGGTTAAATAGATTTATAGATAAGTATATAAGCTATAATCAGGTAGGTTTTGTTAAAGGTAGATATATGAGTGATATAATTAGAAGAGTATTAAATATTATAGATGTAGCTGAGAGTAATGGGATAAAATAGGTATAGTATCACTAGACATTTTTAAAGCCTTTGATTCTGTACAATGGGAAACTATTAAGGTAATTATCGAGGCATTAGGCTTCGGTAATAGGTTTATACATGTTATTTCAAAATTGTATCAAAAAAGTAGTGCAAAAGTGAAGGTGAATGGAATAATGACGGGAGAGATTAAATTGGAAGCAGGTACGAGACAGGGATGTCCCTTGTCCCCAACATTATTTTTATTAATTATGGAAGTTTTGACTAAATTGATAGAAAAAGATGAAGAATTGGAAGGATACAAGGGATATAAGATAAATTTGTACGCGGATGATACCTTGATTATTTTGAAAGATATAGAGAAAGATTTGAAGAGGATAAATAAACATTTGAAAGAATTTGAAGAAATGACAGGTTTAAAGGTAAATTGGTCAAAATCTGAATTATTAATGAACAAAAATGATAAGGAGTGGGAGAGTATGCAAGAACAATTTGGGATAAGAATTAAAAATACATTGAAATATTTGGGAATAACACTTTCACTTAAAGTTAGAGAATTGAAAAAAATTAATTATGTGATGTTGAATGAAATAGAGAAAAAGATAGATAAATATAAAGAGATAAAGTTGTCTTGGTTTGGCAGAATTGCAATGTGTAAGATGATGCTGTTACCAAAGTTTAAAACCATTTAAGCAGACTGGGCCACAGCAACGCGTGGCCGGGTGCAGCTAGTTATTAATATGATTTTAAAACAGTGGAGATAAATTGATGAAATTTGTTTCCCCTAATTTTTCCTCAAAATATTTACATTTAAAGATTATGGTTAATTTATCTAGAGATCCCACATCATCTTTATTTTCTTCATTGTCTTTGATCTCTCCATGCCCTTGTTCCTATTGAAGCAGCAGTTTATACATTTTCTTTCATGAAATCATTGCATTGTGATTGAAAGCATTAGGGTCCCATTACAGAAGCACCATAGTATGTAGGATCACTCTGAACCTCAACTGAAATTATTTTTTTTAAAGACCAAAAATTTTGAGAACACAAAACTCTCATAGATTATTTGCTATAGTGCTTCTGTCTAAAATCTTAGCAGATTTTGGGAGGAAAGCCAGAATTTTAAACAAGAATACTAAAAATCTTGGAGACTTGTATTCTTTGGGTTTCGGCCATTTTAAGAAAGACACTTATTTCAGCATCCATGCTAGAGGCCACCCACAGTTCTCTTGCAAACCATTAGTGGCCTCTGAATCACATGTTGAGAATGATTGAACTATATCCTTCGTGCATTAAAATCAAACTTCAATGATTTTTGGCAAATGCCTATCAACTTTGCCTTTAGAGTACTATTGTTAAGTAAGTATCAAGTACTACAGCAGTGAGTCCCTTTCCTACAAAGTATGCTTTTACAAAGTCGTGAATATGAAAATATCACTTATGCTCCATTCTATCTTTGACATTGCACTTCACTGTGGTTCCAAAATGGAGGAAAAGAAATCATGCATCATGTCTTACCAGCCAGTCTTGGTCCAGAGGCAGGATTCATGAAGGAAGATTGATTGTATCCTGAGTCAAAGGGGAGTTTTCAGATCAAGGTTCTGTGTAAAGTTGCAGGGATTTCCTTACACCCAAACAACATAGGTTTTTATACAGAAAGAAACAGCCTTAGAACAAGTGAACAATGGAACAGAAGGTAAAGAATTCCTTTAAAACACCATTAACACTCTTGGGTGGGAGAGATGAGTTGGTTTGAAAAGAATTTTTATTTTCTTTCTCAACACTAGAGGGCACATGATTAAATTTCAAAGTTCCCTTACACAGTGCCTGAAGAAGCCAAAATGTGCCCTCACTGGCATCTCTACCATATTTCCTCTTGTTAAGTCAGACCATGACTTAAGGTATGTAACTTCCCAATTTTTGCTTCCCCTCCTAAATATGTTTAAAGTAGGATAATGTGAAGAATAGGGATTTAATTTTTTTTGTCTTGAAACATTTACTTGCAACCATAGATATAGGAATTTAACAGACTTAAGGACAACAACCCCATTCTTTATTCCACCTGCTTCTTTTAAAAATATGGACCTTGAGGCACTTTTTATTTTCCTTTTAGACGATTTTGCCCTAGTTCTTGCTCAGAATATCTGACTTAACACACTGGTAAATGAGACTCTCAAGGAGCCCATGGATCCATTGTCTTCCATGAGACATATGATTCTTCTAGGTCAGTGATGGCGAACCTATGGCACGGGTGCCACAGGTGGCACGCGGAAACATTTCTTAGGGCACGCGAGGCGTTGCCCTGTCAGCTCCAGCGTGCTTGTGTGCGCTGGCCAGTTGATTTAGGCCTTCTTTTGAGGCCGTTTTTCACCTTCTGGAGGCTTCAGGGAAGCTCCTAAAGCCTGTAGAGGTGGGGGGGAGGCTGTTTTCACCCTCCCCAAGCTCCTAGAAAGCCTCTGGAGCCTGGGGAGGGCAAAAACAGCATGCCAAAAGCAGGGGGTCATGCACATAGCATTATGGGTGTGGCACGCTCACGCACAACCCCCTGCGCTCCCCCCGCTTTTGGCACGCGAGCCAAAAAAGGTTAGCCATCACTGTTCTAGGTTCATAGCTGGGGCTAGAAACTGGAGCAACTAGCCATGGAGCCCCACCCTTCCCCTTAACAGCCCATAGTAATTTTGTAAAGCTACCTCTTGGTTGTTCACAATCTTTCCAGACCACCAGGGAAACCAGCTGCCAGATGAAGTAGAGAGAGATGGAGGCTTGGCCCATTTATAGATGATGCCTTGTCACATCTCCCTGCCTAGTTTCTCCTCCCACTCGAGAAGATAATCACATGACTCTTGCTATCTCTCCCTTCCCTGCCAGGCCCAAACCACAGGAAGTGTCAAGAGTCCTCTCTTCTCTTAAGTAGAGCAGGAAATTATATCTACCCACCCCAATGTCTCAGTTTTGCCTCCACCCCTCCCCATATACCAGGGAACTGTGGTTAAATCTATTTGTGGGGTAGCTCTCAGCTTCTGAAGCTATAATAATAATAATAATAATAATAATAATAATAATAATAATAATAATAATAATAATAATAATAATAATAATAATAATAATAATAATAATAATAATAATAATAATAATAATAATTTATAACCCGCTCTCTCTCCCCGAAGGGACTCGAGGCGGGGCACAGGGAATTTAAAAATACAAATAAAAACCACAAACATAATACAATATTAAAACGAATTAAACTAAAACCCTGCGCTAAAATCCCATATAAAAACTAAAACTAAGCCCCTAAAAACCCTAAAAACAGTTTAATTACCCCAGGCCAGCCAAGCAGAAGAAGTGTGTTTTTAATTTTTGACGGAAGGAGCGGAGGTCCATGGTTGTTCTAATTTCGGGGGGAAGGTCGTTCCAGAGGGTCGGGCCCGCCACAGAGAAGGCCCTTCCCCTGGGCGTCGCCCGCTGGCATAACCTAGTGGACGGCACCCGGAGAAGTCCCTCTCTGTGGGAGCGAATTGGCCGCAGGGATGTATGGGGCAGGATGCGATCCCGCAGATCCTATAGTCTTGGTGAGGCTTGGACACCTGTATCCTTTGAAACTAGTGTGATCGGGAATCTACAGCAGCTTTAAGTGAAGGATGTTGAAATGTGCAGTAGACAGCCTCACTCAGCCATGCTGTATTCAAATGTAGGATGGTGCAGACATGCTCTGTGGAACTGTGGAGTAGAAGCCTTTCTTCAGTGGAAGACATCTCTCTTTCAAGAGAAGGTTGTGTGGTCCCTTCTCTATGCCCACAATTAGTTCTCTATTCTCACCATAGATATATCAGTACACATTTTGGAAGACCTCTATGTAATGATGAAACTTGACCAACTATTGGTGGCTTTACAGATCTGTTACTTCTCACTTTGATTATGTAGTTTATCATTTTTTTTAATTATTTTTTTATTTTTTTCGAATTTATACCCTACCCTTCTCCTTGTTAGGACCCAGGGCGGCGCACAGGCATTATTAAAAACCATTACAAAACAATACAAACTCTTAAAAGCATATTAAATTAACCTAAAACCCGTGCTAAAACCCTTTAAAACCCTAAAAAATTAAAATTTATAAATATTGTCAGAAACGGGGGGCTACGCTAGGCCGGCTTGTTGGAATAGGTACGTCTTCAGGCGTTGGCGGAAGTCCGAGATGGTGCGAAGGTCGGGGGGTAGGTCGTTCCAGAGGGCCGGGCCCGCCACAGAGAAGGCCCTTCCCCTGGGTGTCGCCAACCGGCATTGCCCGGCCGACGGCACCCTGAGAAGGCCCTCTCTGTGGGAGCGGATCGGACGAAGGGATGTATGGGGCAGAAGGCGGTCTCGTATATAGCTATGCCCCGAGCCATGGAGCGATTTGAAGATGGTCGTCAACACCTTGAAGCGCACTCGAAAGGCCACAGGCAGCCAGTGCAGCTCGCGCAGGAGAGGTGTTATGTGGGCATGCCTTGGGGCACCCATAATCACCCGCGTGGCCGCGTTCTGGACTAGCTGTAGCCTTCGAGTGCACCTCAAGGGGAGCCCCATGTAGAGAGCGTTACAGTAATCCAGCCGAGAAGTCACAAGCGCTTGAGTGACTGTGCGAAGGTCCCCCCGGTCCAGTAAGGGGCGCAAATGGCGTATCAGGCGAACCTGATAAAACGCCCTCCTGGCCACGGCCGCCACATCATCCTCCATGGACAGCCGGGAATCCAGGAGGACGCCCAAGTTGCGCGCCCTCTCCACGGATCCGTACGGCCTCCAAACACCGGCCGTACGAGATCCGTACGGCCTCCAAACACCGGGACAGCACCTCGGCGGCATCGTTGGGGTGGTTTGGGGTGGATATGTAGAACTGGGTGTCGTCAGTGTACAGATGGTATTCCACCCCAAAGCCATGGATGATCTCGCCCAGCGGCTTCATATAGGTGTTGAACAGAAGGGGAGAGAGGACCGACCCCTGAGGAACCCCACATGTGAGGGGCCTCGGGGACGACCTCTGCCCTCCTGCCAACACCCATTGCGACCGACCAGAGAGGTAGGACGAGAACCACCGTAAAACGGTACCTCTCAGCCCCAACCCCCCCAATCGGTGCAATAAGATACCATGGTCGATGGTATCAAAAGCCGCTGAGAGGTCTAATAGGACTAGGATAGAGGAACACCCTCTATCTCGCGCCCTCCAGAGATCATCAACCAACGCGACCAAAGCCGTCTCAGTGCTGTGTCCGGGTCGGAAGCCGGACTGGCGCGGGTCTAGATAATCAACTTCCTCCAGGTGTCGAGGAAACTGTTGGGCCACCACACTCTCAACAACCTTCACTAAAAAGTGAAGGTTGGAGACGGGACGATAGTTTTCTAATAATGCTGGGTCCAGGGATGGCTTCTTGAGGAGGGGCCTCACCACCGCCTCTTTCAAGATGGTAGGCAAGGACCCCTCACTCAGAGATGAATTCACAATGCCCTGGAGTCAGCCTCGCGTCACCTCCCAGGATGCCAGTACAAGCCAAGAGGGGCACGGGTCCAATAAACATGTGGTGGCTCTAAGGTTCCTCCGCAACCTGTCCATATCCTCGGTAGTAACAAAATCAAACTCCTCCCATGGTGTTATCTCAAGACCAGCACCGGACAAATCGACTGGATCACTTTCAGTGGAGGGCAGCTCGTTCCGAATCTGAGTGATTTTGTCCTGCAGAAACTCTCCAAATTCCTCTGCTCAACCCTGCAAAGGGGCTTCCCGCGGCCTCAGGTGAAGGAGGGAGCGGGTCACCCCAAACAGGGCGGCAGGGCGGTTTTCCGCGGACGCGATAAGGGTAGCACAATACTCACGTTTGGCCACCCTTAACGCCACTAAGTAAGTCCTAATATGGTCTCTCACTAGTGTTCGGTCAGCTTCGGATCGAGAAGATCTCCACCTACTCTCTAGGCGTCTCTTGCGGCATTTCATCTCCCGAAGCTCCTCGGTAAACCAAGGGGCCTGGGTGACTCGCCGCCGCATGAGAGGCCGCAAGGGCGCGACCCGGTCCAAGGCCCCCGTGGCCGCACTATACCATGCGGCCACTAGGTCCTCAGTAGAGTCGCGGGGCAGGGACACAGGTATTGGCCCAAGCTCCCTCTGGAACCTTTCAGGGTCCATCAGGCGCCTGGGGTGGAACCAACTCGATGTTTCCGGTTCCGCCTCCGCGCGGTGGGGTGTGACGGTTGGAAAGTCCATCCGAAGGAGAGAGTGATCTGTCCATGACAAGGGTGAGATGACTAAATCCCCTGTTCCGAGATCACTTCTCCACTGTCCAGAGACAAAAATCAGATCCAGCGTGTGTCCCCCCTCGTGAGTGGGGCCCTGAACTACTTGGGTCAGGTCCATGGCCGTCATGGAAGCCATGAACTCCCGAGCTGCCTCGGATGTTTCGCCCGCCGACGGCAGGTTAAAGTCCCCCATGACTACCAGTCTGGGGGTCTCCACCGCCATCGCGGCGATCACCTCGAGTAGCTCGGGCAGGGCTGCTGTTACATAGCGGGGAGCCAGGTATACAATCAGCAAGCCCAACTGCCTCCCTAGGCCCCACTTCACGAAGAGGGACTCACAGCCGGTCGTCTGAGGCACAGTGGTCTCCCTCAGCTCCAGACCTTCCTTAACAATAACCGCCACCCCCCCCCACCCCTGCCTAGGGCGCTAGGCTGATGAAATGCACGGTAGCCTGGTGGGCACATTTCCACGAGGGGTAAACCCCCCTCGGGGCCCAACCAGGTTTCCGTGATTCCCACCAGGTCCGGGTCCCCCTCTGACACAAGGTCATTTATGAGGGGGGCTTTGTTCACCACGGACCTGGGGTTGCAGAACATCAGCCTAGGGCCCTGGCTCTGTAGTCCCTGACCGCCTAGCCCACGAGTGGAGCACAGGGGGTTGGGGCAAGCGATCGCCCGTAACCAGCGACCACAAGCCCCTGACCCACAACCAACCGAATGGGACGGCCCTCAATAGAGATGACCCCTGATCCCCCCTCCCTGGTGGACCCCTCCTTTATCCTACTTCCGCCAGCCGGCCCTATATCTTGACCCCCCTCTGACTGAATAAGCCCTCCCCCCACCCCAGAGCCCCTTAAAAGCCGAATTAAAAGACCCCCTAAAAAACCCCTCAATTTCCTTTTCCGCCACCTCTCAAGATTAAGAAATCCGTCATCAAGGTGGGCCCTCGTTAGAGCGGAGGGCCAAACCTGCGAGAGGGGGGGACTCTCGCAGGGCGCGGAGGTCAGCTGCCGAATAAATAGCAAGTTCATAGTTCCGGAGAGGAGAGCTGCCTTAAGAAAATGTCCACAGCCCATAGTCATAATTAGGTACGGTGGCACTGTTGGTAAGCCACTAGCCATTCACCATGGTCTTTAAAAGTGCTTGAGTGCGTTGCATAGCCAGATGGACCAAGGCATGTCAGATAGTTACAACAGGGGGATAAAAGTCACGATGGTATTGAGGGGAGAGGACTGGCGATGAGGAGGAAAATCAAGACGAGCAGCAAGGTGTAAACAACGACAACAGTAGATGATAACACAGTCCATTCATAACAGAAGAATAGTCCAAAGCGGAATCAAGGTAAACATAAATTGATTAATAAATTAGGATCACATGGATGACCGAAAGAAACCTGGAAAATGTGGAGTTGAAGACTGATTTGAAAGTCCATATGAAATTTGAAGATAGTCCGTAGTTAAGAATAATCCATTAGGCAGTTAATTGATGATAGTTCATGATAGTTTATAATAGTTGATAAGCAGATCATTTACATGATAGTGATAAATTCATAAACAAGCCCTTGGCTACAGCGGCAGTGTAGACCATGATAAATAGCCACTCCCTAGTTAGCTAGCCTGAGCCAGCATGGCTGGGAGGTCAGGTCATTGCGATGGATTTCCCACTGGCCGCCCAGCAGAATATCGGAAAAAATGTGTCGAGGTAGCTCAGATAGTCCACGTTTGAAGAGAAGAGAACACAAAACAAACCAGCTAAGTGGGAAGTAAAAGCCACCAGAGTAAAAGGGTAAAGTAAAACGGCGGCGGCAAATATCTAACACCTACCCGCTCCCAGATCAGACAGTCAGCATGGTGGAAGGGAACGCGAGCCAGAGCCCATGCGCCAAACTAAACGCCAGCCGTTATCAGAAAAAATAAACACAATGCCAGCAAAGTGCCAGCAGAACAAAAAACAAGCAGCAGTGAAACAAAATTATATAATCCAAAGACGATCCAGCACCGCCATACCAGAGACAACGGGAACTTAGATGGAATCAGAAATAAAATCGCGGAAGTAACGCCAGCAGCGGCAGCGGCAATGCCGGCTGCATAAGCCATGTTGTTAGGGCGCTTCCAGCGCAGAGAGGAACCCGTCGCTCACCGTCTCTCCCAAGCGGCCCCCTGGACGCTCCGCACATCATTGGCATCCTGAGATGTTTCTGCATACTCCCATACAGGTTAGAAGCTCCACCATTGGAGTTTATCGAGGCTGTGGAGGCCAACGCCCCCCCCCCCCCGGAGGAGCTAGTATTCACAGCGCCTCCATCTTGCTCAACCGGAAACCGGAATTTTTGTTTTGCAGTTGGGATATGTCTATGGAAATCTCCTCCTAACAATGTCTACATCACTCCTGATGAATGTTGTGCTTTGCTTTATGTTTTCTGCAAGGTTTTTCTGGACATGTTTAGAATTTTGAGAACATGCGATTAGCAGTTTCATTAAATGACTTCCATGCATAATGTGGCAAGTCATTACATCCATATTTACTTGAAGGCAAAATGCTGGACTTTTTCCTACCAGTTTTTCTAGGTTTCTACTGCTTGAACTTGCTTTATTATTTTCTGGGCAACTAGATTCACTTCCAAGGAAAGCCTAGCCTTTTATTTTCTAAGAATATGTGTGGGAAACTTGAGGAACCCAGGAACATTCTTGGAAATAAAAATAATGTCAAAGGCATAAAAATCTATATAAATAAAAAGTTAACTATGAGTTTGTTCAAAACCACTAATGTCAGAAACTACTGGACCAATCACCACCAATTTTTCACACAACGTTCCTTACAAGTGCAGCACCAATGATACGTACAGATTGTGTGGATATGGCACCTGTGCCAGGTGCACGCCACACAAATGTACAACTGCAGCTCTTCCAACTCGCTCACTCGCCCCCCTCCGCTTCACGGCCCCTCCCACCCGGCCCCATCTTAGCTCACGTCACTTGCACGCACGGTCTGTGTCATATCCGCGACGGTCGCCTTTTCAGCAGCCTCTCTCTCCCCCGCTGCTGACCCACTGCTGCCACCGCCGCTGCCCCACCCGCCGTTGCTGCTGACCCGCTGCTGCCGCCGCCACTGCCCCCCACCGCTGCTCACCCTGCCGCCACTGCTGACCCGCCGCTGCCGCTGCTGCCCCCCCTGCCACCACTGCCGCCCCCCCCGCCGCTCCCCCCCTGCTGCCATTGCTCCCACTGGTCCCGCTGCCGCTGCCCCTCCACCGCTTCTCCCCCCCCCCACCGCTGCTCCCCCCCCACCGCTGCTGACCCGCCGCTACCGCCATCGCCCCCCCCCCGCTGCCAACAATAGGTAGGTAGGGGGATGGAGAGAGACAGGGAGAAATACAGGAGGCAGGTAGGTAGGTAGGTAGGTAGGTAGGTAGGTAGGTAGGTAGGTAGGTAGGTAGAGGGATAGAGAGAGAGGGGGAGAAATACAGGAGGCATGTAGGTAGGTAGGTAGGTAGGTAGGTAGGTAGGTAGGTAGGTAGGTAGGTAGGTAGGTAGGTAGGTAGGTAGGTAGGTAAAGGGATAGAGAGAGGGAGAAATACAGGAGGTAGGTATGTAGGTAGGTAGGTAGAGGGATAGAGAGGGGGGGAGAAATACAGGAGGCATGTAGGTAGGTAGGTAAAGGGATAGAGAGAAGGAGAAATACAGGAGGTAGGTCGGTAGGTAGGTAGAGGGATAGAGAGAGAGGGTTGGGATTCTTTTGAGTTTCTCAAAGTTTTTAAAAGGCAAAGTGGATCCTGGAGCTCCTCAGACTTTAAGAGGATCAAAGCTTGATATAATCCTGAAACTGATAGAAATTGAACACCTCTGCCATAAGGTGATAAGGTCTTACCTAGAGAGCTCATGACAAAAGAGGTGAAATTTACCACTCCCTAATAATCTCTTGAGTGTTATAATAACTCAGTTCCTTTTGCACCACATAGAATTTGTTACATTTTTCACGAAATATAAACAATGGTCAGTCTGTAACAGTAAAATATTTTAGAAAGTTATTGCCTTAGAATCTTGAAGTCAAGCAATGGCAGAAAGATATAAAAATAATAGCTGAGAGTAGAAGGAGTAAAACTGATAATCTGCTGTAACTCACAATCTTTATTCTGAGAAACAGTCTACACTCAGCACAAATGGGACTTTGTGGTTGGCTTTTTCTATTGTCAAGAAGTTTGTATATTATTTTGTTTTGTTGATGGCCTTACTTTGGCCACAGAAACATTAGAACCCATGTTTTGGAGTTACTATTAGAAATAATTTTATCCAAATTGGAATCCCTGCAGTGTAGTCTTTTAATACCTTAATTTGGGTAAGAGGATAAACTTTTCGACCACCACATAGCTGTACCCAGTGTCAAGTAATTGGAAATTGGCTGATCTGCATCTGTCGATCCTTGCAGAAATGGGCCAATTACCTGACATACCACAATCCAGCACCTTAATATGTAATGATTTTTCCAATTTCTTTAAATCTCTTGGATTCTATGCAGTGCTGTACTTCATACTTAATGCCAGTTTCTAGAGATAGCTTATATCAGATTCAAAGCATTTATAGACATTATGTAGAATCCCTTTTCTACAATACCAGCATAAAGATTATTTTGGAAGTATTCTTGTTTCAATGTTGGGGGGGGGGAGTTGGCGGAGGGGGGGCAGCAGTGGCGGCGGAAGAGAGAGAGGTCTCTGAGGAGGCAACCTTTGCGGATATGACGCAGACTTCTCCACCGCTCGTGCAAGTGACGTGAGCTGAAAAGCGGCCGGGTGGGAGGGGCCGCGAAGGGGAGGGGGGCGAGTGAGCGAGTGACAGAAACACACAGAAGAGCTGCAGTTGTACATTTGTGTGGTGTGTACCTGGCACTGGTGTGCCATCCACAAAATCTGTATGTATCATTGGTGCTGCACTTGTAAGGAACGTTGTGTGCAAATTTGGTGGCAATTGGTGCAGTAGTTTTGGAGATTAGTGGTTTGAACCAAACTCATAGTTAACTTTTTATTTATATAGACTAGCTGTACCCGCCACGCGTTGCCTAGTGGAGTTAAGCATAGTGTGTGAGGGACTGACAACTGAATTGTCAGTCTGTGTGCATTATTATGGGCTATTTCAGGTATTATATTTATATGTTGCATTTTTACCTTCGTATTGTTGGAAATACTTCCTTACAAAAGCTTGGATCGGTAAGAAAAGAATTTTATTAACAAAAAATAAAAGAAAACAAAAAAGGCAGCTTGCAAAGTGCGGTGCACTTGAGCAAGACCTTAACTGTAAGTTCTAGCCCAAAAAACACACACCCCTAGATTCAAAAGTAAGGGTTTTTATACCCGGTCCCTAACGCGATGCCCCTTTCCCTCCCCTTTGGTCCCATTGGATAGGTCCTCGGGGGTTACAACTAATCTGAGGCACCTATTACGAATACATGAACCCTTTCCCGCACCCCTTCCTGCCCACATGCAGTTGCAGTTTTAATCTCCAGCTAATCTCCAACAGTCAGAAGCTTTTATTTTTGAATTTTAGCATTCCCTACAATATCAATCCTGTATCTTGAGTCTGTGTGTAATTGGTTTGTAGCCTGTGAATTCCATAGCTAAATATGCCATTAAACCCCAATTCTTCTCATCCCCAGGCCAAAAACTCTGTTGCCTTCCTCTCATAATTGTGGACAAAGAGTTAAACTCCTGCTTTGTTTCCAAATTCATGAAATGATGTCACACAATTCCAAGTTCTCATTTCTTGTGTGTTTGTAGAGGAAGTGTTCCCCTCTGTTTTAAATACAGGCACCAGGGTGGTCTGGAACAGACCAGACTAACCTATATCTATATCTATATATATCTATATAAATAAAAAGTTAACTATGAGTTTGTTCAAAACCGCTAATCTCAAAAACTACTACACCAATCGCCACCAAATTTTCACACAACGTTCCTTACAAGTGCAGCACCAATAATACCTACAGATTGTGTGGATATGGCACACCAGTGCCAGGTAAATGCCACAGAAATGTACAACTGCAGCTCTTCTGAGTTTTCCTCACTCGCTCACTCGCCCCGCCTCCTTTCACCCCTCCCACCTGGCCACTGGAAACGCCGGCGCTCGCAATGCTCCCCCACCCTCCACCTCTTCCTTCCCCACACACCTCGCCACTCGAAACGACGACAGTCGCAACGCTCCCCCGCCCTCCGCCTCCTTCTGCCCCCCCCCACTTCTACACTCGAAGTGCCGGCGCTTGCAACGCTCCCCCGCACTCTGCCTCCTTCCGCCTCCCCCCACATGGCCACTCGAAATGCCGGAGCTCGCAACGCTCCCCCACCCTCTGCCTCTTTCCCCCCACACACGCACACACCTGACCACTGGACATGCCGATGCTCGCAATGCTCCCCTGCCCTCCGCCTCCTTCCGCCTCCCACCCCACCTGGCCACTTGAAATGCCGGCACTAGCAACACCCCCATGCCCTCTGCCTCCTTCCATCCTGCCACCTCGGCACTCGAAATGGCGGCAGTAGGTAGGTAGGTAGAGGGAGAGAAGGAGAAATACGGTAGGTAGGTAGGTAGAGGGAGAGAGGGAGATATACAGTGGATAGGTAGGTAGGTAGAGGGAGGGGAGGGAGAGGGAGGGGAAACCGAGGCAGAGAAGGAAGGGGGTCGCTGAGAGGGTCTATGAGGGGAGACTTTTTCATTTAACCAAACTTGGCCACAGCAACGCGTGGCGGGTACAGCTAGTATATAAATGAAAAGTTAACTATGAGTTTGTTCAAAACCGCTAATCTCAGAAAGTACTGCACCGATCGCCACCAAATTTTCACACAACGTTCCTTACAAGTGCAGCACCAATCATATGTATAGATTGTGTGGAGGGCACACCTGTGCCAGGTGCACGCTACACAAATGCGGCACAGCTGAGTTTTTTACCTCCCTTTAGCTCCTCCCACCCGGCTGCTTCTTATGCTGCGTCACGCACATGTGCAGCAGCGCATGCTGACGCCCTTCCCCCAATGTCACATTTCCAATGGTCGCTTCCTCAATGAACTACCCTTCCCACAAAGCCCTGCGGCCCTGGTGCCGTGAGGCATGTGTGTGCGTGGACACACGCACACTCAGCCCCCTGTCCGAAGATGACCGGGATAAGGGGGCAGAGTTTCGGGGCAGGAGAATCACGGCCAAAAAAATTTCTGCCGCGACCGCCCCTTCCTTTCTTTTGGGTGGGGGTGGGGGGATTGGCGAGTTGAGGGAGGACCTGATGGTCGCTTGGAGGGAGGGTGGGAGGGGGGCCTGGAGGAGGTTGACTAGGGGGGGTCTGGGGAGGGGAGGGGAAGGTAGGTAGGTAGAGGGATAGAGAGAGGGAGAAATACAGTAGGTAGGTAGATAGAGGGATAGACAGAGAGAGGGAGAAATAAGATAGGTAGGTAGGTAGAGGGATAGAGGGAGAGGGAGAAATACAGTAGGTAGGTAGGTAGAGGGATAGACAGAGAGGGAGAAATACGGTAGGTAGGTAGGTAGGTAGGTAGGTAGGTAGGTAGGTAGGTAGGTAGGTAGGTAGGTAGAGTAAGAGAGGGAGGGGAGGGAGAGGGAGGGGAATCCGAGGCAGAGAAGGAAGGCGGTCGCTGAGAGGGTCTATGAGGGGAAACTTTTTCATTTAGCCAAACTTGGCCACAGCAACGTGTGGCGGGTACAGCTAGTATTCACATGAATCTGTAATTCAGGAATTAATCTCCCTCATACTATTCTTTAACTCATTTTATGAGTGTGAACTGGAGTTAAATTGTACTAGGGACGAATCATCTAAAGCCAGGGTAAAACTCATTGGAGTTTTTTTAGTTTTAAAAGGTGGCACACGGAACCATTTCTTAGGCCACGTGAGGCATTGCCCCGTCAGCTTATGTATAGTATGTGGCAGTATGTGTGCCCTGGCCAGCTGATTTAGGCATTCTTTTGAGGCCGTTTTTTGCCCTCTGGAGGTGGGGAAGGCTGTTTTCACCCTCCCCAGGCTCCTATAAAGCCTATGGAGCCTGGGGAGGACGTAAAAAGCATGTCAAATGCAGGGGGTCATGCACATAACATTATGGATGTGGCACACCTGTGCACATCGCCCCTGCACTCCCCCTGCTTTTGGCACACGAGCCAAAAAAGGTTAGCCATCACTGGGGTAGATGATACTAAATTGTCCAAACTTGAAGATTTTCAGCCCTTATTTTGCTGCTTTGGTGAAACCAGCATATTGTTCAGACTTCTCCCAACTAGCTAAATAAGGGTACAACTCCCCTTATCCCAGGCCAGTGCAGATGCCCATATTGGCTGGAGAGCTTGAGGGAACCAATTTGGAGAAGACTTAAAACTTCTTTGTTCGCCTCCCTCCTTCCCTCATCCCCAAGCAACATGGCATTATTCAGTTTTCCCTGAATGTACAACAACATCTTATCTGATGAGGCAATAGTGCTTTTTATCTTTTAAGAAAAGCAATGGTGTTTACAACTAAGATACTAGTGTCTCAGCTAACGCTCTGTTAAGACTTTTTAATGATAGGCAGTTGTGTGACTGTTGCCTTGGGTATCTGCTTGTGGATTTTCCAAAGGCATCCAAATAATCAGTGTGGCAAGCTGAATGCTGGATAAGATGGGCCTTTGGTCTGATCTATCACATTCTCCTTTCATTCTTAGGAGAAACAGTTTGGGAGCTACAGACCAAATTTCCCCCATTCTTTTTGTAGAAGTAAGGTGACTTCAGGGGAAAGGGAAGTTAATAGTATGTGGCAGTCTGTGGATGCATCACAGCTTTGTTGCAAGAAATATTTTATGAGAGAGAGAGAGATTACTTTCTAGTATGTCAGACAATTCATCTAGATAGGGAGACAATCTTCAATGTCACAAACAGAAGAGCTCTTTCTATTATCTAGACTTGTCACTTTACAATTTTTAAGGAGGCAATGGGTTAAACACAGGGCTACTTCTGAACACAATATATATATATATATATATATATATATATAGAGGGAGGGGTGGGGGGATGGCGATTATGGTTAGGGAAAGTCTTGAGCCGAGGGAGACCACGATCCCTCAGACGACCGTGTGTGAGTCCCTCCTCCTGAAATGGGGCCTAGGGAGGCAGTTGGGCGTGTTAGTTGTATACCTGGCTCCCCGCTATGTAACAACAGCCCTGCCCGAGCTCCTGGAGGTGATAGCCGAGGCGGTGGTTGAGACCCCCAGACTGCTGGTCATGGGGGATTTTAACCTGCCGTCAGGAGGCGAAACCTCCGGAGTAGCTCGGGAGTTCATGGCCTCCATGACGGCCATGGACCTGACCCAGGTAGTTTTAGGCCCTACTCACGAGGGAGGACACACCCTGGACTTAATCTTCGTCTCGGGACAGTGGAGTAGTGATCTGGGAATAGTGGATTTAGCCATCTCACCCTTGTCATGGACAGATCACGCTCTCCTCCAGCTGGACTTTCCAATCGCCACACCCCACCACGGGGAGGCGGAACCTGAGATTTCTAGATGGTTCCGCCCCAGGCTCCTGATGGACCCGGAAAGGTTCCAGAGGGAGCTTGGGCCAATACCTGTGGCCTTGCCCCGCGACTCGACTGAGGACCTAGTGGCCGCATGGCTGAGTGCGGCCACGGGGGCCTTGGACCGAGTCGCGCCCTTGCGGCCTCTCATGCGGCGCCAAATCACCCAGGCTCCTTGGTTTACCGAGGAGCTGAGGGAGATGAAACGCCGCAAGAGACGCCTAGAGAGCAGATGGAGATCCTCTCGCTCCGAAGCCGACCGAACACTAGTGAGAGCCCATATTAGGACTTACTTAGTGGCAATAAGGGACTGGGAGGCACCGTTTTACGGTGGTTCTCGTCCTACCTCTCTGGTCGGTCGCAATATTTGTTGGCAGGGGGGCAGAGGTCGGCCTCGAGACTCCTCTTATGCGGGGTTCCTCAGGGGTCGGTCCTCTCGCCCCTCTTGTTCAACACCTATATGAAGCCGCTTGGCGAGATCATCCGTGGTTTTGGGGTGGGATATCATCTGTACGCTGATGATACTCAGCTGTACATATCCACTCCAGACCACCCCAACGATGCCACCGAGGTGTTGTCCCGGTGTTTGGAGGCCGTACGGATCTGGATGGGTAGTAACAAACTCAAGCTCAACCCGTCCAAGACTGAGTGGCTGTGGTTTCCGGCACCCCGGTTCAGCCAGGTAATTCCAACTCTGGCCATTGGGGGCGAAACACTGGCCCCCGTGGAGAGGGCGCGCAATTTGGGTGTCCTCCTGGATTCCCGGCTGTCCATGGAGGACCATGTGGCAGCCGTGGCCAGGGGGGCATTTCATCAGGTACGCCTGATGCGCCAATTGCGCCGCTTACTGGACTGGGCTGCCCTTCACACAGTCACTCAAGTACTCGTGACATCCCGACTTGACTACTGTAATGCTCTCTACATGGGGATCCCCTTGAGGTGCACTCGAAAGCTACAGCTAGTCCAGAATGCGGCCGCGCGGGTGATTACAGGAGCCTCCAGATACTCCCACATAACACCGCTCCTGCGCGAGCTGCACTGGCTACCTGTGGCCTTTCGGGTGCGCTTCAAGGTCTTGACCATTTTTAAAGCGCTCCATGGCTCGGGACCTAGTTATATGCGAGACCGTCTCCTCCCCCATACATCCCTTCGTCCGATCCGCTCCCACAGAGAGGGCCTTCTCAGGGTGCCGTCGGCCGGGCAATGCCGGTTGGCGACACCCAGGGGAAGGGCCTTCTCTGTGGCGGGCCCTACCCTTTGGAACGACTTACCCCCTGAACTACGTACCATCTCAGACCTCCGCCTCTTCCGCCAGTGTCTTAAGACACACCTTTTCCATCAAGCCGGCCTAGCATAACCTCCCGTTGTGACTGCTCCTAGATAGTTTTAATTTGGGGGATTTTAAACGATTTTAGCACAGGGTAGGAATTTAATATGTTTTTAAATTTTGTATTTTGTTATATTTGTTATGTTTTAAATTTCCTGTGCGCCGCCCTGGGTCCTTTTTGTAGAAGGTGCGGGGTATAAATTTGAATAAAATAAAATAAATAAATAAATAAATGTTTTCCCCCTTTTGATTCAGGGATATGAATTGTGAACAAGTTTAGTGTCATGTGCTTTAGAAAAACAAATTTGAAACTGTTTATATATTATATCTTCTGGTTGATTTACTGAATTTGGCAGTTTCCTAAAAGGAGAGAAGCTCTATTAAGCATCATAATTAATTAATAATCCTTCAGGTGCTTTGGAGAAGAGCTTGACCCCCTCAGATATTGGAACACTGCTATCGTCATTTGCAGTGTGAATAAATTTCATTTATTTTTCCACAACTAAATCTGCATTTATTTTTGTTAAATTACATTTTAAAGCTGTTCGCTACCCTATCAAGATCATTTGAATTGTGTTTGCACTGTATCTTCTAGAGTAGCAGCTATCCCACCTACATTTGTGTCATGGGCAAATTTGATCAATGTTCCTGCTACCTCTTCATCTGAGCCATTAGTGAAAAAGTTGAAAAGAACTGGGCCCAGGATCACACTTGGCACATTGCTCTAGTTTGAAGAACTATTAATGAGAAATTGAGGGCAGTTTTCAAGTCAAATTTTAATCCACCCATTAGACATGCTATTCAGTCAATGGGAGAGTTTGTCAAATACTTTTCTGAAATGAAGCAAATCCACTGCATTTCCTTAATCTATTAAGGAAATTAATGAAAAAATGAAACAGTATTAGTCTACTAAAACTTGTTCTTAAGAACTTCATACTGATTTCCACCTGTTTTGAAGATTCTTATCTATTCAATTTTCAAAGATGTCAGTGTCACAATTACTTATTGTACTTCCCTGGGCCTACCTTTCACCCTTTTTGAAAACAGGAATAACAATTGTCCTCTTGCAGTCATCTGTTAATTTAAATTTATTTATGCACGCTTGCCTTGAGTCAGACCTCAGTCTTGGACATGGGCAAGTCCACACAATTTTCTAGGAAATGTTTTCAGGAATTGTTTGCCACTGTCTCCTTCCAAGGGCTGAGAGAATGACAGGCCACAAGTTACTCAGTAGACTTCTGTATTTAAAGCAGACTAGAATTCATGTTACCTTGCTCCTAGTCCAGCACCTTAACCACTACACCAGGGGTCTGCAACCTTAAACACTCAAGAGCCATTTGGACCACAGAAACTTTCTTTCTTTCTTTTCTTCCTTTCTCTCCATCTTCTATTACTCATGTTTCCCTCTTTTCCTCTCTCATTCTCTCCCTCCAGCTCTCTCTCATTTCTCTCTCCCTCTCTCTCTCCCCCTTCTCTCTCTCTCTCTCTCTCATTTGTTTTTCTCTTTCCTCTCTCTCATTCTCTCCCTCCATCATTTTCTCATTTCTCTCTCTCTTTTTCTCCCCTTTTCTCTCTCTCATCTGTCTCTCTCACGCATGCGTGCACAAGCAGGATACCCTCCTGGGCCAGGATTATGGCGACGGCAACTCCTCCTCCTGTTGCCACCCCTGCACGCTCAGGTCGTGCTGCGCAGGAGAACCGGAGCTCTACCCTCCCTGCATCTGGCGGCGGTGGCTGCTCCTCCCCGTTCCACTCCTTCCTGAGCCAACATGAAGAGGACCATGGCTGGTGGTGAGCTGCCCTCGAAGAACTCGGAATTGCAGAAAGCAGCTGGTTGTGGGCAGTGGGGAGAAAACTGTAGGGGCGCTTCAGCCACGCAGCTCTGCAGAAAGGCTCGCACGTTCTCGGGGCAAAGAACATACCTTATTTTTTTTCCAGGAGCTAAGGCAGCATAATTAGCTTTCTTCCTCCCAACAATAACCCTGTGGGAAACATTAAAGTGAGAAAGTGTGACTGACCCATAGTCACTCAGTGAACATTTATTGCCATAAATAGACTTGAACTCAGGTATCCCTGGATTATTTAGTTGTCATCTTTGCTGAACAACTGTTTATTTTCTTTTCCTTCATTTTGAACATATCTGATGTTCATTCTTTGCATTTTGTCTTAATTCATCTGATCTTTAATAAGTCTGAGAACATCATTACCATATTGAGCTACTTATCAGTATTCTTCCTTGGTGATCTTTCCCTGTCTCCATCTCCTGCTTTTAAAATGTCTTTTTGCACTGCAGGATATACGTGACCTCCCCCCGCGAGCTAGGTGGTCCGGGTTCACAGAGCCAGGGCCCTAGGCTGATGTTATGCAACGCCAGGTCCGTGGTCAACAAAGCCCCCCTTATTAACGACCTTGTGTTGGAGGGGGAGCCGGACCTGGTAGGGATTACGGAAACCTGGCTGGGTCACGAGGGAGGACGTCCTCTCGTGGATATGTGCCCGCCAGGTTACCGTGCGTTTCATCAGCCCCGGGCCCTAGGCAGGGGTGGGGGGGTAGCGGTTATTGTTAGGGAAGGTCTTGAGCCGAGAGAGACCACTGTACACGACCGGCTGTGAGTCCCTCTGCGTGAAATGGGGCCCAAGGAGGCAGTTGGGCGTGCTGATCGTGTACCTGGCTCCCCGCTACGTGACAGCAGCCCTGCCCGAGCTCCTTGAGATGATCGCTGCGGTGGCGGTTGAGACCCCCAGACTGGTAGTCATGGGGGATTTTAACCTGCCATCGGTGGGCGAATCATCCGAGGCAGCTCGGGAGTTCATGGCCTCCATGACGGCCATGGACCTGACCCAGGTAATTCAGGGTCCCACACACAAGGGTGGACACACGCTGGATTTGATTTTTGTCTCTGGTCAGTGGATGAGTGATCTGGGTGTAGGGGATTTAGCCATCATACCCCTGTCATGGTCAGATCACTCACTTCTCCGGCCCGACTTTCCAATCGCTACACCCCACCGCGGGGAGGTGGAACCAGAGATTCCTAGATGGTTCCGCCCCAGGCGCCTGATGGACCCTGAGAGGTTCCAGATGGAGCTTGGGCCATTACCTGTGACCCTGACCCTGACTGAGGACCTGGTGGCGGCATGGAGTACTGCGGCCGCCGGGGCCCTGGATCGGGTTGCGCCCTTGCGGCCTCTCCTGCGGCGGCGAGTCACCCGGGCTCCTTGGTTTACTGAGGAGCTGAGGGTGATGAAACGCCGTAAGAGACGCCTAGAGAGGAGATGGAGATCCACACGCTCTGAATCCAACCGAACACAGGTGAGAGCCCATTTGAGGACTTATCTTGTGGCGATAAGAGTGGCCAAACGGTGCTATTGTGCCACTCTTATCGCATCCGCAGATAACTGCCCTGCCGCCCTGTTTGGGGTGACCCGCTCCCTCCTTCAACAGAGGCCGCGGGAAGCCCCTCTACAGGGCAGAGCAGAGGAATTTGGAGAATATCTGCAGGATAAAATCGCTCAGATTCGAAGCGAGTTGGCCTCCACCGAAAGTAGTCTGGAGGGTCTTGAGACAGTTTTGTGGGAGGAGTTTGACTCTGTTACTTCCGAAGATATGGACAGGTTACGTGGGCGACTGAGAGCCACCACATATTTATTGGACCCGTGTCCCTCCTGGCTTGTACTGGCATCCTGGGAGGTCACACGAGGCTGGCTCCAGGAAGTAGTGAATGCTTCTTTGAGTGAGGGGATCTTGCCTACCGTCTTGAAAGAGGCAGTGGTGAGACCCCTCCTCAAGAAGCCTTCCCTGGACCCAGCATTGTTAGTAAATTACCGTCCAGTCTCCAACCTTCACTTTCTAGCGAAGGTTGTAGAGTGTGTTGTGGCACAACAGTTTCCCCGTCACCTGGAGGAGATTGATTATCTGGACCCGCGCCAGTCCGGCTTTCGGCCCGGACACAGCACTGAGACGGCATTGGTCGCGTTGGTGGATGATCTCTGGAGGGCCAGAGATGGGGGTTGTTCCTCCATCCTGGTCCTATTAGACCTCTCGGCGGCTTTTGATACCATCGACCATGGTATCCTATTGCATCGACTGGAGGGGTTGGGGGTGAGGGGCACCATTTTACGGTGGTTCTCCTCCTACCTCTCTGGTCGATCGCAATTTGTGTTGGCAGGAGGGCAGAGGTCGGCCTCGAGACCACTCACATGTGGGGTGCCTCAGGGGTCGGTCCTCTCGCCGCTCCTGTTCAACACATATATGAAGCCGCTGGGCGAGATCATCCGTGGTTTTGGGGTAGAGTACCATCTCTACGCTGACAATACGCAGCTGTATATATCTACCCCGAACCACCCCAACGATGCCGTCGAAGTGATGTCCCGGTGCCTGGAAGCCGTGCGGATCTGGATGGGAAGGAACAGACTCAGACTCAACCCGTCCAAGACCGAGTGGCTGTGGCTTCCGGCGTCCCGGTACAACCAGTTCACTCCATCACTGGCCATAGGGGGGGAACATCTAGCCCCTGTGGATGGGGCACGCAATCTGGGCGTCCTCCTGGATACCCGGCTGTCAATGGAAGATCAAGTGACAGCCATGGCCAGGGGGGCGTTCTACCAGGTTCGCCTGGTACGCCAGTTGCGTCCCCTATTGGACCGGGATGCCCTTCGCACGGTCACTCATGCCCTAGTGACATCCCGTCTAGACTACTGTAATGCTCTCTACATGGGGCTTCCCTTGAGGTGCACCCGGAGGCTGCAGCTAGTCCAGAATGCGGCCGCGCGGGCAATTCTGGGTGCCCCTAGGCATGTCCACGTAACACCGCTCCTGCGAGCTGCACTGGCTGCCTGTGGTCTTTTGGGTGTGCTTCAGGGTGCTGACTACCATCTTTAAAGCGCTCCATGGCACGGGACCTAGCTATCTGCGAGATCGCATCCTACCCCATACATCCCTCCAACAGATTCGCTCCCACAGAGAGGGACTTCTCCGGGTGCCGTCCACTAGGCAAGGCCAGTGGGCGACGCCCAGGGGAAGGGCCTTCTCTGTGGCGGACCCAGCTCTATGGAACGACCTACCCCCCGACCTCAGAACAACCACGGACCTCTGCGCCTTCCGACAAAAGCTCAAGACTTATCTTTTCCAACAGGCTGGCCTGGCCTAAGCTACCTTCCAGCCTTTTTAGTCTGAACATCTAAATTGTTTTAATTGGGTTCTTAAGGGTTTAGTTTTTAGGATTTTAGGATTTTTAGCGCAGGGATAAATTGTTTAATTTGATTTTATACATTTATGATGTATCTATGTCTGTATGTTTTTAATTCCCCTGTGCACCGCCCCGAGTCCCTTCGGGGAGAGGAAGCGGTCTACAAATTAAATTTATTATTATTATTATTATTATTATTATTATTATTATTATTATTATTATTATTATTATTATTATTATTATTATTATTATTATTATTATTATTATATGCACAGCTAACTCTGCATGTGTCATTGAACATTGGGTATTTTGGAACTCCAGTGACAAAAGACTTGTGCCTTTTCATGGAGGGAAGTAAGCAGTGGGATACCACAAGGTTCCATCTTAGGCCCAGTACTCTTCAATATCTTCATAAATGACTTAGATGAGGAAGTAGAAGGGGAACTCATCAAATTTGAGATGATACTAAGCTGGCAGGAATAGCCAACGCCCCAGAAGACAAGCTCAAGATCCGGATGTATCTTGACAGAGTTGAACAGTGGGTCCTATCTAACAAAATGAAATTCAATGTAGAGAAAAGTAAAGTCTTATACTTAGGCAAGAAAAACCAAAAGTACGCATACAGATTAGGTGAAACCTGGCTTAATAGCAGTAACTGTGAGAGGTGTGCTAGTGGACAATCAATTAAACATGAGCCAACAGTGTGCAGTGGCAGCCAAAAAAGCCAATACAATCCTAAATTGCATTAACAGAGGAATACAGTCAAGATCAAGTGAGGTACTAATACCACTCTATAAAGCCTTAGTAAGACCACACCTAGAATACTGCATCCAGTTTTGGTCACCGCACTATAAAAAAGATGTTGAGACTCTAGAACGAGTGCAGAGAAGAGCAACCAAGATGATTAGGGAACTGGAGGGTAAAGCATACGATGAACGGTTGCAGACATGGCTAGTCTAGTGAAGAGAAGGACCAAGAGTAACATGATACCGTGTTTCCCTGAAAATTAGACATGTCCTGAAAATACGGACATGCCAGATTTTCGTGGTGGGCAAAAATATAAACCCCCGAAAATAAGCCCCAGTGAAGGGGTGGGTTTAGCCAGAACAGGGGGCAGCCCTTCCCTTCCCCGGTCACCTTAGGGCTTCTTGGCCCCTTAATCGGATCAGCTGGGCCACTCCATTCACAAAACAGCTGATTCGTGGGTGCCGCTCAGGCCTCTGCCTCCAGCAAACGCCAGTCGCTTTTGCAGCCAATTGCGGCTGCAAAAGAAGCTGGAGGCCAAGCAACACAACCCAAATGCCTCATGCCCTCCTTGCCTAACGGTGACAGTCACAGCTCGCAATTCCGTCCACGGAACAGGAAAAGGCATGGAAATCCATACACCTGGGACATCGGAAAATGCCCTGCAAGGAGACGCCGCTGCTGATGTGCAGGAAATCCCCCCCCCCCCTGCAGATCGTCAGCCACCTCTTTGTCCTGGTGAAACTCCTCTTTGATAGGACGATCTGCAGGTGGGTGGGTGGGGATTTTCTGCACTTTGGCAGCAGCATCTCCTTGCAGGGCTTCTTCCGATGTCTTCCGCTCTAAATGGGGCATTTTTGCAAATGGCTTGAAAATGTGGAGGAGGATATGTTCTGAAGGTCAGCACAGACTGAGAACAGGATAAGAGGCAAAATCCCACCGCCCTTTTCCTGGCAATCATTCTTTCCAAGCCTTCACATTATCCAGGATTGCAGGATTGAAGGCATGGAATTTTGCAAACGGCTTGAAAATCAGGAGGGAGGATTTTGTCTCTTATCCTGTTTTCAGTCTATGCTGACCTTCAGAACGGGGGAGAGGCAGGAATATCTCCCTCCACATTTTCAAGCCGTTTTCACTAATCCACAGTCAGGTAGATGGTTTACAAATGGAGGCAATTCACCATCATTGTTACCCTCCCCAAAAGTGTTTGACCAACCAAATCACATGAAGAACAAGGTGTGGAAGATTTTGAAAGATCTCAAAGGAGCCCACAGTAATGTCTAAGGAACTAAAGACTTCTCTTGCACTGACAATGTCGGTGTTCATGAGACTACCATCAGGAGAACACTGTGAACAACAATGGTGTGCATGGCAGGCTTGTAAAGAGAAGACCACTACTTTCCCTTGCTGCCCTTTGCAAAAGATCACATGGATAGGCCAGAAGGTTATCAGAAGAATGTTCTGTGGACAAGTGAGACCAAAATAGAACTTTTTGGCTTGAATGGAAAGCAATGTTTGGTGAAAGCCAAGCACTACTTTCCCACCTGAAGAACCTTATCTCATCTGTGAAACATGGTATCATGGTTTGGACCAACTTTGTTGCCTCTGGACCATGACTTCTTGCCATCATTGACGGAACTATGAATTTTGAATTGTTTCAGCACAAATGTCAGGGTGTCTGTGCATGAACTGAAGCTTAAGAGAAAATGGATTATGCAGGAAGACAATGACCCAGAGCACACAAGTTGTACAACCAAAGTATGGTAAAAGCAAAAGAAAGTCAATATTTTGTAATGGCCAAATCAAAGTCTGGTCTTCATTCTTTTTTTTTCCCCAAGAAAATTTTTATTTTTAATATTAAAAACAAATAAAAAATATCATTCATCTCATGCTTTGTACAACATGTCGTTCGAGCAAACGTTCTGTGCGTCAGTGTTTACAATCTCAAACATATTTATCCATATTTCTTTCATCGCCTATATATCACCTTTGTTTCACATAACAACATTTTCATTTATCAAATCAATCTTTTCCCCATAATTATTCAATATATAAACAAGGTATTAAAAAAAAGAAAGGGAGAAAAGAAAGTCTTCATATTTTGTGACATTGTTCTTCATTGTCTCTAGAGGTTGCTTTACCATTATAAAACAAATTATTTTCTCCCTCTAAAGAGAACAGTTTATCCAGATTTTATAATAAAATAATATGTATATGATATCCTTTAAGTTTCCCTTTTTTCCAACCATTGATAAAACTTATTCCATATTTCATAAAATTGTTTGCTCTCTTGCTCTCTAACTTAAAATGTTAATCTACTCATCTCTGCGCATTCCATAATTTTACAAATAACTTCTTCCTGTGAAGGAAGTTTCTCATTTCTCCATTTTTTTGCAAATACAATTCTAGCTGCTGTCAAAATATTTACAATTAAGTATTTCAAATTCTTATCAAACATTTCTGATGTAATTCCAAGCAAAAAAAGTTCAGGTTTAAAATCTATGTGTTCTTGTGTCATTCTCTCCAACCATGTGTGAATCATAGTCCAATAGCTTTTAGCCTCCGAACAAGTCCACCACATATGATAGTAAGTGCCAGGCGTCTGATGGCATTTCCAACATTTTTCAGATTTGTTCTTACGCATTCTTGCAATTCTCGATGGTGATAAGTGCCACCTGTAAAACATCTTATACAAGTTCTCTTTATAAGCGGTTGACATTGTCATTTTATAATTTTGTGTCCACAATTTTTGCCACTTATCTAAATCAATCCCATGCCCAAAGTTTTTCCCCCATGTTATCATGGTTTCTTTCACTTGCTCTTCCTGAAGTTTAAACTCTAATAAGTAGGCATAAAGTTTTTTAATTACTTTTTCATCGACACCTGTTAAGATTTTATCTAATTCCGTCATTTTATCATAAACCCCTCCTTTCTTTTGATCTTCCTTATATCTAGAATGTATTTGCATATATGTATACCAATTAATATCCATTCCTTCTTGTTTTAATTCCTGAATAGTTTTAAGATCACCCCTTGAGTTCAATAACTCCGAATATCTGATTGTTCGTTCCTTTTTGTATATTATTGCGTATGAAAATGCTTCAATAGTTGATACCCAGGCTTCCGGTTCCGCCTTCCAGCGGTGACGGACGAGTCTTGGGGCTTGTCCGCCGCTTTGCTCTTTTTTCTGCCCCCCCACGGGGGCGAGACGCCCCTCCTTGGGGGCCTCCCGTAGGGCTGGCTTGCCTGGGTCGGTCCCTCCCTGCAGCAGCGGGGAAACGACCCTTGTCTTCGGTCTAGGTGAAGAAGGACATGCTGCGGGGGGTCTCCCCTTCGCCAACGGAGGACGGTAATGTATGGTGAATATGGAGAGAGCTGGACGTTCGGGTCGGAAGGCTCTCCGGGACTTTGGCGGCGAGGTGGAGAGTGAGTGATTTTAAATATATTTTTGCTGTCAGCCTGGACTGAAAGAACTTGGAGGGGGGTGTTTGTTGTCAAACCCCCCCTCGGATTCAAAGCGGCGCTTGGAAATGGCTCCTCGTTGCGAGGAAGCGGATATCCTAAACCCGGATTGTTCTGAAGCAAGGGAAAGTGATTTGCGGCTTGTCTTTTTAAAATGTATCTAAGTCCGGCTGGCTGGAAACAATCTTTCTTTTATTACTCTCTCCTGCCGGCCCTCAGTTTGGGTGGTGGAAGATGGCTTCCCGCTGTTCCTGAATGACTATTTCACTTATGGAAAGTTACCAACATCCCTTTGTGATACGGACTTCCTCTCTCTATTAATGAAGATCTTCTTGGACTAATTGATTCCTTCCCTGGAGCGCCTTCTTTGCTACAACTATTGATTGCGAAACGTGTTTTCTCTTTGGGTCTTGAACTTTTTTTTTGCAATCCTGATTTGAACTTTCTCTTCTCTCCTGAACTGCTTCATCAGCCCCACCCAAAAAACGCCATCTTAGTGACACTGACTTTAACAGCTTACCATGGCACAAAAATTAGAACTGGCAGGTTTGGAACAAAGAATGACATCTATGGAGAATGTGTTACAAGCTTTGGTGCAAGAAATTAAGGCTTTGAGAGAAGATCGTACCAGCTTAAAACAGGATATTCAGGAAACACGGAAGCAAGTGCTGGAAAACACACAGAAGACTGAGGAGCTGCAAGGGGGGCTGGCTGGGGCAAAGGGAGAGCTTAAAAATGTTAATAGTGAGATTGGAGAATTAAATGGGCATATGTCTAGGATGGATTTTGAAAGGATGTTATATTATTTAAGATTTCAGAACATTTCTGAAGAGCCTGGTGAATGTCTTCCTGAACTCATGAGCACAATTTTAGCAGATTATTTAAATAAACCCAAAGATGAGATCAGGGGGGACATTGACCTAGTCTACAGAATAAACTCTGCATATGCCAGGATAAATGAGGTACCCAGAGAGATACATATTAAATTTGTTAGGAGGTCAACCAGGGAGGGAATTTTGAAGGCGCAGAGAGGTGGTCCGTTAATTTACCAGCAAAAAGTAGTCGCTATCTTAATACAATACAATAGCAGAGTTGGAAGGGACCTTGTAGGTCTTCTAGTCCAACCCCCTGCATGGGCAGGAATCTTATACCATTTCAGACAAATGGCTGTCTAACATCTTTTTAAAGACTTCCAGGGTTGGGGCATTCACAACTGCTGGAGGCAAGCTGTTCCAGAGGTTAATTGTTCTTACTGTTAGGAAATTTCTCCTTAGTTCTAAGTTGCTTCTCTCCTTGGTTAGTTTCCACCCATTGCTCCTTGTCCTGCCCCCAGGTGTCTTGGAGAAAAGTTTGACTCCCTCTTCTTTGTGGCACCCTCTGAGATATCGGAACACTGCTATCATGTCTCCCCTGGTCCTTCTCTTCATCAAACTAGACATACCCAGTTCCTGCAGCCGTTCTTCATATGTCTTAGTCTCCAGTCCTCTAATCATCTTGGTTGCTCTTCTTTGCACTCTTTCCAGAGTCTCCACGTCTTTTCTACATCGTGGCGACCAAAACTGTATGCAGTATTCCAAGTGTGGCCTTACCAAGGCACTATACAGTGGCATTAACACTTCACGCGATCTAGATTCTATCCCTCTGTTGATGCAGCCTAGAACTGTGTTGGCTTTTTTGGCAGCTGCTGCACACTGCTGGCTCATATTTAAATGGTTGTCCACTAGGATTCCGAGATCCCTCTCACAGTTGCTACTATTGAGCAAGGTACCACCTATACTGTACTTGTGCATTTGGTTTTTCTTGCCTATATGTAGGACCTTACTTTTTTCACAATTGAATTTCATTTTATTAGACAGTGCCCAATGTTCAAGTTTGTCTAGATCCTTCTGTATCTTAAGCCTATCTTCTGGAGTGTTGGCTATTCCTGCCAGCTTGGTGTCGTCTGCGAATTTGATGAGTTCCCCATTTATCCCCTCATCCAAATCGTTGATGAAGATGTTAAAGAGTACTGGGCCTAAAACAGAGCCTTGGGGGACTCCACTGCATACTTCCTTCCATGTAGATGCAGTTCCATTGAGGACTACACGTTGAGTGCGGTTGGTCAGCCAGTTACGAATCCATTTGGTGGTGGTGCTGTCTAACCCACAATTTTCTACTTTATCTAATAGTAGGTTATGGTCTACTTTATCAAATGCCTTACTGAAGTCCAGGTAAATTATATCAACAGCATTCCTCTGGTCCACTGATTTTGTTACTTTGTCAAAGAATGCAATTAGATTCGTCTGGCATGATCTGTTTTTGACAAACCCATGTTGGCTTTTGGCTATTACTTTGTTTGCTTCTAGGTGTTCACTTATTTGTTGTTTAATTATCTTTTCCAGAATCTTTCCTGGTATTGAGGTCAGGCTGATGGGTCTATAGTTTCCTGGATCTGTTTTTTTTCCTTTTTTGAAGATGGGAACCACATCTGCTCTTTTCCAGTCTTCTGGCAGTTCCCCGGTGCTCCAGGATCTCTGAAAGATATAGTTCAGTGGTTCTGAGATCTCGTCTGCCAGTTCCTTCAGAACCCTGGGGTGTAATCCATCCGGTCCTGGTGATTTGAACTCGTCCAGGGCAGACAGGTGCTCACTTACCATTTTCTTCTCTATCTTGAAGCAGATCCCTAAAAAAATTAGAGAGATGAGAAGGAAATTTTCCTTCTTATCCAAAAAATTGTATGACCACGGGATTTGGTTCAAGTGGGCGATGCCTGAAGGAATGTTGGTGTTCTGAGAAGGAGGAAGAATAAGGATTAAAACAATTGCTGAGGCGGAAGCCTTTCTTAAAAAACATTCCTCTGTCCTGGGGGAAGATCCAGGGGGGGCAGGGGGGGCCACGGCCCCGCCCGCTGGGGGCCTGGAGGGAGAGACAGAAGACACAATTGCCAAGAGACTTAGATCAAAAAAATAACTTTGCTTTGACTTTTGATTAATATTGTATAACATCTGTATCTGGATTTTTGCAAACGGATGACAGCATAGAATTGAGAATTTAGAAGTATGTACTTGTTTTCACCTCGTAGTATTTATGAAAAATGTTTTTCTTTAACGATTTATTATGAAGCCCTGGAAGGGCCAATGACTCCGACGCGAAAGTTCTCAAAATTTCTTTTGTATCCCTTACCCTACCCGATTGAAAAATTGTAAAAACCAATAAAACTTTTTCAATATAAAAAAAAAAATAGTTGATACCCAGAGTGGTATCTTAAGATAATGCAATCTCTTAATCTTTTCCCAGTTTATAATCAAAGATTCTCTTATATAATGACTTCTAAAAAAACCATGTTTCCTAGTGTTTCTATACCATAGAGCTGAGTGCCATCCCGATAACAAATCATGTCCTTCTAGTTCTAGAAGTCTATTATTTCTTAATGTTATCCAATCTTTAATCCACATCAAATTTGCAGCTTGATAGTACAGTTCCCAATCAGGTAATCCCATACCTCCCCTTGTTTTAGCATCTTGTAAAAATTTTAATTTTATTCTTGCTTTTTTCCCTTGCCATATAAACTTTAAAACCATTTTCCTCAACTCTTCAAAAAAATCCTTACCCAATCTGATTGGGATTGTCTGAAATAAATATAGTACTTTAGGTAAGATATTCATTTTTATTGTAGCTATTCTCCCTATTAGTGATAATTGTAGATTCTGCCATCTCGTAAGATCTGCTGCTATTTGTTGTATAAGTCTAGAATAGTTCTCCTTTTTAAGAGTGCTACATCTCGATGTCAAGTAGATTCCTAAATATTTAACCCTATTTGTAATTTGGATTTTCAAGGTTTCTGTTAGTTCTTCTTTCTGTCTTGTTGACATGTTCTTTGTCAAGATTTGGGTTTTGTCTTTATTTATTTTCAAGCCTGTTATCTTTCCATAATCCTCAATTTTTCCTATCAATTTGGACGCAGTTTCGAGTGGTTCTTCAAGAATAAAAACTAGGTCCTCTGCGAATGCTTGTAATTTATATTGTTCTTTCCTAATTGTCATTCCCTTTATTTCTTTGTCTTCTCTTATCTTTCTATTTAACACTTCTAGTGTTAAAACAAAAAGTAAAGGTGATAGTGGGCAGCCTTGTCTTGTACCTCTTTTTATCTTAATGTTATCTGAAAATTCTCCATTTATTATTATCTTAGCTGTTTGGTTGTAATATATAGTGCTTATAACATGTATAAAATTTTGGCCGAATTTCATTTGTTCTAATTGTTGCAACATAAATTTCCATTTCACGTTATCAAAGGCTTTTTGTGCATCAAGAAACATCAGGGCCATTTGTTTTTCAGAATGTGCTTCATAGTATTCCAACGTGTTCAAAATTATTCTTATATTATCTTTAATTTGTCTCTTTGGTAAGAATCCATTTTGGTCTGGATGTATAAAACTGTTTAAATATTTTTTAAGCCTTTCTGCTAGGATTGATGCGAATAATTTGTAATCTGAATTTAACAATGAGATTGGTCGATAGTTCTTTACCTGAAGGAGATCTGTTCCTTCTTTTGGTATTAGTGAAATATAGGCTTCTGACCAAGAATTTGGCATTTTACTACCAGACATAATTTCATTCATCAATTCTAGTAAAGGAAGCGATAATATTTCCTCCAAGGTTTTGTAAAACTCTGCTGGAAGGCCATCCGGTCCCGGGGCCTTACCGTTTTTTTGTCTTTTAATGGCTTCAGTTAATTCCATCATTGTTATCTTTGCATCTAATATATTTCTAATATCATCCGATATAACCGGGAGGTTAGCCTCTTGTAAATAGTTTTTAACATCCTGTTCTAGTATATTTTCTTTTTCGTATAATTTTGTATAGTATTCCTGAATAATTTTCTTTTTTTCCTTGTTTAAATGGTGTATTTGTCCCTGTTCATCTTTTAATTGTTGAATCTTCCTTGTCTCTCTTTCTTTTTTTAATTTATACGCCAACCACCTTCCAGGTTTATTTGCATTTTCAAAATAATTCTGTTTTGCGGATCTTATCTTTTGAGCCAATTCCTCTTTTTCCAAAATATCCATTTTGTGTTTAATTAAGTCCATTTTCATTCTAATATCTTTTCTTTGTGGTAGTTTCTGTAGTTCCTTTTCCAGTGTTTTATATTCCTTCTCTAATCTTTTCCCTGCGTATCTTTTCTCTTTATTTCTTTTTCTTGTGTAATCTATTATTAAGTCTTTAGTAACTGCCTTCATTGCGTCCCATATGTTCTGAATGGATGCATCTTCTTTTTTGTTTTCTTTAAAGTAACACGTTAATTCTTTTTCCATTTTAGATATAAAATTCTTCTCTTTCAATATTGTGTTATTTCATGTCCATCTGGATCTAATTTTTTGCCCTTTCCAGTTAATTATCATTGGATTGTGGTCTGCCCAGGTGCTAGCTTCTATTTCAACTTCTTGAACTAGGTCACTTAAGTCTGAAGAGAGCCAAATCATATCTATCCTTGAGAATGATAAATGTCTGTAAGAATAATACGTGTATTGTTTTTTATTAGGATTTCTTTCTCTCCATATATCTCGTAAATTCATTTCATCTGCCATCTTGAAAAAGGACTTCGGTAATATTTTTCTTTTAATTTTAGACATTCTAGTTGCTTTATAATCTCTTCTTCGACTTGCAATTCCATTAAAATCTTCTATCATACAAATATCAGCATATTCTAGGTCCAGAATTTTTCCATGTAGTTTCTTAAAAAATTCATCCTGTTTCTCACTGGGTGCATAGATTGCTAATAGGACTAATATGTGTATATGAAAAAACAGGAGAAGAAAAAAAGGATAAACATGAAGGCAGCAATATCTCTTTGAAATGGCCGTCTGCAAAACAACCAGCTCTTAGTAGTCAAAATATCTCAGAGAAGCCAAAAAACAAAAGTGAGGATTTATCTTCCTCTTTAATGCTTCAAGGTCACTTCAATCCCTGCTTGATAATTTCTCTCTTCACTCTCCCTGTTACTTTTCCAGCCACTAGGGGGAGCTCGAGTACAGTAAAAGCAGTAAAAGCAGATCAATCTTGTGACTACGTAATCAAGTTGCTCCGAGAAAATCCAGTCAAGGGGTGGGAATAAGTTTAAAGGATTTTTTTTCTTTTTGCCCACCAGTAAATTATAAAAAAAGAGAAAGAGCGTTGGTACTTACCTGATACGCCTCTTCTAATAAGGGGGGAGATAGCATTCATGTATGGGTTAAACCAATCCGCACTCTGATTGGACTGAGTCTTATAAATAATTAATTAACGGTGCTATATAACCCCCTTAGGAGTGTTGCCACCCAGTTTTCGACGAACGAAGCAAATCAAGACTCACCGGTATCATCCAACAAGTTAGGCAAGAACACGAACAACCAGACAATACGCCCCAAAGCCAATTCCAACACAACAAGGTCTGCACCAAGCGGGGCTGGACGAGATAAGGGATGGGCCAGATGCTATCTCCCCCCTTATTAGAAGAGGCATATCAGGTAAGTACCAACGCTCTTTCTCAATAAGGGTGGAGATAGCATCCATGTATGGGACATACCCAAGCCGAAAGCATCCCAGGGAGGGATCGAGAACAGCCCCGACAAACCGTGCAGACCAGACATCAGGCAGTAACCACCTTCCAACGCCCAACTGCCGCAGGGATAAGCTAGTCCACCTAGCAGCCCCGCAGAATCACGAAGGCGATAACCACATCCTAGAGCAGGCGTCCTCCAGAAGCGACCCCTGCCGAACCGGGCTGACGCAAGCCATGATCCTGCCCCCGGTCACAAGCACAGGCAGGGATGCAGAGCCATCTAGCCAAGCAGGGGTAAACCGAAAACCCCTCCATCAACAGGTAGGGTACCGATGCCCAGTCCTGGGACACCGGCAGAGGCCCACCTAGAGAAACCACGGACCGTCGGGTGCCAGGGAAGAGTACATTCCTCTTGGCCACCTTGAAGGGTAGACTCCAATGCTGCCACCAGCCACCGAATGGAGATTGGCGAGAATCCCTTCTCCAAACACCTCTAGAAGGAAACATCGGTGCCCCAGGGGAAAGACCGCATCCCATCGGGAGTTCAACTCCTAGAAACGGAAAGTGCCCTTTCCACGGCGCAAAAGCGAAATATGGTTGGGCCTCTAGAAGCCCAGGTGGCGACAAGTGCCCCGCAAGACACCCATCGGAGCGAACTGCCCAAACACCAGGTGGTCGAAAGAAAACCCCCCTGTGGTGACGGACGTTCCAACGACCCCCGAAGGGGGGGGGCTCATTCCAAGGCAGACATCCATGACTCCCTAGATCTAGAGCTATCGGACGGGCAAAAATGAGGGCACCGGGCCTAGGGGAAGACCCACCAGCAGTACCTGCCCCTGTCCTGCCAAAAGCTCGTGAACCACTTCAGGAGGAACGAAGGACGGGGAAAGGAAGAAAGGAGCATGTGGGCGCCCAGTAGGCCCCAGAATTCTGCAAGACGGCCCTCTACTGGACACGAGACAGCCAAGGAACAACCGAGCCGGAAGAGACACCGGAGGTCCTCCAGGCGAATTCCCGCTCTACCAGGAGATCCAACATCCTTTCAGTCAAATGTTCGTCCACCTCCTGATTTCTTCCCACCGAATAAAAATAATCCAGACCTGTGGCAAATAACCGCCAAAAACGTAGAAGCTGTTCTACGACACCGACGGAACAGTCCCCTGACGTAGAAGAGGTCGGCCAGTACCTAGTTGTCCGAACTGCAATAGAAAAAGGCCAATATGAAACAAGCCTGCATTGACCTGGAAGGTAAGTATCGACAGACATCACAAGCATCACGGAGATGAAAGAAGAAAAGTAGCATGGCAAGTGATCCTTACATTAACGCCCTTGGTATTGTCTAGAAGGCCAAGAAAGGCAGAAGATCGTTAGCGCCGCTGCGGTATCTTGCAGCAACTGAATCATTTGACGACCGGACTGCTAGTACGTGAAGAGGTCGAACCAGAACCGTCAACAAAGTCGGAACAATAAAAAGAAAATACTAATAACAGCAATTATATTCAACTTAAAAACGGCCGTGAGCCAGGAGGACGGGACTTATGGAACTTTTGTTCATCTCCGAAAGAGAGGACGGACCGTGCCCAACGCGAACCCTTCTTAGTAACGAAGGAAGTAAATGCGCCCTGAAACGCAGTAGTGGAGGAAAGCAGTAAGGTTGAAACAGTCCCTATGCCAAGGGGAAGCCGAACAGAGATCTCCACTGGGCGGGCGCCCTGCCGTGCAGGCGGAAGAGAGGTGAGGGCCCAAAGTGGGGAAAGAGGGCCCGTGCCACCTATACTCGGGGTGGACCCTTCATGAAGACGGCAAAAAAAAACCCCTGCTAACGCCGGCCCCCGGGAGCCACGCTGCCAGTCCGGGAAAGACTCGTGGTGGCAGCCTATTATACCGGCGGCTGGGCCTCCCAACACGACATATATCCCGTGCAGGAGGCAGAAGTTGGGGGTGAACCGTCAAGATCTCGTGCCCCGAACCGTTGTCGGGGGAAAAACCGGATCCCAAACCCCTCCCAGCGGTGGAGGGTTTGCCTTCCCCAATTGGACAACCCCACCGAAAAGAGAGGGGGGGGCAGGGAGAGTAGGTGCCAAGGGCCAGCTGCCCCTAGATTGTCGCTCCCGAATGCCCTTGCCAGGGCCACGGTATGTGGTTGGGGACCCGGTAAGAGCCCTTGTTCAGGGAAGAAAGCAAAGCCGAGCGACACTCGACACCGTGTCCCCCGCCCAGGGGGCAGCCGCCACCCGTACACTGAGGCCCTGTCAGGCGCGAGAAACCCCCCTGCGGGAAGTGTCCAAGGTGCGGTCGAAAAGACGGCCCTGGCTCGGTACTGTCAGACCCCTGAGCCAGAATCGGAAGAGCCCCAGGCCTGGAGATCAAGTTGCGCAACAGAGGTCAAGAGGCCAAGCCTACGCGTGGACTTGATCCCCAACGTGGCCACAGACGGGACGGAGCCTGGGATAGCCCCAATCCACAGTGCGTGGAGGACCACAAAGGCCCCTAAGGGGCCCGCCGTCTAGGCAAGCCGGCGGCTGCGCCAGGGCTCGAGGGACAACGGGAACCCTTTGCGACGGAAGAGTGACCGAAGATGGCCTAGTCACCGTCGACCAGCTGAGACTGACCCAGATGATCGCAACGGTCTCTCCCACCAGGGCCGGGGCCGGAGACCGTCCCACCTCTGGAGGCGAAAGAGAGTAAAGGGGCCGAAATGCTGACCCCAGCTCAGACCCACGAGGGGCCCGCCAAGGGAAGCGGGGCAGTAGGCCATGATGCCAAACCCCCCAGGGCCCCCTGCCGGGACAATCGGTGAGTGATATGGATTGCGTCGCTAAATGGGACGCCCGACCGTCAGCGAGGACTGATCCCCAGAGGAGCCAAAAGGAGCCAGTCAGCCATACTAGGCAACAGGCCTATGCGTAAGACCCTGTCCCCCATGCGGGGCCTGCCCCGCGTGGCCCAGAGAGGCTGGTCAAAGAAAAGAGGCCAAGTAGGCGCCGTTGACTTGAAAGGCCCGCGCTGAAGACCAGTGCCCCTCCTGCATGCGTCTAAGACGGGCGTTCCCACCCTGAGACGCGTGCCCTTGCCAAGGGGCCCCCGAGGGGGCAAGGCAACTGCCGGAGGTCAAATCCGGAGCCTTTGGGCGGGCAACGAGAGCACGGGAGCCTCTCAACCACAGGTGTAACTCACCCAGGGCCTGACGGCCCGAAAGGATCTGTGACCGTAAACAGAAGGGACCGGGTGCAAGGCCGCAGGGGCAGAAGCACACCAGCCCGTGCGAGAGGGAGAAGGAGGGTTGTTTAAGGCTTGCCGGCCCGAGGAATCTGCCGGCCGTCACAGTGTGTGCGCGTGCGCGCGTGCGGGAAGGTCGGGACAGCAGGGTGGCTCAGGGGACTGGACAGCCCCGCCGGCAGCCGGGGAGCGGCCTCCTGAAAAGCCCGATGGGTGAAGGACCCTGTGGCTGTAGGTGCGGGCGCGCGCGTGTTGCACGCAGTGCGTTTCACGCGGCCCAACACGGTCTCTTTCAAGGCCTGATATCCTGCGCGTGCGTGCACGCATCCGTGAGGCTCTGGGCGAGAGGCTAGGCCGCCGCAAAGGGCCTGGCGGCCCGACGACCTAAAGTGAGCGCTACAGGGACGGCCACCGCAAAGGGCATGGAGGCCCGAACGCCCTGGCGGGCGGCAGCGCACGCGCACGAGAGACGCTCCGGGCGGCAAGCGTGGCCTCCCCAAAGGGCCTGGCGGCCTGGAACGCCGCAGGGACGACCGCCTCAAAGGCCTGGAAGCCCAAAGGCCCTGGCGGGCGGCAGCGCGCACGCGCACGCGTCGGAGGCTCTGGGCGGCAAGCAAGACCTCCCCAAAGGGCCCGGCGGCCCGACGTAGATGAACGCCGCAGGGACGGACGCCTCAAAGGGCCTGGAGGGCCGAAGGCCCTGGCGGGCGGCCGCGCACACGCGCTACGGAGGCTCCGGGCAGCAAGCGCGGCCTCCCCAAAGGGCCTGGCGGCCCGAGGCAGCATGGAATGCTGCAGGGACAGCCACCTCAAAGGGCCTGGAGGCCCAAAGGCCCTGGCAGGCAGCCACGCGCACATGCGTGCGCTACGGAGGCTCCGGGCTGCAAGCGCAGCCTCCCCAAAGGGCCTGGCGGTCTGGAACGTTACAGGGACGGCTGCCCCAAAGGCCTGGAGGCCCCAAGGCCCTGGCAGGCGCGAGGGAGGCTCTGGGCGGCAAACACGGCCTCCTCCCAGGCCGGTGAACAGGGAGGGCCAGTCAACACCAGCAGAAGCGGCTGCCTCAGCAGCCTAATGGTCCGAAGATCCGTTCCCTTATTAGCGCGTGCTCGCGCGCGGGAGGCTCCAGGCGGTAGGCCCGGCTTCTCCACAGGCCTGACGCCCCGACAACTCCTCAGGTACCCACTGGCGTGTGCGGGGCTCTAGCCAGTAGAGGCCAGACAGCCCTCGTGGCTGTTAATGGGCGCGCGTGGGAGGGTCCCGGCGGCCAGCACGGCTATAACGAAGGCCCGACGGCCCGACAGTCCTGAGGCTGACGAACCCGGCAACAGGTGCGTCTTCTCCATCCTTCTGAAATCCAAAAGCACCTGTGGTAGTCGGCTTAGCTCCCCGGGGGTCCGTTAGTTAGGCCTCACAGCCAAGGCTGCAATTCTGGCCGCCCCCTAAAAGGCCTCTTCATGAGCCACCCCTGAATTCAATCTTGAGGCCATCTCTGCGCCTTCATCACCTTGAGCTCGTCGGGGGAGCGGACCAAGCGTTGTGGGACGAGTCCCTAGCTGGTCAAGGGCACCACTACGGAGGTGGGCCTGTATAAGGGTGGCTGGCCTAGATGATTACCTCAGAGAAACGAATTGACAGCGATGATGATACCGGACTAGTCCCAGAACTGGACTGAGTCGGAAACTGGGTGGCAACACTCCTAAGGGGGTTATATAGCACCGTTAATTAATTATTTATAAGACTCAGTCCAATCAGAGTGCGGATTGGTTTAGCCCATACATGGATGCTATCTCCACCCTTATTGAGAATAACCCAGAAGCTGGGTGAAAGAAGGGGGAAGGCTCCAATTGTTCTATTTCAACCCTCTCTTTCCCTTTAAGCAAAAAGAGAATGCTTCACGCTGCCAATCCACAATTGCGAGTGAAAGTCCAGTCCGGTTTTAAGTAGCAAAAAAAGGAAACGCGAAGTTCCTAGATATTTTCAATAGAAAAAAAGCTCGCTGCTAAACTCAGGTTATTTGTTTGTTTTACTATTAGTTCATCTCGAGGTGATCTCTCTAGCAGATGGTAAATTAAAAAAAAAAAGTTCTCACCGAACGGCATGCTGATTCTTTGTTCCGCTTTTTCACAGGCTGTCAGCTGCTTGTTCCCTCCGATGAGAGGGGGGAGTCACTTGAGCGATGGACTGCAGGGGTTTTTCCTTTGACCCCAAGGATATCGCGGGTATCTTTGAGATCTCCAGGAGTTACCCCTCTCACTGGCCGCCTCTATGGGGCGGCTGGGTCTATTTATAGACCGATCCAAAGCTCAAGGATGGGGGATTTTCCGGAGCCCCAAAAAATCCCCGTGTCGCGGCGACGCCACGCCCCGGAAGTCCTAAAGTCTGGTCTTCATTCTACAGAAATGTAGAAGGACCTGAAGCAGACAATTCATGCAAGGAAGCCTACCAACATTCCTGAGTTGAAACTCTTCTGTAAAGGAGGAATGGACTAAAATTCCTCCAATGTGTATGGCTGATCAACAATTATCAAAAACATTTAGTTGCAGTTATTATGCTTAAAGGGGGAGGGGGGGAGGGCAACACCACTTACTGAAAGCAAAGGTTTGGTACTTGTGTGGAGACCAAATCATGTTATATTTATGCAGAAATATTGAAAATTCAAAAGGGGTCACAAATCTTTAAGCATCACTGTAGATTTCCTCCATGGCGATCTGTCCCTTATCTGGTATTTCAGGTCTTCTGATGGTTCTTGTATCACCACTGTAAATGAGTCTATCCAACTTGCTGCTGGTTGTGCTCTTTTCTTTCCTTCCACTTTTCCCAGCATTATAGCATTGTTCAGAGAACTTTGTATGTGTTTGCATAATCTGTCCAAAGTACTGTAAGATAATTTGAGCATGGTCATTTATGCCTCTAGTGAGAATTCTGGATTGATTTGTTCAATGGGTCATGGGACTAGAAGACCTCCAAGGTCACTTCCAATTCTATTATTCTACTAGCTGTACCCGCCACGCGTTGCTGTGGCCAAGTTTGGTTAAATCTGCGGGATCGGATCCTGCCTCATACATCCTCACGGCCGATCCGCTCCCACAGAGAGGGACTTCTCCGGGTGCCGTCCACTAGACTTTGTCAGCGGGCGACGCCCAGGGGAAGGGCTCTCTCTGTGGCGGGCCCAGCCCTCTGGAATGACCTTCCCCCCGACATTAGAACGACCACGGACCTCCGCTCCTTCCGTCTAAAATTAAAAACATATCTTTTCTGCTTGGCCGGCCTAGGGTAGTCTCTCTCTATGGGGTTTTAGTTGTTTAGTGGGAATTTTAGTCTAAAATGGGTATTTTAGCACAGGTACTGTTTAATTTGTTTTTAAGATGTTGTATATCTATTGTATATTTATGGTTTTTTAGTTTCCCTGTGCACCGCTCCGAGTCCCTACGGGGAGAGGGAGCGGTCAAGAAATTAAATTATTATTATTATTATTATTATTAAATGAAAAGTCTCCCCTCATAGACCCTCTCAGCGACCCCCTTCCTTCTCTGCCTCGGTTTCCCTTCCCTCTCCCTCCCCTCCCCCTACCTACCTACCTACTGTATTTCTCCCTCTCTCCCTCTATCTACCTACCTACCGTATTTCTCCTTCTCTCCCTCTACCTACCTACCTACTGCCGCCGTTTTGAGTGGCGAGGTGGGGGGACGGAAGGAGGCGGGGCGAGTGAGCGAGTGAGGAAAACTCAGAAGAGCTGCAGTTGTACATTTGTGTGGCATTTACCTGGCACTGGTGTGCCATATCCACACAATCTGTAGGTATCATTGGTGCTGCACTTGTAAGGAACGTTGTGTGAAAATTTGGTGGCGATTGGTGCAGTAGTTTTGGAGATTAGCGGTTTTGAACAAACTCATAGTTAACTTTTTATTTATATAGATGTTCTATATTCTATTATGGTTTTCTTCTTTTGAAAAAGTTTTATTGGTTTTAACAATTTATATTGGGAAAAGGGGTAAATAAGGTAATGAATAATATTTGGAGCTTCCACATCGGGTCTGATGACCGCCTCCGAGTCTTCATACATATTCAATTAAAAAGAAATTATCAAGGGGAAGGGGTACATACATTTTAAAATCAAAAAATTTCATATTATTTTATACATTCAATTACTTTATACTATTGACGTCCGTACAGGAATTACTAAAAAAAATATAACAGATTATTTTTGCGATCTGAGCCTCTTTGCTATAGTCTCTTCCTCCTCCCCCCCACCAGCAGGCGGACCCGTGGCTCCTCCCATTCCCATCTCATCGGCATCCAGGATTGAGGAATGTTTTTTTAAAAAATTATGCGCCTCTTCAACTGTTTTAATTCTAACTCTTCCTCCCTCCCAGAATACCAGCATCCCTTCCGGCATCAACCACTTGAACCACACCCCCTTTTTGAATAATATTTTAGTTAAGAAGGAATAATTCCTTCTTATATCTCTTATTTTCTTTGGGATCTGCTTCAATATGGCCACCTCGTTTTGCTGATACATCAAAGGGCCCACTCTCTGCGCTCTCAGTATCTCCTCTCTCGTTGACCTTCTTATAAATTTAATATGTATCTCTCTGGGTACCTCATTTATTCTGGCAAATGCTGAGTTAATTCTATAAATCAAATCAATGTCCCCCCAAATAAATTCCTTATCTTTCTTAATATAATCCGCTAACATAGTAACCATCATCTCTCTCAGGTTCTCATTGGGTAATTCAGGAACATTCTGGAATCTTAAAAAAAAAGACATGCGTTCAAAATCAATTGTAGACATTTGACCAGTAATATCTGTAAGTTCTTTCTTAAAGTCTTTTATCTCTTCCTTCATCTCAACCGCCCCCCCTTCCAGCCCCACAATTTTTTGTTTATTATTTGTTATTTCTCTCTGCGCCTCCAATAATTCCAATCTTGTGCTTAAATTGTCTTTCCGGATTTGTTGCATTTCATTCATTATTCTTTGAAACATCTCCTCTACGTTTAATGGCTGAGGGCTTGGTGAGTTAGGATCCTCTACCTCTGTTTCCTTCTGTAACATTGCTGAAATCTTTGGTTGTGAGGATGGACTGGGTCTTGTAGATGCTGGAGCAGAGCTTGGTTTCCCAGATGGGGGTTTCCTCGATGCCATAATTAAAGTTTTAGATGGTAGTGCGTAGAGAGGAAGAAAGGGAAGAAAAAATGGCGCTGTTGGGTGGGCAGTCTGTGAAGTCCGAGACAAAAGCAGCTGGAGTTCAAATTGAGTTTACAACGTCCAGAGAGAGAAAAAAGAAAAAAGAAAAATTTTCCAAACAAAACAGAAAGTTTCACAAAGGGAGAAAACACCAAAAGACACCAGAGCAGGTCCTTTTCTTATATATTTTAAAATTAGTTTAGTTTTGTTAAAATAGAGGAATGCTTATTTTCAAAAGTTCCATCCTGAGAACAAAGAGAACGCCATCTTTCCACCTTGCCGGCAGGGTAGAAAAAGATAAAGTAGAAACAATCAATTTAAAATGTAGCAAGGCTCCAGATACATTGTTTAACAGCAAATCCCTTAGTTAAGGAGAAACTTCCTTTTTCAATAAATCCGACGGAAGTCACTTTCGCTCTCTCCGCAGCGCGGGAATCATTATGCAATGCCGCTTTATTTCCAGGGGGGTTGTTTCCAACTCCCCCCTATCTTCTCTTTCCATCAACTTGAATGTAAAAAAAAAGTCCAAATAAGGCACATACCATTATTTTATAATCCGAAGCCTCGGCACAGCCATACAGCCCAGAGTTTCAGCTACTTCTTACATCCTCCATGTTCCAGCGTCTTCAGCGAAGGGGAAGCTCCCCCCGCGAAAGTTCCCCAGCCCCTAGGGCGAAGCAGGAGCAGCCCCCCCGACCGCCGTCGGGATGGGGGCCCTCTCCGCAAGCCGCCCGTGCAGAGGGGGGGATTTTAAACCTCCCCCCCTGCGCCCAAGGGCGCAGCTGAGGCAACACAGCGGCGGACGCAAAGATCTGCGTCCGTCCGCGTCCGAAGCCGGAAACGATCTCCTCTATTATGGTTTTCTTGTCTCTGTGGTATTCTCAGGAATCTTCTCCAACAGTTATGTTCAACAATGGCAATACTCTTCCTATCCTATTTCTTCAGAGTTCAACTTTTGCATGGATAGAGTGTCACAGGGAATACTATAACTTGCATGATTCTGCACTTTAGATATAGACACTTCAGAGCATCCAAAGGTCTTTCCCAGGGATTAACTCTTTCTCCTGTGTGCTGCTTTGGGGGATCGAAAGCATGGGTTTAACATAGCCCTCTAGCCTAGAGACGACTGAGTTATTTGAATTGATGGCCACACCTCCTCCTTCCGCACATGCTCAGTTTATTCATACGAAGGTAAGCCGTCCAAGAGCACAACAGGTCCAATCGACAATGAGACAAGTCCGGTGACCTGGCTCCGTGACAGGCTGGTGCGCCGCCTGCAGTTTTCCCCGCGTCAGAAGGCTGGTTCGCCACCTTCAAGTTCGGGCGTTTCCCAGCCGAGCAGGCTGCGGCATTCGGAGCGTGCCCTGCGGTCTGTCTTTCGCCTCCGCGCGGCTGCGCTCAGGCGGCTTGATTTTGGGGCCGTTGTTCGAACGGCTGGCTCGGGCGGCCAGCGGGCGATTCCAGCAGGCTATTGTAGCGGCCGTTCGTGCTGGGATTTCAGGCTTCGGTGCGCGATTTGGGCGTGGCCATTTTGGCCGCTCATTTGAAATTGCCGCCGTTTTGGGCTTTGCGCCGCCATTGGTAGCCGATATTTTCCCGCCGACTGGAACTGCGCAGGCGCGACTCCGCTTTGCCGCCTGTGCAGCCTCATTGTCGCGCCTGCCGTCGGAGGAGTTGGTTCGCCTTCTCGCCCCTCAGCTTGTGACTGTTCGGCCTTGCTTCGGCTGGCTATTTGCCTCAATTGGCTTGTGTTGCGGTTTGTGATTGAGCCCTTTCAAACCTCCTTATGGCTGAGCAATCTGCCGCCAGGGGAAGCCCTGCTCCTTCTCCCTCTCCTCCCCTCCCGTCCACCTCTAGGGCGAGTAGAGCCACGACTAGGGCCTCTTCCTTGCCACCATGTGCTTCGGCCGCAACCTCCGGAAAGGCCGCAAAACGCCCGGATAGGGGGAAGTCGAGCGCAGCGGTGCGCGTAACTCCAAGGGCCCCGCCATCTCTCTTGCCCGAGGTCTCTAAACCGGGTTCGCCCACCGCTTCTCCTCGGGTGCGGGGGTGGTCTCCAGATGCCCCACCGATGCTGGAGACCCAGGTTGAGGGCCTTCCTCCGGTTCCTTCGGGGGGCACAGGGCCTACCGGAGCTCTTTCTGGGCCCGGGCCTTCCAGGCCAGGTGCTCCGGCCACGTTTACACCTACGGCTGCGGGCCTTCGAGACTCTGAGGGTTCAAGGGAAGACCTATCCCCTAGCATCCGCAGCATGATCGCTGCCGCCATTTCTCAGGGCGTGGATGCAGAACTGCTGCGCAGGGCCCACCGCCCCGCGACCTCGGCCTTGGCTAGGGAACCCTCTGTTTCCCCTGCTGATCCCGCCTCTCCCAGCCATTCCCTCCTAAGTGAAGGCCTTGAGTTGGTGGAGGAAGGAGAGCTTCCTGAATACGATCTGTCTGAGGATGAGGGGTTAGAGCAGGGATCTGCTATTCACTCTGGTCTTTTCAGCCCAGCCTTGTTTAAATCATTATTGTTTAAGGCCAAGGCCACAGCACACATGGGAGGGGCCTCATCCCAACCTGGCACCGATGTGGGCCTGGAAGCCCCGGATCGTGTTTTTGCAGAGCAGATCCAGGAACAAGATTTGGTCCCCTGTCCCAAACTATTCATGGATCTCATCCAGAAACAATGGGAGCATCCCACTGCAATTTCTCCCCCAAGCAATGGTGACAGGAAACTGTATTTTTTTATTTTTTTATTTTATTAAATTTATACCCCGCCCTTCTCCAAACGGACCCAGGGCGGCGCACAGGGATGTTAAAACACATATAAAACATATAAAATTTTAAAAAACTTATTCTAATAGACCCTGCGCTAAAAACCGAATTTAAAAAACCCAAATTTAAAACTATCTAAGAGTCAGTAATGGGGGTTATGCTAGGCCGGCTAGATGGAATAGGTGTGTCTTCAGACACTTGCGGAAGAGGCGGAGGTCAGAGATGGTGCGGAGTTCAGGGGGTAGGTCGTTCCAAAGGGCAGGGCCCGCCACAGAGAAGGCTCTTCCCCTGGGTGTCGCCAGTCGGCATTGTCCAGCCGACGGCACCCTGAGGAGGCCCTCTCTGTGGGAGCGTATCGGTCTGAGGGATGTATGGGGCAGGAGGCGGTCTCGCATATAACTAGGCCCCGAGCCATGGAGCGCTTTAAAGATGGTCGTTAAAATCTTGAAGCGCACCCGAAAGACCACAGGGAGCCAGTGCAGCTCACGCAGGATAGGTGTTATGTGGGAGTGTCTAGGCGCTCCCGTAATCACCCGCGCGGCTGCGTTCTGGACTAGCTGCAGCTTTCGGGTGCACCTCAAGGGGAGCCCCATGTAGAGAGCATTACAGTAGTCAAGTCGAGAGGTGACGAGTGCTTGAGTGACTGTGCGTAAGGCACCCCGGTCCAGTAAGGGGCGCAATTGGCGCATCAGGCGTACCTGATGGAATGCCCCCCTGGCCACGGCTGCCACATGATCTTCCATAGACAGCCGGGAATCCAGGAGGACACCCAAATTGCGCACCCTCTCCACGGGGGCCGGTGTTTCGCCCCCAATGGCCAGAGTTGGAATAATCTGGCTGAACCGGGGCGCCGGAAGCCACAGCCACTCAGTCTTGGACGGGTTGAGCCTGAGTTTGTTACCACCCATCCAGATCCGTACGGCCTCCAAACACCGGGACATAACCTCGACGGCATCGTTGGGGTGGTCTGGGGTGGATATGTACAACTGAGTATCATCAGCGTACAGATGATATCCCACCCCAAAACCACGGATGATCTCACCCAGCGGCTTCATATATGTGTTGAACAGTAAGGGCGAGAGGACCGACCCCTGAGGAACCCCACATATGAGGGACCTCGAGGCCGACCTCTGCCCCCCTGCCAACACATATTGCGACCGACCAGAGAGGTAGGATGAGAACCACCGCAGAACGGTGCCTCCCAACCCCAACCTCCCCAGTCGGTGCAATAGGATACCATGGTCGATGGTATCAAAAGCCGCTGAGAGGTCTAATAGGACTAGGATAGAGGAATATCCTCTATCCCACGCCCTCCAGAGATCATCAACCAACGCGACCAATGCCGTCTCGGTGCTGTGCCCGGGTCGGAAGCCGGACTGGCGCGGGTCTAGATAATCAACTTCCTCCAAGTGTCGCGGAAACTGTTGGGCCACCACACTCTCAACAACCTTCACTAAAAAGTGGAGGTTGGAGACGGGACGATAGTTCTCTAATAATGCTGGATCCAGGGACGGCTTCTTGAGGAGGGGCCTCACCACCGCCTCTTTCAGGACGGCAGGCAAGGACCCCTCACTCAGAGATGAATTCACAATGCCCTGGAGTCAGCCTCGTGTCGTCTCCCAGGATGCCAGTACAAGCCAGGAGGGACACGGGTCCAATAAACATGTGGTAGCCCTAAGTCTCTTTGACAGCTTGTCCATATCCTCGGTGGTAACAAAATCAAACTCCTCCCAGGATGGTGTCACAAGAACAGCCTCGGCCTGCTCGACTGGACCACTGTCGATGGAGGGTAGCTCGTTCCGAATCCGAGTGATTTTCTCCTGCAGATAAATCCCAAATTCCTCTGCTCGACCCTGTAAAGGGGCTTCCCGCGGCCTCTGTTGAAGGAGGGAGCGGGTCACCCCAAACAGGGCGGCAGGGCGGTTATCTGCGGATGCAATAAGAGTGGCGCAATACTCACGTTTGGCCACTTTTATCGCCACTAAGTAAGTCCTAATATGGTCTCTCACTAGTGTTCGGTCGGCTTCGGAGTGAGAAGATCTCCATCTGCTCTCTAGGCGTTTCTTGTGGCGCTTCATCTCCCTAAGCCCCTCGGTAAACCAAGGAGCCCAGGTGGTTCGTCGCCGCAAGAGAGGCCGCAAGGGCGCAACTCGGTCCAAGGCCCCCGTGGCCGCACTTAACCATGCGGCCACTAGGTCCTCAGTCGAGTCGCGGGGCAAGTCCACAGGAATTGGCCCAAGCTCCCTCTGGAACCTTATCGGGTCCATCAGGAGCCTGGGGCGGAACCATATAGGAATGTCCGGTTCCGCCTCCCCGCAGTGAGGTGCAGCGATCGGAAAGTCGAGCCGAAGGAGAGCGTGATCTGTCCATGACAGGGGTGTGATGACTAAATCCCCTATTCCCAGATCACTACTCCACTGTCCCGAGACGAAGATGAGATCCAGGGTGTGTCCGCCCTCGTGAGTAGGGCCTAAAACTACGTGGGTCAGGTCCATGGCTGTCATGGAAGCCATGAACTCCCGAGCTGCACCAGAGGTTTCGCCTGCCGACGGCAGGTTAAAGTCCCCCATGACTAAAAGTCTGGGGGTCTCAACCGCCGCCTCGGCTATCACCTCTAGGAGCTCGGGCAGGGCTGTTGTTGCATAGCGAGGAGCCAGGTATACAACTAACACGCCCAACTGCCTCCCAAGGCCCCACTTCACAAGGAGGGACTCGCACCTGGTCTCCTTTGGCTCAAGACCTTCCCTAACCATAATCGCCACCCCCCCACCCCTCCCTAGGGTCCTAGGCTGATGGAAGGCTCGGTATCCTGGTGGGCACATTTCTACGAGGGGATGTCCTCCCTCGTGGCCCAACCAGGTTTCCGTAATGCCTACCAGGTCCGGGTCCCCCTCTGACACAAGGTCATGGATGAGGGGGGCTTTTTGTACCACGGACCTGGCGTTGCATAGCATCAGCCTAGGGCCCCGGGTCTGTGGTTCTTGCCCACCTAGTCTGCGATGGGGACAGGGGGAGTTGGAGCGCGTGACCACCCGTAACCAGCAGCCCCGGTCCTCCAACTGGTGATGTCCATCCCCCTTCCCACCGCCCCTGCCCCTCCCCAAGACCGTATTGATGGAAAATACCCCAGTGGAAACGACCCCCCCTCCCCCCTCCTCCGTTACTCTACTTCCGCTTCCTGCCGGCCCTTTTTGGCATACCCCCACCTGACTCTCCCTCCCCCCCTCCCTGGAACCCCCTAAAAGTTGAATAAAATGTTTAAATAAAAACCCCCTTAGTCTGCGCTTCGCCCCCCTTAGTCTGCGTATGCCTCAGCCACGGATCTGGACAACCTTCTTCAATTCCCGATGGTTGATCCGCCTTAGCCTCCCCTGCATTGATCCCTTCAGAGATCTCTGAAGGTCTTAAGGCCGAGGACCGCAAGGCTGAGATAGTTATTCGCAAGACTCATCAGGCTTCGGCCTGGGCCTTGAAGGCTGCTACTGCAGCCTCTTTCTTCAATAGAACTTCACTTCTATGGCTTAGACAATTGCAGGACAGTTTGGCCCCGGAGGATCTCCGCCTGCACCAGGATGTCAACAAACTGGTGGCGGCCCTGGAGTTCTCTGCGGATGCCACCCTCACGGCGGCCAAGTTCGCCTCCAGGGCGGTGGCGTCCAACATGGCTTCACGCCGGCTTCTTTGGCTTCGCCACTGGCAGGCGGATGTCCGCTCAAAGTGGCGCCTGGCCTCTACCCCTTTCAAAGGGGGGTCTCTCTTTGGAGCGGCCTTGGACCCTATTCTAATTGAGACTAGGGATAAGCGGAAGGTGCTTCCCTCGGTGGCTAGGCGACCTGAGCGTAGGCATCAGCCCTTCCCTAGGAGGCAGTCCTTTCGGGGGGGCGACTCTGGGTTTTCAACAGCACCCTACAATCAACCCTATGCTAGACCATACGCCCCAGCTCCGGACAGGGGTCAGGACCGCCCTGCCAACCGAGACCGGAACAGACAACAGCCCAGTCAGGCCTTGCACAGACGGCCATTTCAAGGATCCGGCAATCGATCCTTTCGCCGTTACCGGTGACTTCCCCGGGGCCGGCTCTATTGGCGGGCGCCTATCAGCGTTCGCTCGCCAATGGGCCGAGACTACCTCAGACGCCTGGGCACTTTAAACTGTGACCCAGTGTCTCACGCTAGAATTTCTCTCTCTCCCCCCGAGACGCTTCATCAGGTGCCCAGTGCCCAGGTGCCCGTCCAAGCGGCGACTCATGGAAGCCGAAATCAAACATCTCTTGGACATCGCTGCCATCGAGCAGGTGCCTCAGGGTCAGGCAGGATCGGGTTTTTACTCAATCCTGTTCCTGGTACCAAAGAGCTCGGGGGGATGGCGAGCTATTCTCGATTTGAAACGGCTCAATTACTTCCTAAAATATCGCAAATTCAAAATGCAGTCACTAAAAAGCATTTTATTGTCTATACGCCAAGGAGACTACATGACGTCTATAGATATCAAGGAGGCCTACCTCCACGTGCCCATTCATCCAGCTCACCGGAGGTTTCTCAGGTTCCAGTTCGCCGGCCGACACTATCAGTATCGGGCCCTTCCATTCGGCCTTTCCTCGGCCCCGCGCACCTTCACCAAGTTACTGGCGGTGGTTGCGGCTTCCCTACGAGCGGTGCCGGTGAGAGTCAATTGTTACCTGGACGACATCTTGGTCCTTTCATCGTCTCAACACCTCGCTCATCAAGATCTCCAAATCACCATAGAGTCCCTTCAGCTCCACGGGTTCGTCTTGAACTTTCCGAAGAGCCACCTACACCTGACCAGGTCCCTGCTTCACCTGGGCACGGTCCTCGACTCAGTCAGTTGCATCATCTCCCTTTCCCAGGAGCGGCATCGAAGCCTCCAGGCCTTGGTCTCGCAGATTCTTCGCCTGAGATCACCCTCTCTGGCTTCCCTGTCAAAACTCCTCAGGAAGATGATCTCTTGTATCGACGTCGTCCCCTGGGCCCGGTTCCACGCACGCCCACTACAGTGGTTCCTGCTTCCTTTCCAGAGGAATCACACCAGCCATTCCAACGCCAAGACACGCCTCCCACCCAAGGTCCTGCGATCTCTGCGATGGTGGACGTCCTCCAGCCTCACCAAGGGGTGTTTGTTCAAGGAGCCGGAACGGGTCGTGGTGACGACCGATGCGAGCCCCTTCGGTTGGGGGGCCCATTCCGAAGGCCTGGTGGCGCAGGGCAGGTGGTCGCCACAGGAACTATGCAACAGCATAAACTGGCTGGAGCTCCGCGCCATCCGCCTGGCCCTTCGCAAGTTTCATCCAACGGTGTCAGCCTCTCACGTTCTGGTCCTGACGGACAATGTGGCATCCAAGGCCCATGTGAACCGCCAGGGGGGAACCCATTCCAGGGCTCTTCTACAGGAGTCCGAACTTCTTCACTGGGCGGAGAGAAATCTGCTGTCCCTCAAGGCGGAGCACATTTCGGGCGTCGCCAACACACAGGCAGACTGGCTGAGCAGGGCTACGGTCAATCAGGGGGAGTGGCAACTGCACCCCTCTCTCTTCCGGGAACTCTCGAGCAGGTTCGGCCAGCCATAAGTGGACCTTTTTGCTCAGCCTCACAATGCGCAGCTAGAGCGGTTCTTCACCAGGTTCAGAACGCCAGGAGCGGAGGCCACAGACGCACTCCGCAGTCCATGGCCGGAGACACTGCTTTATGCCTTCCCTCCACTTCCTCTAGTGCCAGTAGTCATACAAAAGATCCTGGCGGAACGGGCGGAGGTCCTCCTCGTCGCGCCAATGTGGCCCAGACGCCCATGGTATGCCGATCTGGTGCATCTGTCCGTCTCTCCCCCATGGCGCATTCCGGACGACCAGATCTTCCTGTCCCAGGGGCCTCTAGTCCACCCAGACCCTCAACTCCTGCAACTAGCCGTGTGGCATGTGAGCGGGTTCTCCTCCTGAAACAGCATTTTTCGGACAAGGTCATTGCAACAATACAAGCGGCCAGACGCCCGTCCACACTTCGCATATACGAGGCCACCTGGCGCACCTTTTGTTCCTGGTGTCACACAGCACACGTGGACCCATGGCGGGCAACCATCCCACAAGTGCTGGATTTCCTCCAGATGGGCCTGGAAAAAGGACTTGCACCCAACACGCTCCATCGGCAGACGGCGGCCTTGTCCACAGTGCTGATCTGCGGTGGGGCTCGATCTCTAGCTCGTCACCCCAGAATCCGTGGCTTTCTAAGGGGCGCTTCTAACATCAGTCCGCCCGTTGTGCATCGCTATCCCACATGGGATCTGCCCCTCGTGCTCCAGGCTCTCACTGCGTCCCCGTTCGAACCACTTAGAACTGTCAGTCTTCGACTGCTGACCCTGAAAACGGCGTTTCTTGTGGCTGTTATGTCCGCACGGAGGGTCTCGGAACTGGCTGCGTTGTCAATTCGCGAAGATCTTTGTATTTTCCATCCGAACACCGTTGTACTTCGTCTTGACCCGGCCTTCCTCCCAAAGATCAACACGCCATTCCACAGGGCACAAGAGCTAGTTCTCCCGGACTTTTGTCCGCACCCTTCACGGCAACAGGAGCGTCAATGGCATCACTTGGACGTTCGTAGGGCGCTTCGCTGCTATATTAAACGTACTGCTTCCTTCCGTCGTTCAGAGGCCCTGTTCGTATCGTTCCAGCCGGCCTCCATGGGTCTGAAAGTGTCATCCAACACGATAGGGCGCTGGATCAAGGCTTGTATTGCCCTTGCCTACGACAGCCGTTCCCGTCCAGCTCCCAGACGCATCGTTCCGCATCCCACCAGGAGCGCTGCCACGTCTGCGGCATGGGTGGCGCAGGCATCTGTAGAGGACATTTGCAGGGCGGCGACATGGTCATCGCCCTCGCCCTTTATACGTCATTACCGGATTGACTCTTATGCCAGAGGCTGCCTTTGGGCGGAGAGTGCTCCAGAGAGTTGTGGCCACACCTACAGCTCCTGAACAGCCTCGCTCCCGCCCCTGAAGTTTACAGCTTTGGCATGTCCCATGCTTTGGATTCCCCAAAGCAGCACACAGGAGAACGACCATTGACTTACCTGAACGGTCCTTCTATGTGTGCTGCGAAGGGGAATCCAACCCCGCCCGCTCGGCTTCGGCTGTTCGGAACCTTCCTTACCTGAATTGTGACTGATCACCGGATTTGTCTCATTGTCGATCGGACCTGTTGTGCTCTTGGACGGCTTACCTTCGTATGAATAAACTGAGCATGTGCGGAAGGAGGAGGTGTGGCCATCAATTCAAATAACTCAGTCGTCTCTAGGCTAGAGGGCTATGTTAAACCCATGCTTTGGATTCCCCTTCGCAGCACACATAGAAGGACCGTTCAGGTAAGTCAACGGTCGATTTCTTTAGATTAAGATACCTATTAATTTAATATTTAGTATTGCAAGTTAGGGCTGGGTGGTTGTACAGTTGAGAAGTACTTTACATTTCTTGGGAAACAGTTGCATGGTACTGCCACCAAAAAGGCCCTGCTCCTAGCCACTGCACTGCATTGCACAATAATGGTGAGGTTATTCCAAGCCAAATTAGAACTAATAACTGTTAGGATAATTATCCTTATATTAGGTTGACAATATATATAACCCAGTATTCTTAGAGTATATGTAGCTTTAAGAACTATGTTGAATTTTGATTGGCTGTGCTTCTCAGCTCTACCATAAAAGGAAGCTCAGAAACACAGTTCATTCCCTTTGATTCCTGTGCTTACTGTTTGCCGTTGAGGAGCTGAAGCTGAATACTGAAGAAAGAAGAAGTATCTGTTTTGCATCACTGTAAGATAACTCTGTGTTTTGATGAAGGACTGTTATTGTTTGAGAAGTTAGTATCACTGGTCGGAAGAAGTATTTTAGTTGCTACAAAGTAAAGACTATTTTCTTACTATCAGTGTTTTAGAGTTTGTGTGTGGTTAAAGCAACGTATCTCTTTACTATCCGGTGTATTACACTATTCCGCATTTACTTTCAAACGGGGGGTGTTTGTTACCCCTAACACTGGTTACAGGACCAGAGTTGTAACACTGGTTCTGAACCCAGAGTTGCTAACATTAACTCATTTGTCTTGCTGGCCACTTCCTGCTGTTGTTGTTGGCAACACCAAATCAGTTCACCAGAATCCACCAATGCATGGGTAGGCAATCTTTGGCCTCAAAATCTATTTTTGATTGAGACTCATTAATGCTACTCTCTATCCAAAGATGCAATTGCCAACATTGCAGTTTCTATCTTGAGAAGGAAAGCAGTAATGTATGTCCTAAAGTAAGTTTAACATAGTAATTTTTTTAATTCCCCAAAGAACTGACTAAAACTCATCCATGTATTTAAGAAATCATAGTTCTGTCTATTGCAGCTCCCAGTAAGTCCTTAAAAGTACAATCTCCTGACAAAAGTTTTGCCAATCTATTCAGGGAGACCATCTGAGACCCCTTTACTCAGAAATTCCTCATCTTTGGGACCAATCTGTTTATTGTATGTCTGATCACTAACTGAATGTGCATAATAAAATCAATAAATGTGCAAAGTATATCAGTCATGATTCCAGAAATGTTAGACACTTAACATTCAGTTTTCAACAATCAAAGTCTAAAATATCTGTGAGAACAAAGGTATTTTAGCCTGGAACTGCAACTATGAACACATTTTCTCTTATAGCTACTTAATTTACTCATCAATGGTATTTAAAGGTGACCTCTTTAGAGGATTGAAATTTTCAGAGGCTTTTTGCAAGAAAGTAAAATAAGCCTAATGATCTTTTGTGGCAAGCTATTATGAGTCTGTCACAGCTTAAGGTAGGCAACTTCACTTATTTGAAGATGCTTGGATACATCCCTCTAGATGAGTGCTGTCAAACTCCCGGCCCACGGACTGGATGTATTTATTTATTTATTTATTTATTTTATTACATTTATATCCCGCCCTTCTCCGCAGAGGACCACATGCTGGCCACGCCCATGCCTGGTTTAGTGAAGGGGAAAATGTCCCGATACTATATGTCACGTGACAATGCCATGACGATGCAAGTTTGACACCTCTGCTCTAGATGGACAAATATTTGGTTGCCGTGATCTCTTCTTCCTCTATCCCAGCGTTTTAAGCCTGCAATACTGGTTTGGGTTGTGTGAATTTATGATTCCCAGACATCTGGAGGACCTCATAGTGAGGACATCTGGTTCAAAAAGTTGAACTAACATAGGAATTTCTACAGGACCTTTTTTCTAAACAAATTGAAGTGGCCATGTGATTAAATGACCTGACCAAACTCATATTGATTTAATGGATTGAACCTGGGTAAATTAGCATATGAATTAAACCTTTCCCCCCTTTGAACACAGTGTACTTTGTGTGTGTGTGTGTACACAGAGGAAATTAAGTAGCTTATTTATTGCAAGCATTTGCTCTGGGGGGGGTGAAAAGAAGTTGTTTGATAGGGATTTTTATACAAATAATTAACATTAAAACCAATCCTGTTAAGATTAATCACGCATTTAAATAATTGATTAAAATGCTGCCCTGAAAAGTACTAAGTATAAAGTACTAAAAGTACCTAATTTGTTAGTGGCTACTATATAGTTATGGGTTCAACACACAAACACCCAGGTGGAAGATATCATGTGTATCTAAACCCCAGACTTTTAATTGCTACATTTACTGATTAGGCTAAAAAAGAGAACTAGTTAGTAGCTTCCCTTTCCCTCACCCAACAGCCCACCTGCTTCTCCAATTATACTGTTCTCTTCACTTCCCCATTCTGGATGCATGTATAATTGTGGGGGAGAGCAGAAGTGGTTTAAAACCTGTAGAAGTTAAGTAAACATATTTGTTCATTGTCCCTGTACAATTGTTCCTTGGATCCTCACCATGGACTCATCTGCATTTCATGATTTTTCAGTGATATAGTCTTTGGAAAAAAAGGAGAAAAGGAAAAAATTAAGGCATTTTTCTATCTAAGTGATTTTTGAGACTGGAATGATGCATGAAGGTAACGTGTACAATGCTAATGAATACCAATCAACAGAGAATTGGCTCTGGATTTAATCATCCATAATGTAGGTTGTTTGAAATCACTGGTATTTAGGTAAGACAGGATTTCTTTGAGTTCAGACAATTACTCTTAAGGATGAATCAATTACATTAATTTAAACATTTCTGCCTAGCTCTGGAGTAAAACTTGTTCAAGTTTCCTCTCTGCTATGGATACTTATTGTACTATTGACCAGTCATTCTCAAGATTCTCATGTTACACTAAACCATGATGTGTTGAATGAACCTGTGAACTAGTTCCTGCTTATTCCTAAATCATAAACTATGTTTTCTATACCACTGTGGGTGGATTTGAACATTATAGTTAGGTGGAACCAAATAGAATTAATTAGAATTAAGTATCTGATGTCAATATAGCCTCTGAAGCTTTAAGTAGCATAATTTTAAACAATCCCAATCTGTTTAGTTTAAAACATACAAACTTTATAAATGTCTGCTACCATAGGCTTAATGTGCTACTTTGGTTTTCTTTAATTTTTTTTTTAAAGCAGCACCCCCTCAAAACATGCATATGGGAGAAATTGAATGGAAACATTAAGTTCTTTTGATGATAGTGTCACTTATTTGCATGTAAAGCTTTTACTCCAAAGCGTGTGTATACTATGAATTATAGCATTTAAAATCAATAGACATTATATTGAAAAGACCTGTCTCCTTTCAATTAATTTTTAAGCGAATGAAATATAAACCTTTTATTTCTGATTTTAATGTTTTTTTAAAAGGATGGTCTAGGGTGAAATATCAGTACTTGTTTTGTCTCCTGAGAAGTGGAATTTCAGAAAGCCAGACAGTGATTGAAATGTCCTTTTTCTTCCAGTGAAACATACCTTGACCACCATTGAGATATAAAGAGTCTCTCCTTAAGGAAATAGAGGTGCTTGTATGGGAAGAGATGGTCCTTAAGGTATTTTGGACCTAATGCATTTAGAACTTAAACTATCACCATTACTCTGAGATGGGTCTGAGAACAAACTGGTAATCACTGTAATCCTTGTAGATCTTGCTGCAAAAATCACTCCAGGTTGTGATTGCATACTGGACCAGTTTCCATCTGTGAAGACTCTTTAAAAGTAACCCCTATCAGATATACAGTTCAGTATCTAATCTACATGTCACCCAGGCATGTGTTACTGTAGTCAGGCCTGACCTCATTAGAAGTGAATGTAGTTGGCAACCTGGCCAAAGGTACTCTTTGCTGTAGTCACCAACTGAGCCACCCAGACATAGAGCTGAAATCGAGGCACCAATAGATTGTTAACTTGATTCCTCAGTGAGGTTATCATGAAACGCAAAACAAGTTTAATTCCTATTCCGGAATCTGTCTGCTTTCTTTCAATTCATTCACCCTACCCAGCTTATTGTTGCCATCAGACACCAATTCTAAGCATCAATAAGTACCCTGGCACTAAATGAAAATGAGAAATAGAGCTGCATATCTCATCTATGTTGATAATAAGGCACTGCAAATCTCTTGATAATATTTTCCAATCTATATAAATAAAAATGTAACTATGAGTTTGTTCAAAACCACTAATCTCAGAAAGTACTGCACCAATCGCCACCAAATTTTCACACAACGTTCCTTACAAGTGCAGCACCAATCATATGTATAGATTGTGTGGATGGCACACCTGTGCCAGGTGCACGCTACACAAATGTAAAAGTGCGGAACTTCTGAGTATTTTACCTCCCTTTAGCTCCTCCCACCTCCCTTTTGAGTATTTTACCTCCCTTTAGCTCCTCCCACTTCTTCTTTTTTAAGGTATTTTATTTTATTTTCGATTTTCAAAATATATAACAACATATATACTGTTACATAGCCAACATCATATTGTATTATTAAATGTTTACATCATTTCATTTTACCATCATTTCATTTTACCATCAACTCCCAGAAAACTCCCAGAGGGCTCTTCTGCTCTCCATACACCATATTTGTGCCTTATCCATCATTTTCTTCCCCCTCTCTCCTCCTCCTCCCTACCTCCTTTCTTCCCTCTGGCGCCCTTCCCTTCTCTACTTCCCCTTCCTCTCTCCTTCTCCTCTCTCTCCTTTCCACTCCTCCTTTCTCTCCTCCTCTTCCCCCTCCTTGCCCTCTCTCCTTTCCCTCTCTTCTTCCCTTACCTCTCTCCTCTACTCCACACTCTTCATCTCATTTGCTTGGTGTATTTCAGCCTCTGAGCCAGCTCTATTTTGTGTTGATGGTATTTATAATTTCAGATTCAAGGTTTATCGCTTAATTTTCATATCGATTATTACAATTCTTATATCTCAACCCCAAATCTTGCTAGTTGTTTTAATACCCTTTTAAGTAAAGCCTAATTGTATGATGACGTTCTATTTATAAAACCAAACAAAAAAGAACCAAAAACAATATAGATAAATTTAAATAAATTTAAATATAAGAAGACCTAATCGGGTATCCATAAATTCTGTGCCTTTCAGGAATAGTTATTATTCATGGGTAGTCTCATCTTATTAATTTTAAATCTAACAATTTATCCTGTGATTCAATATCAATATCCACACGTCTTATCAAGTATTCTAGCCTCAATCTATTTTTTCTTTAATAATATCTTTAAATCCTATTTACTATTAATATCCCTTATTTAATCCCATCATATCTCTATAGATTCCATATAATTATCTAAAATTTTATGTAACTGTTAATTGATTGGTCATTTACCAAGAGTGATAGTATTCTATAACCATCTTAATAGCATAATTCCCCATCTATAGATAAGCAAATATATATCATTCACTAACACATAGTCTTTCTATAACTATCTAAATAGCATAGTTCCCCATCGATAGATAAGCAAATATATATCATTAACAAAAACATTTACCAAGAGTATTCTATAACCATCTTAGTAGCATAATTCCCCATCTATAGATAAGCAAATATATATCATTCACTAACACATCATCTTTCTATAACCATCTAAATAGCCCAATTCCCCATCTATAAACTAATATATATCACTATCAAAAACATAATCTTATTATAAGCATCTATAGGTATTATTAACAATCAATTAATTAATAATCCTTGATAGTAATTTAAACCCAGCCTAATTATTACTCATCAAGGGATAAAAGTTCCTCTTTTCAGCCGTTGTCTCTCCAAGGATGAATTAAATTTGCCTCTTTTAAAGTCCACATTCTCCATCTCCTTTTTTTCCTCTTCCCAAGTTCTTTATAAACTTCCATTGGCACATTGTGGTCCAGTATAGCTGTACAATCATAGTGCTGACCAATTATTTTCCTCAAATTTGATTTATTTTCAAATATCAAATCTATCTCTGATGTGATTTCCTCTTTCTTTTGTTCTCTTTTTCCTTCCTCTTGCCAGTCAGGTTGAGATTCAACTTTCTGATGGGGACTTGATATTATCCACTCTCCTGGATTTTCTTCTTCTTCCTGAGTTAAATCCAGTCCACAAACAGCATCGTTTCCCTTTTCTTCTTTAATTTCTCTAATCTGTTTAACTTCTTCACTTGGTGTAATATCGAATATTACATGAAATTTTTTCAATTCCTTCAAGATTTCAGCCAGAAGCTCCTGATTTTTTGCAGTGTATATATCTATGTGCGTAGACATTTTGGCGAATCCACAAAATAGGAAAAAGTAGCTCCAATTACCTTGTTAACAGTTAGCTTATCTCTATTAGTTTGTTTTTACACAATGTTTCCAGTAAATCTGTTCATATATGTCCACCCACTGGTTTTCCGAGAGCGACACGATGTAACAAATAGTTTGAATAGTTTGAAAGTGTTTCAGTCCTTTTTGTTGGAAGGAGAACAGAAACAAAAAGAAATAAAGATATGGTCCTTATTTAAGTTTAAAAATGCACAATAGAGTGTCCAAATAATTATAGAATTGTAGAAGTGCTCCAAGTTTCAAAGTTTTGAGTGAAATGAATTAAAAAGACAGAAAAAAAAAGAATTAGAAAAGTCAGTCATAATCCAATCCCTTTCAGCGCAAACGGAAGTGGCTATTTCTTTGTTACAGTTCAATCGGCCATTTCAAAGCATTCTGTGAACCAGAGAAATCTCACAATTCAATTTAAGTACGCAGCTTATCTTTAAATTCAAAGTTTTGGTTAAAAAAAAAGGTTTCTTAGCAAAGTGTTTCAGAAACAAAAACAAAATACCTTCCCGATGTTTCCCAGCAAATCCTTTCCTTTCTTTTTCAGAGATTCTCCTTTGCCTTTGGTCCGCCCTCCAGAAAAGGGGGGGGATGCGATTCGTCTCCCTTCAGAGATTTTGCTTCGTGTCGGGCAGGGATCTTGCGTGGTCCCTGCACCCAGCGAAGATTTATCTCCTAATCACCACCTCTCCGGGGTGGCTTAGATTCCCTATGGAATCACGGGTGAGGCGAATTCCAGCCGGGTCCCTGGAGTTTAGGGAGCCCGGTTGTGTCGGCGCGGGAGGCTCTGCCTTCTCCAGCTCCTCTCACTTCTTATGCTGCATCACGCACACGTGCAGCAGCGCATGCTGACGCCTTTCCCCCAACGTCACATTTCCAACGGTCGCTTCCTCAATGAACTACTCTTCCCACAAGGCCCTGAGGCCCTGGTGGCATGAGGCATATGTGCGTGCGTGGACACACGCACGCTCAGCCCCGTCTGAAGATTACCGGGATAAGGGGGCAGAGTTTCGGGGCAGGGCTCCCCCCCCATCGGAGCCTCCAGTTGGAGAGGCAGTCTACCTGAACTGGGGGGGGGAAGAGTAGGAGGAGGAAGGCATCGTTGGGGCCCAAGAGACAAATCACCCGGGCGCTTCCAGGATTCGGGGGCGGGATTTCCGCTCTTGGTCCCCCATCAGGCACCAACGGAGCCTGACCTGCCGCCGGCGGAGGCTGGAAGCCAGGACAATCACTGTCAGGACTGCTTCCATCATAATTCAAGAAAGACCACGCTTAAACCCATTTTGAAAGTTTAAGGTTACTTTTACTGATTATGATAAGACCGCATCGAAAGTCAAGCAAGGAATGAGATATTTAGGCGCGCAACATACATATCAAAGCATTACCCATCCCTTAACACCCCTTGACCCCAGCATATTATCCAATGCAGATTCATCCACGATGTCAGGTGGGCAACATGCTCAGGAGCATCATCACAATGGAATGCAAGACCGTTGGCCTTGGCGATATCAGGCCCTGGCTCCATCCTCCTCCAGCACACTTAATGTCCAGTACCCACAGCCCCTCTCTCCCCATTTCAAATGGCAGCCGAAGCAAGCAATAAAGCGGAGGCTGACATCCGGCCCTCCTCCAGAAAAGTGACGTCAGTCCTGTAAAATAGACAAAAATAGACAGGGACATAGACCAACATAACAACACGAAAAACACATGAAACAACAGCAGTTAAGGCTTGTCAGGATATTTAGCATAAAACGTCTTCAATATTTTAGGGGCTTTAACGTGGCGTTTGTCCACCCACTCAGTGTGGGACGGAGGGAAATCCTTCCAAGACACAAGGTACTGCACCCTGTTCCTCCACACTCTAGAGTCCAAAATGTCCCGTACTTCGTAATGCTTTTCACCATCAACCAAGATTGGCGCAGGGGGAGCAGATTGTGGTTGGCGAAGGTGGGATAATCGTTCAGGCTTCAACAGGTGGACATGGAAGATCGGGTAAAGCCGCTGATAAGTTTTTGGCAAGTCCAATTCAACCGAAACGGAACTGATGATTTTAGTAATTGGGAAAGGGCCAACAAACTTCGGACCCAATTTCTTGCATTTCTGAGGACTTTCTAGAAACCTAGTAGAAACGTACACTCAGTCACCAACTCTGTAGTTTGGAGGTGCAGCCCGTTTTTTATCAGCATACATCTTATGAGACTGGTGAGCATCATCCAACGTTTTCCGTGCAATGGGCCAAAATGTTGCCATCTTACTACTCCAATCCGAGAGAGATAGAACAGCGGGAGTCTCGTGAGGCAGCTCGGGAATTGGCACAAAGTCCTGGCCATAAATAATAATAATAATAATAATAATAATAATAATAATAATAATAATAATAATAATAATAATAATAATAATAATTATTATTATTATTATTATTATTATTATTATTATTTATTGGACTTCTAGACCGCCCCCTCTCCCCGAAGGGACTCGGGGTGGTGTACAGGTACAAATTAAAACCATAACAATCAACAATACATATAACTAAAATCGAATTAAATAAACCCCTGTACAAATGACCCTCTGATGAAATTTATTCTTACATTGTATATATATTTATAATTATTTTAACTATTTAATTATTTATTATATCGCAATGTACTCCAGGACTGATTTATTGCTACTGCGAGAGTCCCCACTCTCACAGGTCTGGCCCTCCGCTTTAACGAGGGCCCGCCTTGATGAGGGATTTATAAATCCGGAGAGGTGGGCGAAGCGTGGTCTTCGGGGGGTTTTAATTAACAAATTATTGTCTATTTTAGGGGGTACTAGGGGGGGGGTTAGACAGGTAGAGACGGAGGGGGAAAGAGAGGGCCAGGCCAGCAGACGACGGAGGGAAGCGGAGGGATCCGTTAGGGGGGGGGGGAAATACGAGTCGTTCCGGCTGAGGGCACTTCCATTCAAAGGGTCGTGGGGAGAGGCAGGTCCGAGGGGAGACAAGTTCTATCCTCCCGGTTGGGGGCACATAACCGTTGGCTGCAAACGGTGAAGTGCCTCAACCCCCGCAGGCTAGGTGGTCAGGGAGTACAGAGCCAGGGCCTGCGGCTGATGTTTTGCAACGCCAGGTCTGTGGTCAACAAGGCCCCCCTCATTTATGACCTTGTGTCGGAGGGGGAGCCGGACCTGGCGGGAATTGTGGAGACCTGGTTGGGCCACGAGGGTGGACTTCCCCTCGTTGAAATGTGCCCACCAGGCTACCGCGCTTTTCATCAGCCCCGGGCCCTAGGTAGGGGTGGTGGGGTAGCGGTCATTGTTAAGGAAGGTCTTGAGCCGAGAGAGACCATTGTGCCACAGACCACCGGTTGTGAGTCCCTCTGCGTGAAGTGGGGCCTAGGGAGGCAGTTGGTTGTATACCTGGCTCCCCGCTATGTAGCAGCAGCCCTGCCCGAGCTCCTCGAGGTGATCGCTATGCTGGCAGTTGAGACCCCCAGGCTTGTAGTCATGGGGGACTTTAATCTGCCATCGGTGGGCGAATCATCCGAGGTAGCTCGGGAGTTCATAGCTTCCATGACGGCTATGGACCTGACCCAACTAATTCAGGGCCCCACCCACGAGGGTGGACATACACCGGACCTCATCTTTGTCTCAGGCCAATGGAAGAGTGATCTGGGTATAGGGGATATAGTCATCACGCCCTTGTCATGGTCAGACCTTTCCAACCGCTGCCCCCCACTGCGGGGAGGCGGAACCTAGTTTACCTATCTGGTTCCGCCCCAGGCGCCTGATGGACCCTGATGGGTTGCAGGCGGCACTTGGGCCACTTCCTGTACCCCTGACCCGCGCCCCGATGGAGGACCTCGTGGCCGCATGGAATACTGCGGCCACGGGAGCCTTGGATCGGGTCGCGCCCTTGCGGCCTCTCTTACGGCAGCGAGCCACCCTGGCCCCTTGGTTCACCGAGGAGCTAAGGGTGATGAAGCGCCGCAAGAGATGCCTAGAGAGAAGATGGAGGTCTACTCGATCTGAATCTGACCGAACACAGGTAAGAGCCCATTTACGGACTTACATTGTGGCGCTGAGAGTGGCCAAACGTCATCATTGTGCCACCCTCATAGCATCCGCAGATAACCGCCCTGCCACCCTGTTTAGGGTAACCCGTTCCCTCCTTCAACAGAGGGTGCGGGAAGCCCCATTACAGGGTAGAGCAGAGGAATTTGTGATTTATCTGCAGGAGAAAATCGCTCAGATCCAAGACGAGTTAGTCTCCATTGATGGCCCAGTGGAATGCCACGAGACAGATCTTGGTTGGGAGGAGTTTGACTCTGTTACTTCCGATGATATGGACAGGTTACGTGGGCGACTGCGAGCCACCACATGTTTACTGGACCCGTGTCCTTCCTGGCTTGTACTGGCATCCTGGGAGGTGACACGAGGCTGGCTCCAAGAGGTTGTCAACGCTTCTTTAAGTGAGGGTTTCTTGCCTGCCTCCCTTAAAGAGGCCATGGTGAGGCCCCTCCTGAAGAAGCCCTCTTTGGACCCAGCTTTATTAGCCAACTATCGTCCCGTCTCCAACCTTCCCTTTTTGGCGAAGGTTGTAGAGAGTGTGGTGGCACAACAGTTTCCCCGTCACCTGGAGGAAGTTGATTATCTAGACCCACGCCAGTCCGGCTTTCGGCCCGGGCGTAGCACCGAGACGGCATTGGTCGCGTTGGTTGATGATCTCTGGAGGGCTAGGGATGGGGGTTGCTCCTCCATCCTGGTCCTATTAGACCTCTCAGCGGCTTTCGATACCATCGACCATGGTATCCTATTGCGTCGGCTGGGGGGGTTGGGGGTGGGAGGCACCGTTTTACGGTGGTTCTCCTCCTACCTCTCCGGCCGATCGCAATTTGTGTTGACGGGAGAGCAGAGGTCGACCTCGAGACCCGTCACATGTGGGGTGCCTCAGGGGTCGGTCCTCTCGCCTCTCCTGTTCAACACATATATGAAGCCGCTGGGTGAGATCATCCGTGGTTTTGGGGTAGAGTATCATTTCTACGCTGATGATACTCAGCTGTATATATCTACCCCAAACCACCCCAAACCACCCCAACGATGCCGTAGCGGTGATGTGCCAGTGCCTGGAAGCCGTGCGGATCTGGATGGGAAGTAACAGACTTAGGCTCAACCCGGCCAAGACCGAGTGGCTGTGGTTTCCGGCCGCCCAATTCAACCAGTTGACTCCATCACTGGCCATAGGGGGCGAACATCTTGCCCCTGTGGATGGGGCGCGCAACTTGGGTGTCCTCCTGGATACCCGGCTGTCCATGGAAGATCAAGTGACAGCCGTGGCCAGGAGGGCGTTTTACCAGGTTCGCCTGGTACGCCAGTTGCGCCCCCTATTGGATCGGGATGCCCTTTGCACAGTCACTCATGCTCTCGTGACATCCCGACTGGACTATTGTAACTCTCTCTACATGGGGCTCCCCTTGAGGTGCACCCGAAGACTTCAGCTGGTCCAGAATGCAGCCGCGCGAGCAATAATGGGGACCGCAAGGTACGCCCATATAACACCGCTCTTGCGGGAGCTGCACTGGCTGCCTGTCGTCTTTCGGGTGCGCTTCAAGGTGTTGGTTGTCATCTTCAAAACGCTCCATGGCTCGGGACCTAGCTATCTGCGGGATCGGATCCTGCCCCATACATCCTCACGGCCGATCCGCTCCCACAGAGAGGGACTTCTCCGGGTGCCGTCCACTAGACTGTGTCAGCGGGCGACGCCCAGGGGAAGGGCCTTCTCTGTGGCGGGCCCAGCCCTCTGGAACGACCTCCCCCCCGACATTACAACAACTACGGACCTCCGCTCCTTCCGTCAAAAACTGAAAACACACTTTTTCTGCTTGGCCGGCCTTGGTTAGTCTCTAACTCTGGGGTGTTTAGGGAATTTAGTTTTAATGGGTTTTTTTTAGCGCAGGGACGATTAATTTAATCTGTTTTTATTTATTGTATTTATTGTTTGTATATATTTTATATGTTTTAAAATTCCCTGTGCACCGCTCCGAGTCCCCTTGGGGAGAGGACGCGGTATACAAAATTAAATATTATTATTATTATTATTATTATTAAATTTATAAAAATTAAAAACTTAAGCTTAAGACCAAATCACAGAATTTAAAAATACAAACTGAGGTGGGAAAGATGGAATTAGGCCAGGCCGGCCAGATGAAACAGGTGGGTTTTGAGTTTCTGGCGGAAGGAGCGGAGGTCCGTGGTCGTTCTAATGTCAGGGGGAAGGTCGTTCCAGAGGGTCGGTCCCGCCACAGAGAAGGCCCTTCCCCTGGGCGTCGCCCGCTGGCACAGCCTAGTGGACAGCACCCGGAGAAGTCCCTCTCTGTGTGAGCGAATCGGCCGAAGGGATGTATGGGGCAGGATGCGATCCCGCAAATAACTAGGTCCTGTGCCATGGAGCGCTTTAAAGATGATAACCAACACCTTGAAACGCACCCGAAAAGCCACAGGCAGCCAGTGCAGCCCGCGCAGGAGAGGTGTTACGTGGGAGTATCTAGAGACTCCCGAAATTGCCCGCGCGGCCGCATTCTGGACCAACTGCAGTCTTCGGGTGCATTTCAAGGGGAGCCCCATGTAGACAGCGTTGCAGTAGTCTAGCCGGGACGTCACAAGCGCATGAGTGACTGTGCGAAGGGCGTCCCGGTCCAATAGGGGACGCAACTGGTGCACCAGGCGAACCTGGTGAAACGCCCCCCTTGCCACGGCTGTCACATGGTCGTCCATTGACAGCCGGGCATCTAGAAGGACGCCCAAGTTGCGTACCCGATCCACGGGGGCCTGATGTTCGCCCCCAATGGACAGCGATGGAGTTAACTGGTTGAACCGGGGCGCCAGTAGCCACAGCCACTCCGTCTTTGACGGGTTGAGCTTGAGTCTGTTACTTCCCATCCAGATCCGTACAGCTTCCAGACACCGGGACATCACTTCGACGGCATCGTTGGGGTGGTTTGGGGTAGAGATGTACAGCTGGATGTCATCTGCGTACAGGTGGTAATCTACCCCAAACCCACGTATGATCTCGCCCAGCAGCTTCATATATGCATTGAACAGGAGAGGCGAGAGGACCGACCCCTGAGGCACCCCACAAGTGAGGGGCCTCGAGGTCGACCTCTGCCCCCCTGCCAATACAAATTGCGCTCGACCAGAGAGGTAGGAGGAGAACCACCGCAAAACAGTGCCCCTCATCCCCAACCCCTCCAGTCGATGCAATAGGATACCATGGTCGATGGTATCAAAAGCCGTCGAGAGGTCTAATAGGACCAGGATGGAGGAGCAACCCCCATCTCTGGCCCTCCAGAGTTCATCCACCAACGCGACCAATGCCGTCTCCGTGCTGTGGCCGGGCCGGAAGCCAGACTGGCGCGGGTCCAGATAATCAATTTCCTCCAAGTGGCGTGGAAACTGTTGTGCCACCACACTCTCTGCAACCTTTGCCAGAAAGCAAAGGTTGGAGGCGGGACGGTAGTTAGCTAACAAAGCTGGGTCCAGGGAAGACTTCTTGAGGAGGGGCCTCACCACCACCTCTTTCAAGACGGCCGGCAAGAACCCCTCACTCAAAGAAGCGTTGACTAACTCCTGGAGCCAGCCTCGTGTGACCTCCCAGGATGCCAGTACAAGCCAGGAGGGACACGGGTCCAGTAAACATGTGGTAGCTCGCAGTCGCCTACGCAACCTGTCCATATCGTCGGAAGTAAGAGTCAAACTCCTCCCAGAATGGAACCTCAAGACCCGCCTCTGACGTCCCCTCCAGACCACTCTTAGTGGGGACCAACTCGCTCTGAATCTGAGCGATTTTGTCCTGCAGATACTCCCCAAATTCCTCTGCTCTGCCCTGCAAAGGGGCTTCCCGCAGCCTCTGTTGGAGGAGGGAGCGGGTTACCCCAAACAGGGCGGCAGGGCGGTTATCTGCGGACGCAATAAGAGTGGCACAATACTAACGTTTGGCCACTCTTAACGCCACAAGGTAAGTCCTCAAATGGGCTCTCACCTGTGTTCGGTCAGATTCAGAGCGTGACGATCTCCACCTGCTCTCTAGGCGTCTCTTGTGGCGCTTCATCACCCTCAGCTCCTCGGAAAACCAAGGAGCCTGGGTGGTTCACTGCCGCAAGAAAGGCCGCAAAGGCGCAACCCGGTCCAAGGCCCCAGTGGCCGCACTATTCCATGCAGCCACTAGGTCCTCCATCCGGGTGCAGGTCAGGGCTACAGGAAATGGCCCAAGCTCCGTCTGGAATCTATCAGGTTCCATCAGGCGCCTGGGGCAGAACCATCTTGGAAATTCCGGTTGCGCCTCCCCGCGGTGTGGCGTAGCGGCTGGAAAGTCGAGCCGGAGAAGTGAGTGATCTGACCATGACAGGGGTGTGATGACTAAATCCCCTACTCCCAGATCACTCCTCCACTGGCCAGAGACAAAGATGAGATCCAGTGTGTGTCCTCCCTCGTGTGTGGGGCCATGAATTACTTGGGTCAGGTCCATGGCCGTCATGGAGGCCATGAACTCCCGAGCTACCTCGGATGTCTCCCCTACCGATGGCAAGTTAAAGTCCCCCATGACCAACAGTCTGGGGGTCTCAACTGCCATCTCGACGATCACCTCGAGGAGCTCGGGCAGGGCTGCTGATGTATAGCGAGGAGCCAGGTATACAATCAGCACGCCCAACTGCCTCCCTGGGCCCCACTTCACGCAGAGGGACTCACAACCGGTTATCTGTGGCACAGTGGTCTCTCTCGGCTCAAGACCTTCCCTCACAATGACCGCTACCCCTCCACCCCTGCCTAGGGCCCGTGACTGATGAAATGCGCGGTAACCTGGCGGGCACATTTCCACGAGAGGAAGACCTCCCTCGTGGCCCAGCCAGGTCTCCGTGATTCCTGCCAGGTCCGGCTCCCCCTCCGACACCAAGTCGTTAATGAGGGGGGCTTTGTTGACAACGGACCTGGCATTGCATAACATCAGTCTCAGGCCCTGGCTCTGTAAGCCCTGACCACCTAGATTGCGGGGGTTGGGACATATGACCGGCCGTACCCATCGGCCACGGTCTCCCAACCGGTGATGAGATCTCTCTCTACCTTCGCACCTACCCCTCCCCACGACCGTTTGGATAGAAAGACCCTCTTCTGGAATATCGCTACTCCCCGTCCCCTTAACAGCTCCGCTCACTTCCTTGCTAACTCCACTTTGAAAGGGGTCATGCCGGTGCTGCTATGAACAGAATTATTGTACGCTACCTCAGCGTTGATTAAGAGATCGGCCCAGTCATCTTGTTGGTAATTTATAAAGCAACGAAGATATTGTTCTAGAACAGAATTAGCCCTCTCACAAGCTCCGTTAGTCTGAGGGTGGTGGGAGGAGCTTAAGCCCTGGGAGGAGCCAATCATCTTCAAAAACTCTTTCCAGAAACGAGAAGTGAATTGAACCCCTCTATCAGAAATAATACGTTTAGGAACACCGTGCAGGCGATAAATGTGACTCAGAAACAGTTTCGCCAAGGTTTTGGCCGACGGGATCTTTGTGCACGGTACAAAATGAACCTGTTTTGAAAACAGATCAGTAACGGGACTTCCGGGGCGTGGCGTCGCCGCAACACAGGGATTTTCTGGAGCTCTGGAATATCCCTGATCCTTGGGCTTTGGATCGGTCTAAAAATAGACCCAGCCGCCCCGTAGAGGTGGCGAGTGGGAGGGGTAGCTCCTAGTGATCTCAAGGGTACCCGCAATATCTTTGGGATCAAGGGAAAACCCCCTGCAGTCCATCGTTCAAGTGACTCCCTCCTCCCAGTGGGGGGGAAACAAGCAGCCGACAGCCTTTAAAAACGGAGCAAGAATCAACATGCCGTTCGGTGAGAACGTTTACCTTTTCTAAGTTTACCATCTGCTAAAGAGATCACCCTGAGATGAATTAACAGTAAAATAACAAAATAACCTGAGTTTAGCAGCGAGATTTCTTGCTATTGAAAACAACCAGGAAGTTGTGTTTTCCTTTTTCTCTGCTACAAAAAAAACCCGGACTGGACTTTTATAATTGTGGATTGGCAACGTCAAGCCTTTTCTTACTGTTTAAAGGGAAAGAAGAGGCTTAAACTGAATGATTGAACATTGATCTTCCCCTTTCTTATCACTAATTTTTTTGGGCTACTCCTTTTTGTTTATATCTTATTACTGGCTTTTAAAAAAAAAGTCATTCTCACTCCCCGTGACCGGATTTTCTCGGAGGAATTGTGCTATTTAAAAGATTGATTTGTTTCTGTTCTACTCGAGCTCCCCCTAGTGGTTGGAAAAGTAACAGGGAGAGTGAAGAGAGAAACCACCAAGAATTACTAAGCAGAAGTTGGAGTGACCTTGAATTAAAGAAGAAGGGAAATCTTTATCTTTTTTTCTTTTTGTTTTGCTGGCCTCTCAAAGACATTGTGGACTTTTAAGAATTTGTTGCCTTACAGACGGTTATTTCAAAGAGACACTGTTGCTTCCATTTTTATTTTTTATTTATTTTTTTCTTTCCCCGGTTCCTTGTTCTTTTTCTTTGGAATTTTTGAATTTTGAATTTTTGAACTTTAAAACTTTTGAACTCAATTTAATACTTACTACTGTGGACTCACTTCATTTTTTTTTTCTTGTCTTACTTATTTTTTCTCCCTTTACTGCTTTGTTCTTTATTCTTTCTTTGATATTCTTCTTTTCTATTATTTCTCCTTTTTCTTCTCCTCTGTTTCTCTTTTCTATTTTATCTTCCACCCCTGTCAATTCTATTCTATTTTATTCTGTTCTTCTCTTGATATAAAGCATTACCAATATACTAACTTTTGATATCCTTTCTAAAATTTATCAAATTTACTAAATCTACTAAATTTATACCGCTAAATTAAAGAGGGTTCTAAGGAAGAAAGGAAAAGAGAAAGGATAGAATCTAAACATGAGTAGAAAGATAACCCCGGCTGGCTCATCAATAGGGACCCCGACATCCTCCTTAACAGGGGGACAAAAAACAATACAAACAATGCTCCACCAAGAAAAAGAAAGGCAAGAAAAGGAAAAGGGTGTAACACTTGATACACTTATGCAAGAGATACGGATGTTTAGAGAGAGTATGGAGCGGAAAATTGAAAATATAGAACAAAGATTAGAGGCAAAAATGGAAAATACAGAGCGGAGGTTAGAGGCAAAACTAGAAGCACTCGATAAGAAAATAGAGAATATTGAAGCTAAAACAGCCTTGACAGAAGGGAAAATGGAAAAGATACAGCATTGGATGATAAAACAGGAAGAAACTATGGAAAAACAAGAAAAATCCATAAACAAGATGAAAGGAAGATTGGATAAAAAAGATGAAAAAGAGGAAGAGTTGGACGCCAGGCTGAGCAATATGGAAAAAGAGAGTATGGGACTAGGATGGGAAACAGACAAGGCTGAATATTTTCTAAGGTTCCAAAATGTTATTGAAGAGAAAGGAGAGGACCTCCCTATAATAATATCAGAAATGTTAACAGAGATATTAGAAACTCCACAGGAATTAATACGGGATGGAATAGATGATGCGTTCAGAGTGAATACGAGGTATGCGACCAGAAATGCTTTACCAAGAGAAATACATGTAAGGTTCACTAAAAAGATCCTGAGATTTCAAATACTACAGAAAACAAGAGATAAAACACTGGAATATAGAGCAAAGGAAATCACAGTGTTAAAGCAAATCCCAAGAAAAGTGAGGGAAAAGAGAAGAGGATACCAGTTTCTATCTACATTTTTGATAAGAAAAGGAACCCAGTTTAGATGGCTCATACCGGAAGGTTTGATATTTACATGGGAAGGACAGAGATATAGTCTAGATACTATACAAAAAGCAGAAGAGTTTTACAGAAGACATGTTAATGGAACGACGGAGAAAGAGCATTCATTGCTAATAAGATCAGAGGGACCATTAGAAGGCGCAGTAGGTGGAGTGGTCACAGAAGATGAGGCTATACCAGGACCTGAAACTAGAGAACAGAGAGAAATAAGAACAACTAGAGCTATAAATCCTCAATATAAAACATAAGATATGGAACAAAACTCAATTTTCTCAGTTAATATAAATGGACTTAACTCCCCAGTTAAAAGAAAAAAAATATTCCAGAAACTAGGAAAAATAAAAACACAAATCATTTGTTTACAAGAGACACATATTCAAAAGAAAGATGCGTATTTATTAATACAACCCAAACTTGGGAAAAAAATTTCCTCATTGGCGGACTTTAAAAAAAGAGGTGTGGTCATTTACGTTAAAGATAGCATACCAACCAAGCAAATCTATGCAGATGAAGATGGAAGGATCTTGATGATTGAAATCACGGACAACAAAAAAAATACTCTTAATAGCAATCTATGCACCAAATGAGAAACAGGATGAATTCTTTAAGAAACTACATGAAAAGATTTTGGAGTTAGAATATGCAGACATTTGCATGATAGGAGATTTTAATGGAATTCCAAACCAAAGTAGAGATTATAAAGCAACTAGGACGTCTAAAATAAAAAGAAAAATATTACCGAAGTCCTTTTTCAAGATGGCAGATGAAATGAATTTAAAAGACATATGGCGAGAAAGAAATCCAAACAAAGAACAATACACGTACTATTCTTATAGACACATATCATTCTCAAGGATAGACATGATTTGGCTCTCTTCAGAGTTAAGTGACCTAGTTCAAGAAGTGGAAATAGAAGCCAGTACCTGGGCAGACCACAATCCAATGATAATTAAGTGGAAAGGGTCAAAGATTAGATCCAGATGGACATTAAATAATGCAATATTGAAAGAGAAAAACTTTATAAGTAAAATGGAAAAAGAACTGAGGTGTTATTTTAAAGAAAACAAAAAAGAAGATACATCTATTCAGAATACATGGGATGCAATGAAAGCAGTTACTAGAGGTTTAATAATAGATTATACAAGAAAAAGAAATAAAGAGAAAAGAGGGCTACAGAAAAGATTAGAGAATGAATATAAAACACTGGAAAAAGAACTACAGAAACTACCACAGAGAAAAGATATTAGAATGAAAATGGATCTAATTAAACATAAAATGGATATTTCAGAAAAAGAAGAATTGGCTCAGAAGATAAGATCTGCAAAACAGAATTATTTTGAAAACGCAAATAAACCTGGAAGATGGTTGGCGTACAAACTAAAGAAAGAGAGACAAGGAAGATTCAACAATTAAAAAATGAACAAGGACAAATACATTACTCAAACGAGGAGAAAAAAAAAATTGTTCAGGAATATTATATAAAACTATACGAAAAAGAAAACATACTAGAACAGGATGTTAAAAACTACTTACAAGAGGCAAACCTCCCAGTTATAGCGGACGACAGCAGAAATATACTAAATGCAAAGATAACGATGATGGAACTAACTGAAGCTATTAAAAGACAAAAAAATGGGAAAGCCCCGGGACCGGATGGCCTCCCAGGAGAGTTTTATAAAACCTTGGAGGAAGTACTATCCCTTCCTTTATTAGAATTGATGAATGAAATTATGTCTGGTAGTAAAATGCCGAATTCTTGGTCAGAAGCCTATATTTCACTGATACCAAAGGAAGGAACAGATCTCCTGCAGGTAAAGAATTACCGACCAATTTCATTGTTAAACTCGGATTATAAGTTATTTGCATCAATACTAGCAGAAAGGCTCAAAAAATACTTAAACAATTTTATACATCCAGATCAAAATGGATTTTTACCAGAGACAAATTAAAGACAACATGAGAATAATTTTGAATACGTTGGAATATTATGAAGCACATTCTGAAAAACAAATGGCTTTGATGTTTCTTGATGCACAAAAAGCCTTTGATAACGTGAATTGGAAGTTTATGTTGCAACAGCTAGAACAAATGGAATTTGGTCAAAACTTTATACATGTTATAAGCACTATATATCACAACCAAACAGCAAAGATAATAATAAATGGAGAGCTTTCAAATAACATCCAGATAAAAAGAGGTACAAGACAAGGTTGCCCACTATCACCTTTACTTTTCGTATTAACGCTAGAAGTGTTAAATAGAAAGATAAGAGAAGACAAAGAAATAAAGGGAATGACAATTAGGAAAGAACAATATAAATTACAAGCTTTTGCAGACGACCTAGTTTTTATCCTCGAAGAACCACTTAAAACCGCGTCCAAACTGATAGAGAAAATTGAGGAATATGGGAAAATAACAGGTCTGAAAATAAATAAAGACAAGACACAAATCTTAACAAAGAATATGATAAGAAGACAGAAAGAAGAATTAACAGAAATCTTGAAAATTCAAATCACAAACAAGCTTAAATATCTAGGAATCTTTTTGACGTCGAGATGCAGCACCCTTAAAAAGGAGAATTACTCTAAACTCACACAACAAATAGAAGTAGATCTTACGAGATGGCAGAATTTACAACTATCATTACTAGGGAGAATAGCCACGATAAAAATGAATATTTTGCCTAAGGTACTATACTTATTCCAGACAATCCCAATTAGATTGGGCAAGGACTTTTTTGAAAAATTAAGGAAAATGGTCTTAAAGTTCATATGGCAAGGGAAAAAAGCTAGAATAAAATTAAAAATTTTACAAGATACCAAAATAAGGGGAGGTATGGGATTGCCTGACTGGGAACTATATCATCAAGCTGCGAATCTGATGTGGATTAAAGATTGGATTACACTAAGAAATACTAGATTATTAGATTTAGAGGGACATGATTTGCCATCAGGATGGCACGCAGCTCTATGGTACCGAACCACCAGGAAACATGGCATTTTCAGAAGGCACTACGTAAGGGAATTTCTGATTGTAAACTGGGAGAAGATCAAGAAATTGCATTATTTCAAAATACCAGTCTGGGTATCAATTACTGAAGCATTTACGTACGCAATAATACACAAAAAGGAACGAACAATCAGATATTCGGATCTATTAAACTCAAGGGGTGATCTTAAAACTATTCAGGAACTAAAACAAGAAGGAATGGATATTAATTGGTATACATACACACAAATACATTCAAGATATAAGGAAGATCAAAAAAAAGGAGGGGTTTATGACAAAATGACGGAATTAGACAAAATATTAACAGGCGTCGATGAAAAAATAATTAAAAAACTCTATGCCTACTTACTAGAGTTTAAACTCCAGGAAGAGCAAGTGAAAGAAACAATGATAATATGGGGGAAAAACTTCGGGCATGGGATCGACTTAGATAAGTGGCAAAAATTGTGGACACAAAATTACAAAATGACGATGTCAACAGCCTACAAAGAGAACTTATACAAGATGTTCTACAGGTGGCACTTATCACCCTCAAGAATCTCAAAAATGAGTAAGAACAAATCTCAAAAATGTTGGAAATGTCATCAGACGCCTGGTACTTACTACCATATGTGGTGGACTTGCTCGGAGGCCAAAAATTATTGGAGTATGATCCACACATGGTTGGACAAAATAACAGGAAAACATATAGATTTCAAACCCGAACTCTTCCTGCTTGGACTTACTTTAGAAACATTCGACAAAAATTTGAAATACCTAATTGTGAATATTTTGACAGCCGCCAGAATCGTCTTTGCAAAAAATTGGAGAAATGACAAATTACCATCACAGCAAGAAATTATTTATAAAATTATGGAATGTGCAGAGATGAGTAAATTAACATTTGAAATTAGAGAGCAAGACAGTGAACAATTCTATGAAATTTGGAATAAATTTTATCAATGGCTGGAAACAAGATAGTCAAATGAAGGTTGAGGTATAATAATTGTAATATATATAAATATATTTGAACTAAAATATGTGATTTGATATGAATATGACTATGGAAGAGATGCACAGTTTGTAACCAACTGACACATTTTCTACAATTTGTAATGGAAGATGGTGTTTATGTTTTTTGTTTTTTGTTATATTTGTTTGTGTTTGTTCAAAAATAAAAATAAAAATTGTTTAAAAAACAACAACAACAGATCAGTAACCACCCATATGACAGTAAAACCCTGGCTACTTGGAAGATCAACAATGAAATCCATAGATATTTCTTTCCAAGGAGCCTCCGGATGTGCTACAGATTGGAGGAGACCTTAAGGTTTGCCAGGAGAACGTTTTGAGGCAGCACAGACTGGGCAACTTGCAATGTAAGATTCAATGTCTTTTTTCATTGATGGCCACCAAAACTGTCGTTTAATCAAGTGCAGAGTTTTCACGAATCCAAAATGGCCAGCCAAACGAGAGTCATGCGCTCTTTGGAGTACAAAAGAGCGGAGTGTTGCTGGGACATAAATCTTAGAACCCACCCAAGGCAAATCATCCCTTAAAGTACAGTCCCCGCAGTGTTCAGCAAACCATTCATCAGCCTGAAGTTCCTCTTTAATCTTAGAAATCAGTTCGGGTGGGGCTTCAGCTTGTACTATCGAATGGCTTCTAGTTATGACAGGAGCAGCCAAGTTACACACCAGAATAATGGGTTGGACGATAGTGAGCTTCGAGCTATTATATTGGGGAAGGCGTGATAAGGCGTCAGCCATAAAGTTCTTTCCTCCCAGAATGTATTTCAGGGAAAAATTAAAGTGACTGAAGTATTGAGACCAGCGGACCTGTTTAGGAGAAAGCTTGCGGGGCATCCGCAAAGATTCCAAGTTTTTATGATCAGTCCATACCTCAAATGGGTGACTTGCCCCCTCCAAAAAGTGGCGCCAAAAAGTGGTGCCCAACGCACGGCAAAAGCTTCCTTTTCCCAAATGGCCCATCTTCTTTCAGTATCAGAGAGTTTACGAGAGGTGTAAGTGCAGGGCTGTAAATCCCCGTTGGAGTTGTATTGCAATAGAACCGCTCCAACCGCAACATCACTGGCATCGGCTTGGACGATGAAAGGTGTGTTCATGTCAGGGTGTTTCAACATTGGCTCTGCCACAAATAAACCTTTAAGTTTTTCGAAAGCCGCTTAGCATTCCATAGTCCAGTTCAAAGGTTTACTAGGCCGCGGCTTGTCATCACCCTTTGTCTTTAATAAGTTCGTAATAGGCAGAGCAATACTCGCAAAAGGGGATAAATTGGCGGTAAAAATTGGCAAATCCCAAAAAACTTTGCAATTGTTTATGGGTGCGAGGCGGGGCCCATTCAGTCACAGCCTTTACTTTTGCAGGATCCATCTCAATGCCCTCTGAGGAGATACGATATCCAAGATAGTCGATCCTGCTTTGATGAAAGTCACACTTTGAAAGCTTAGCATACAGTTCCACGGCTCTCAATTTGTGCAAAACGGAGCGGACTAACTTCACATGTTCTTCACGTGTTTCCATGTAAATAAGGATATCGTCGAGATAGACGATGACGCCCTTGTACCTTGCAAGGCTTGCAAGGCTTTATTTATTAATTACATGAAAACTGCTGGCGCCCCCTGTAGGCCAAACGGCAAAACTTTAAACTGAAAACAACCCAAAGGGCAATTAAACGCAGTCTTCCATTCATCTCCTTCTTTAATTCTAATTCTATAATAAGCCTCTCTGAGGTCCAGCTTTGTAAAAATCTTACCCCTCGCCAAATGGGCGAGCATATCCTTCATGAGGGGGAGGGGGTAGACATTCTCTGCGCAAATGGTGTTCAAATTTCTGTAGTCTACAACCAGACGAAGTTGACCATCTTTCTTTTCTCTGAACAAAACAGGAGCCGCTACTCGAGGTCTAGCAGGTTCAATAAAACCCCTCGCCAAATTTTTGTCAATGAACTTGCGCAATTCAATCATCTCCTCAGGTGTCATAGAATAAATGCGTGGTTTTGGCAGTTACACCCCCGGGAGGAAATCAATGCTACAGTCTGTAGAATGGTGGGGTGGTAGCTTGTCAGAAGACTTCTCGCTAAAAACCTCTTTCAGGTCCCAATACTCTTTAGGAATCTTTTCCTCCCCCGGTATCTGTTCCAAAATGGCCGCCGCCTGGGCAGTTTTCATGCTTTCCTTGGGGGTGGGGGGCAGTGGAGCAGGGTCCTCATTTGGGGGGGGTGTACTTGAAGGAATGCGTATCCAACCCTCCTTCCAGTCAATTATAGGGTTCCACTTTCGCAACCATGTCAATCCCAAAATAATTGGGTTGTCTGCGATAGGCGCCACAATAAAATTTAAGGTTTCTCGATGGTGATCGTCAATTACCAATTCAATTGGTTCCGTAACAAACTGTGCTGGAGCTCCTCCAGCCACCGATCCATCCATCTGACAGAATGCGATCGGAACTCTTAAAAGTCTTAAGGCAAAGTCCTAGTTGCTGTACTAGGTCCTGGCTGATAAGGCATCATGAACAACCAGAGTCTAAGAGGGCTAGTAATTCCGACAAGTGGCCACTAGAGGGAGTTTTAAGCTTAAGGGGAATAGTCATGGAGCCCAACCGGGAACTCACCCAATGTCTGTCCGTCTCATCGTCAGTCCCAGTTTCCTTTTCCCAGTCATCCGGCTCCTCCCCTGGTTGGTACTGGTAGGTGGTAAGATCTAGTGGCTCCATTCCCGACATTGCCAGTCTGGTGCGTAGGTCAGGTCGTCTGGCGCCTCTGCTCATCTCAGAAGACGACTTGGGGCGGGGCTTTGGTTTCATTCTGCAATTGTTAGCCCAATGCCCCTCCTTCCCACACTGGAAGCAAGCAGTACCGCAAGGTTTGTTAGTGGCCCCTCCTCTTCCTCCTCTTGGGGCATCACAACGGGGTGTGGAAGGTGGGGAGATTTTAATTTCCCTTTTAATTGCATGAAGATTTTTATTTCTGGCAAGATCAATTTCAACATCAGTGGATAGATCGTACCAACCCTCGAGGGTGTGGGGGTTAGGTCTGTTAATACAGCTTTGATATATATCAGGATGCAAGCCCTCAGTGAAATTGTCGATAAGCGCTTCCTCACTCCAACCCCTCATGTAAATGGACAATTCACGAAACCGTTGAGTGTATTCTTGAACTGGCTTATTCCCTTGACGAAGGGTTTTCATTTCAAGGCGTGCTTTTCTTTCTATGAGGGGGGTCTTCAAAGCGCCTTCTCAAAGCGGTCATAAATCTGTCAAAGTTTCTCATCAAGGGGGAGTTATTATGCAGAGAAGCTATCCAATCTGCTGCTTCGGCCTAAAGGGCGAGGCTTACAACCGTAATTTTTGCTTCCTAATTTGGCAGATCGAAAGCAGCTTGCCTTACAAAGTTGCTGACATGCAGTTGAAAAAATCCCAATTCTTTAGGATCTCCCCCGAATTTTACCCCCAAGGGAGGGACAGCTGCCATTCTGCGTGCTGGGGGGCTTGCTTCCCTCCTGGGGCTTGCCTCTCTTCTCCGATCTGCTCTGGGAGTAACCGGCCTTGCTGTTGCTATGCGCTGAGGAGGCTCATCTTCCTGGGTAGCCCCCCCTCTCATTTGGGGTTTTTCTTCCTCCTTCCTTGGCAATAACCACTCCCGAGAGTCAGGTTTTCCTCCCCCCCCCTTGTTTTCTCTGGCACGTCTTAGCTCATCTGCCTCCCTAATTAGCTTCCGTGCCTGTTGTCTTAAAAGGGATTCTTCCTCTGATTCCTGCCAGAGGGGGGGGGAGTGGGCCTGCCTGCGTCTGGTGGTAACTCCCGAAGGGATTTCTTCGAACGTTCCCTTCCTGCCCACTCCCTCGGACCAACGGTGACGAACTGATTTTTCCTCAGGTTTTTCACCCAAACTGATATCCACCAAAAGTTCAATAACTGACCTGGTTTCTTCTTTCTCTGTTTTCGGAACGCTGTGATCAGGTGCGGTGGCCCCCAGGGTTTCTTCTTTTTCAAGGTCCGACATTTGTTTGATGTTTGATGGTTTTATTACACTCCCTGCTGAAGTTGTTAACTCAGAGCTGAGTGTGAAGTGATTCCTTGCTTTTTGTCAGGACTGCTTCTATCATAATTCAAGAAAGACCACGCTCAAACCCGTTTTGAAAGTTTAAGGTTACTTTTACTGATTATGATAAGACCGCAGCGAAAGCCAAGCAAGGAATGAGATATTTAGGCGCACAACATACATATCAAAGCATTACCCATTCCTTAACACCCCTTGACCCCAGCATATTATCCAATGCAGATTCATCCACGATTTCAGGTGGGCAACATGCTCAGGAGCATCATCACAATGGAATGCAAGACCGTTGGCCTTGGAGATATCAGGCCCTGGCTCCATCCTCCTCCAGCACACTTAATGTCCAGTACCCACAGCCCCTCTCTCCCCGTTTCAAATGGCAGCCGAAGCAAGCAATAAAGCGGAGGCTGACAATCACGGCCAAAAGTTTTTCTGCTGCGACCGCCCCTTCTTTTCTTTTGGGGAGGGGCACTTGGGGAGGTGAGGGAGGACCTGCTTGGAGGGAGGGTGGGAGGGGGGCCTGCAGGAGGATGACTGGGCGGGGGTCTGGGGAGGGGAGGGCAAGGTAGGTAGGTAGAGGGATTGAGAGAGGGAGAAATACAGTAGGTAGGTAGGTAGGTAGGTAGGTAGGTAGGTAGGTAGGTAGGTAGAGGGATAGAGAGAGAGAGGGAGAAATACAGTAGGTAGGTAGGTAGGTAGGTAGGTAGGTAGGTAGGTAGAGGGATAGAGAGAGGGAGAAATACGATAGGTAGGTAGGTAGGTAGAGGGATAGAGAGAGGGAGAAATACAGTAGGTAAGTAGGTAGGTAGGTAGGTAGAGGGATAGACAAAGGGAGAAATACGATAGGTAGGTAGAAGGATAGAGAGGGAGAAATATGGTAGGTAGGTAGGTAAGTTACAGGGAGAGAGGAACAAATACAGTAGGTAGGTAGGTAGGTAGGGGGAGAGAGTAAGAAATACAGTAGGTAGGTAGGTTGGGAGTTATATGGTGGTTGTGTGTACAAAGGTTGGTTGGCCATTTAAGCAGACTGGGCCACAGCAACGCGTGGCCAGGTACAGCTAGTGATTTCATATAAACATACAATAACACATGGGACAAAATAAAACATGGTGTATTTGTGTCCAAAGGGCTGTCCATGAATCTGCCAACATTAATGTATAATGGTACCTCCTAAGCCCACTCTGGAAAGCCAGTAGAGACATACCCCCTGCCTTGCCTGGTGTGGATAATCTATAAGGATAACTCATGCTACATTTCAATTTAACCCAGGCCTGCATTCAGATTAAATTAGAGCTAGATGATATTTTTCATCTAAGAATGACTAGAACTGAGATGCTACAAGACCTTTAAGCACCTCACACAGTAATATTACATTGGAGTTTGGAGCACATTACCCAACTTGGTGCACCCAGAAGTAGGCTTCTTCAGTAGAGGTTTCCCAAAGGAACCTTAAATCTGGATAGTACAGTTTCTCCCAATGAAGCATTGACCAGTGTGGGTATTTGATCAACCAGTCTTCTACTGGTTATCTTAGTCAGCCAGGAAGAGTCAAGGATCAAACATGCATGTAGCTGGCAGGGGTGAAATCCTCCCGGTTTGGCTGAACCGGTAGGGACGATTGTCCTTGGTTCTGCAAACCGGTAGTAAAAAAAAAGCTTCCAAGGATCGCGAGGCTCAGCTGTGAGCTGCACGATTGTCGGAAGCTTTTTTCCCGCTTTTTAAAAGCAGTTTTTCCCTGCCAGTTCAAGTGAACCGGCAGGGAAAAAATGCTTTAAAAAGTGAAAAAAAGTTGGCCACAACCACCCAGTCACATGGTACACACACACAAATTAGATTAGAACTAGATTTCACCACTGGTAGCTTGTCTTGTACCAAGAATTTTATCTACTTGCCTTGCTATCTGGGGGGCGGGGGGGGATCACATTTCTAGCTTAGTGCAGAATGCGAATTCCTTTAGCTTTCAGCTTCAGTTTCTGTCCATTTGTAACATGGGTGTTAGGATAATTATCCTGATGTTGGGTTGACAATATATATAAGCCAGGATTAATAAAAGGTATATGTAACTTTAAGGACTGTGGAATCTGATTGGCTGTGCTTTCCAGCTCAATCATAAAAGGCAGCTGGAAACACAGTTCATTCCCTTTTGCTTTCCTTTGCTTCTTGATTGCCACTGAGGAAGAAGCTGAACATGAAGACGGAAGAGAATCATTGTTTTGACTGACTGTAAGATAACTATGTTTTGGTGAAAGACTTTATTGTTAGAGGAGTTAGTATCACTGTTTGGAAGAAGTATTTTAGTTACATCAAGAGTAAAGGCTATTTATTTTTTTAACTATCAGTGTTTTAGAGTATCTCCTGTGCACTTCCTTCAGTGTCCAAGGAAAGGGTTAAAATTCTGTCCCACTGCCCATGGACTGGATTGAGAAACTTCTTAGTCACGCCTTCCTTTCCCATGATCCTCAGTTTTTCAATTCAGTCCACAAGCCCATCGGATAGAAATTTTATCTCTCTTCCTTGATATTTGCTTCTTAGTCATTTTTTTTTGTATTTTATTTCATTTTTACTTTAATTTTACTTGTGTAGTTTAGTGTAGTTATTTTCCCTTCCTTGGACACTGGTCTTCCTTTCTGGCTAGCTGTTTTGCTTGGGACTTTTATTTTGAAGACTGCTGCCTGCCTCACCAAAGCCTTGCCGTTAGGAGCCGGTTTTCACTCTTTGAGAGCGGCGCGCTCCCTCTCGCCTCCCCGCCGCTTCCACCAGCCGAAGAACGTTGCGCTCGTCGTGGACGACACCGGTGGGTCCGTCCGAGGCTTCAGTGGCCCGTCCGGCGCTTGGGAGGCCTCCCAGACCGCAGATCGTCGGAGGAGAAAGCGGCGCCCACGCCCGGCAGCTCCCGGCTGGAAGCAACGTGGTCGTCCTGGGTACGGCCATTTTGCGTGTGCACGGCCTGCAATTTTGGTGCGCAAAGCTCCCGCTGCTGCCGAGTCTCGCTCTGCCACTTCGGAGAACGCCCAAATTCCCCATTACTTCACCAGATACCGGTCTCCCCAGGCGGAGGGGATGGATGCCCTCCACTCTCCCTGGCCCGAGGGCCTACTTTATGCGTTTCCCCTGTTGCCCCTCTTGCCACGGGTCATTCAGAAGATCCTGCAGGAGCAGGCGGAGGTCATCCTGGTGGCTCCTTACTGGCCCCGTCGGACTTGGTTCGCCGACCTTTGCAACCTCTCAGTCCGCCAGCCCTGGAGACTTCCCCCAGACCTGGTCTCGCTCAGCCAGGGCGCTCTGCAACACCCCGAGCGTCAGTGGCTCAACTTAACCGTCTGGCGGTTGAGCGGGACCTCCTAGTTGGGGCAAGGTTCTCTGATCCGGTCATAAGCACCATCCAGGCAGCCAGGCGCCCTTCCACCACCAGGATCTATGGGGCTACCTAGTCGGCTTTCTCTGGCTGGTGTACGCAACGTCATCTGGCTCCACTTTCTGCCTCTCTGCCCAACATTCTGGACTTCCTCCAGGGTGGCCTTGATAAGGGCCTCGCGCCGAACACCTTGAGGCGTCAAGTCGCTGCCCTGGCCACTGTTTTCTCCATTGATTTGGCCCAGTCACTGAGTCACCACCCCAGCGTTCGGGCCTTCCTCAAGGGGGCTGCGAACCTTCGGCCCCTGGTGGTTCACCGGTTCCCGTCCTGGGACCTGTCGGTTGTGCTCAGGGCCTTGTCTGCATCCCCGTTCGAGCCTCTCAAGTCTTCTTCCCTCAGACACCTCTCCTTCAAGACGGTCTTCCTGGTCGCGATTACTTCGGCACGGAGGGTGTCGGAATTGGCTGCGCTTTCCGTCAGAGAGGAGTTGTGCACGTTCCACAGTGACAGGGTAGTACTCCGTCTTGACCCGAGTTTCATTCCTAAGGTCAAGTCCGTATTTCACCGCACACAGGAGCTTGTACTTCCTGATTTTTGCCCTCATCCTGCTCACCCTAGGGAATGCCGCTGGCATACCCTCGATGTTAGGAGGGTTCTGAAGTGTTACATCAAGCGCACGGCTTCCTTCCGCCGTTCCGAGCCGTTGGTCATCTCCTTCCTGTCGGCCACAATGGGCCGCAAGGTGTCTTCTTCCACGGTAGCCCGTTGGCTCAAGGCCTGCATAACCCTCGCCTATGAACACCAGGGCCGCCCTAAAACTTCGGGCTTGACTGCCCATTCTACCAGGAGCGCAGCAACCACGACTGCCTGGGCTTCCATGGCCCCTATTGAGGAGATTTGCAGGGCTGCCACCTGGGCGACACCTTCCTTGTTCGTGAGACATTACAAGTTGGACAAGTACGCATCCGCTGACGCCGCCTTCGGGTGCCAGGTTTTTTAGCGGGTAGTTGCACCCGTCTCTTGACAGACCTATATTGTTGGTCTTACAGGGGTTTTTTTCCCCTCCCTAGTGACATTATTGCTTGGGCATGTCCCTTTCCTTGGACACTGAAGGAAGTGCACAGGAGATTGACCATTGGCTTACCTGAAGGGTCCATCTCTGTGCACTTCCGCAGTGTCCAATCCCTCCCTTGTTGGGTTATTTATTGTTGTTGTTTCCTTTGTTGTGCTTGTTTCTCTTTCTTACGGTTTCTTGACAGTAAACGTTTTCTACTAAAAATTTGTCTCGCTGTGTCTTCCTTCATTGAAAAACTGAGGATCATGGGAAAGGAAGGCGTGGGCAGTGGGACAGAATTTTAACCCTTTCCTTGGACACTGCAGAAGTGCACAGAGATGGACCCTTCAGGTAAGCCAATGGTCATTTTGTGTGATTTAAGCAATGTATCTTTTGCTGTCCGGTGTATTGCACTATTCCGCCTGTTATTTTCCAACGGGGGTGTTTTCACCCCTAACACTGGTTATGGGCCCAGGCTACACAGTGTAAATACCAGTTACAGTTATAGAGGAGTTGCTACACACAACAAACTACTCTGGTGAAGATGGCACAAGTCCAGGCTCCCAATTTGTCACTGATTACTCGGTTGGATGGCACCAACTACGTTTCCTGGTCCACCAAGTATAGTCTGCTGTTGCGCAGAGAGGGGCTATGGGACATCGTGGCAAATCCACCGGATGTGACTACCTGGAGGGCAGACGACGACGAAGAAGATGCCAGAAAATTAGCTGAGTTCCGGCAAAACAATGAAAGGGCATTATGCATCATAGGCTTAACACTAGATGATACCCAGCTAGTTCATATTCGGGGTGAACTTTCTGCAGCAAGATGCTGGGGAAATTTGAAGAGACTGTATGTTCGTGACACTGTGGGTACACACATACATTTAACCCGGAAACTGTTTAAAACAAGGCTCAGCAAGGGAGGAGACATGTTAGTCCATATTAACTGTATGAAGGACATGTTCCAAGAGTTGCAAGAAAAGGGACTAAATTTTTCAGAACATCACCAGGTTTACATACTACTCTCCTCATTGGATGAAAGCTATGACGCCGTAGTAACATCATTTGAAGTGCTGCCTCAACAAGACCTTACATTAGCCAACGTCTCTTTGCGCCTGTTAGAATAGTCAAGACGGCGAGTGGAAAGGCAACAACTTAGAGCTGAGCCAGATATTGTGAATGTAAATGTAAATAACCATGTGTATACTGTAAAATGTTATAATTGTGGGAAAAGGGGCCATATAGCTAAGTTTTGTAAGAAAGGTAAACCACAAAACATGGTTAAAAATAGAAACCACAACTGTAGTGTAACTACCTCTAGTAAGGCATCAGTGAACCATGGTTTGTGGGTTATTGATAGTGGAACATCACTATGTATTACTAGAGATAGAAAGAATTTTAGTAAAATGTCTTCAACAAATCACAAGGTTTCTTTAGCCAAAGGATGGAAGTTAAAAGCAGTTGGGGAAGGAATGGCTAAATGTAAATATGTACAGGAGGAATTGCATATGGCTCCAAGAGGTTGTCAACGCATCCTTAAGTGAGGGTTCCTTGCCTGCTTCCCTAAAAGAAGCGATGGTGAGGCCCCTCCTTAAGAAGCCCTCTTTGGATCCAGCTCTTTTAAACAACTATCGTCCAGTCTCCAACCTTCCCTTTCTGGCGAAGGTTGTTGAGAGTGTGGTGGCACAACAGTTTCCCCGTCACCTGGAGGAAGTTGACTATCTAGATCCGCGCCAGTCCGGCTTTCGGCCGGGGCACAGCACCGAGACGGCATTGGTCGCGTTGGTTGATGATCTCTGGAGGGCCAGAGATGGGGGTTGTTCCTCCATCCTGGTCCTATTAGACCTCTCGGCGGCTTTCGATACCATCGACCATGGTATCCTATTGCATCGGCTGGGGGGGTTGGGAGTGGGAGGCGCCGTTTTACGGTGGTTCTCCTCCTACCTCTCTGGCCGATCGCAATTTGTGTTGACAGGGGGGCAGAGGTCGACCTCGAGACCACTCACTTGTGGGGTGCCTCAGGGGTCGGTCCTCTCGCCTCTCCTGTTTAACACATACATGAAGCCGCTGGGTGAGATCGTCCGTGGTTTTGGGGTAGAATACCATCTATACGCTGATGATACTCAGTTGTACATATCTACCCCAAACCACCCCAACGATGCCGTAGCGGTGATGTGCCAGTGCCTGGAAGCCGTGCGGATCTGGATGGGAAGTAACGGACTTAGGCTCAACCCGACCAAGACCGAGTGGCTGTGGTTTCCGGCTGCCCGATTCAACCAGCTCACTCCATCGCTGGCCATAGGGGGCGAACATCTTGCCCCTGTGGATGGGGCGCGCAATTTGGATGTCCTCCTGGATTCCCGGCTGTCCATGGAAGATCAAGTGACAGCCATGGCCAGGAGGGCGTTTTACCAGGTTCGCCTGGTTCACCAATTGCGCCCCCTATTGGATCGGGACGCCCTGCACACAGTCACTCATGCGCTCGTGACATCCCGACTGGACTATTGTAACTCCCTCTACATGGGGCTCCCCTTGAGGTGCACCCGGAGACTTCAGCTAGTCCAGAACGCAGCCGCGCGAGCAATTATGGGAACCGCTAGGTTTACCCATGTAACACCGCTCTTGCGCGAGCTGCACTGGCTACCTGTCGTCTTCCGGGTGCGCTTCAAGGTGTTGATTATCATCTTTAAAGCGCTCCATGGCTCGGGACCTAGCTATCTGCGGGATCGGATCCTGCCTCATACATCCTCACGGCCGATTCGCTCCCACAGAGAGGGACTTCTCCGGGTGCCGTCCACTAGACATTGTCAGCGGGCGACACCCAGGGGAAGGGCTATCTCTGTGGCGGGCCCGGCCCTCTGGAACGACCTTCCCCCCGATATCAGGACGACCACGGACCTCCGCTCCTTCCGTCTTAAATTAAAAACTCACTTTTTCTGTCTGGCCGGCCTAGGATAAGTCTCTCTGTCTTTGGGGTTTTTACTGGGAAATTAGGACTGTTTAGTTTTAATGGGGAATTTTAGCGCAGGTTATGTTTAATTTGTTTTTAGAATTGTTTGTATGTATTTATTGTTTTTATTCTACCTGTGCACCGCCCCGAGTCCCTGTGGGGAGAGGGTGCGGTTTTATAAATATTAAATATTATTATTATTATTATTATATGCTGTATGTTCCTACGCTAAAGTTTAATCTGCTATCAGTTAGAGTGCTGGTTAAGCTAGGATATACAGTAACATTCAAGGAGAATGAGTGTTTGATAGAGAAGGGTGGAACCAAGGTTACTGGAAAACTGAAAGATGGTTTATATGTGTTAACTGATAATCATGTAGCAAATGCTGTATGCTCAAACGTAAGACCACATGATGAGTGTGTTCATCTGCTGCACAGACACATGGGGCATATTAGTTTTAAAATGTTGCAACAGACTGTAAAATTAGTTAATGGGTTGAGACTGAAACCATGTGACAAATATCTGAATTGTAATGTCTGCAATAAGGAGAAGAGCAAACAAAGCCCTGCAACCAGGTTAGATGGGTTCAAAACAAAGAAGCCACTGGAAGTGGTGTTTGCTGATCTAATAGGCCCAATGAAGGCTAGTTTAGGGGGAGCTTGCTATGTACTCAGTGTAGTGATCATTACTCCAGGTACGGGTTTTGCTATCTGCTTAAAAACAAGGCTGAAACATTTCAGCAATTCAGAAACTGGATAAGGTTTTTAGAAAGAAAAACAAAAGGCAAAATAGTAACCATAATTACTGATAATGGTACAGAGTTTTTTAACACCAAGTTTAGAACCATGTTAGAAACAATGGGTATCAAACACAAGTGTTCTGCTCCATATAGACCACAGCACAACGCATATGTTGAAAGAAGGGGTCAAACTCTGCAAGCTATGGTTAGAACCATGTTAGCCGATGCAGGTTTACCGATAGCTTTGTGGGGGGAGGCGATGTTATGTGCTAATAGTCTACTAAACAACATAGTGAATACAACTACTGGGAAAATACCATACACGTTATGGCATGGTAAAAAACCCGATCTTAGTTATATTCATACTTTTGGTTCACCAGCATGGGTGCATATTCCATCACAATTAAGACACAAGGGTCAAAGCAGAGCACAACAGTTAACTTAGTAAATTCAATAAAATTTAGTAATTACTTCACTGTTCAGTAAATTCTTAATGTGATGGATGGACTTGATGAAGTGATACCAGTTTCCCAATGTCTGGTTTTAAGTCACTTAGGAGAAGTCTTAAATCGCCACATTCAGTAATCTGGAGTTGATTTCTTTGCTTGGAGAGAACATAAGAACAGCCTTGCTGGAACAGCCCACAGCCCATCCAGTCCAGTATTCTGTCTCACACAGTGGCTCACCATTTGCTTCAGGGTATTCCCAAGCAGATGTCTTCACCTGCTTATGATTCCCTGCAAATGTCATTGAGAAATATCCTGCCTATCTCTCCATCCTGGAGGGTGTCCTTAGGCATCCATAATGATGACCAGAGAAGTTGGATGACCACACTGAAGCCACGTTCCACCAAGTATGATGTTGGAAATGCAACAAGGAGCTTCTTAACCACTGTCCATAGTGCAGGATAGCGATCAGAAATTTCTTTCGGTAACCAAAACTCTTGGTACGATTTCTTGAACTTCGGCTTCAGCTCAATGTCATTTTGCAGCTCTATGTGTTTGTTCCTCCACTATCCCATCTTCCTCAATATCTGAAAATGAATTCATAACCCAATCTGGAATTTCCATCAAAAGAAGATCATGATATCGCTCAGACATATCTTTATGCAGCATGTCCAAATGGTCACAAAACACTTGAAGATCATCATCTTGTATCCCACCTTTCTCTTCTAGCTCAGACAAGCTCGGAAACTGGTATAGCTTGCGACGGCCTATATTGTGCTTGAAGAGAATTAGCTTTGAAATAAATGTAGAGATGACAGATTTGGCCCTAATAAGATTGAACTCATTTCCTTGCAACTGCAAATTCAATTCATTGAACTTTGCAAATAGTTCTGATAAATAGGCAATGTCATGTTCAATGTTCCTCTATTTTTCCCCTGAAAGCAGACGCTTCTGCTATGTAGACATACACCCCCCCCCCAAGTGCCTAGTTTCGGGGGGGGGGGGGATAGAGGAACATTTGGATATACATTTTGAATTAACCTGGGAAGAAAATTGCTAAAATCACTTTTAGCTGTGTTCTGCATTAAGGATTCATGCAGTAGCATTTCTTGTTAAATTAGCAGAGTAATATTTACAACAGCCAGCTAAGATAGTTTTATCTGTCTTATAATGTGCGTGGGTAGAGGACTTAGGCATAAGTGCAATGTTTGCCTGTTATTAAATAATAAATTCACAGCTTATACATTTGAATTAGATGTTTTTCAATTCACGTTAAACCTATACTTGATATACTTGTATTCAATACATACGGTGTTAGTTATGTCATTGGAAGAGATAGGAAACTGCATTAGTGATATTTATTTATTTTATTTTATTTTATTTTTCAAATTTATATCCCGCGCCCATCTCACACAAAGGGACCCGGGGCGGTGCACAGGAAGATTAAAAATACAAATATACAAATATACAAAATACGAAGACACATTAAAACTATATTAAACACAAACCTGCGCTAAAATATAATTAAAATCCCCAAATTAAAACTTTGCTCAACTAAAAGTCAGTTCGGTGTCGGGTAGTTCATGCCAGGCCGGCTAGATGAAAAAAGTGCGTTTTTAAGCGCTGGCGGAACAGGCGGAGGTCAGTGATGACACGGAGTTTGGGAGGTGATGTCAGCCTTCGCTTATACTGCTTAGCTGCCATGGAAACGGGGAGGGTGGGGCGCTGGGATTCAATTGTGTATGCTGGTGGAAGATTGGTGAAAGATGATGCCGGCTGGTGTTATCTCTGGACTAACGGTCTCACATTCCATGCTGGTGATGACCTGCCCACCTGATGTCGGAGAAGAACGTATATTGGACACTGCAAGGGGGGGTTAGGGCTCTTGGGATGAGCTTAAGCTTTAATACTCTATGTTCGCGCCTAGACTAGTTACTTCCTGCTTCACTATGGTCTGTTAATCTCCTGTACTTAGTAAAAGTAGCCTTATTCATTTCAAACAATGTCTAAGTGTGGTCTTTCTTGAGTATTAGGAGAAATAGATCCTGACATTAAGCAGGAAGTCACAAAAAATCACTCCTGATGTCGGAACCTGCTAAAGAGGAGCTTCCACTTGTGGAGGTTCTGCCTGCCATCGAGATGGGAGAAACTGCATCAAATATCTCTGCTCCAAAAGAGGATCCGAGGTCAGTGTTGGATTGTTTAGCCGGCCTAGATTTAAACCTGACAGCCGAAGAAACAACAAAACCCCATCGTTGGTCTGAGGGAGTGGGAATGACGGGGGGCATAAGCTCCAACTCTCCGTCCTCCCATCGCAGACTAGGTGGGCAGGATTCACAGACCCGGGGCCCGAAGCTGATGTTATGCAACGCCAGGTCCGTGGTTCAGAAAGGCCCCCTCATCTGTGACCTTGTGTCAGAGGGGGACCCGGACCTGGTGGGTATAACGGAAACCTGGTTGGGCCATGAAGGGGGTATACCCCTCGTGGACATCTGCCCACCAGGTTACCGCGCCTTCCATCAGCCTAGGGCCCTAGGGAGGGGTGGGGGGGTGGCGATTATCGTAAAGGAAGGTCTTGAGCCGAAGGAGACCACGGTCCCCCAGACAACCGGGTGTGAATCTCTCTGCGTGAGATGGGGCCTAGGGAGGCAGTTGGGCGTGTTAGTTGTATACCTGGCTCCTCGCTATGCAACAACAGCCCTGCCCGAGCTCCTAGAGGTGATAGCCGAGGCGGCAGTTGAGACCCCCAGACTGGTAGTCATGGGGGACTTTAACTTGCCGTCGGCGGGCGAAGCCTCTGGAGCAGCTCGGGAGTTCATGGCCTCCATGACGGCCATGGACCTGACCCAGGTAGTTTTAGGTCCCACTCACGAGGGGGGAAACACGCTGGATCTCATCTTTGTCTCGGGACAGTGGAGTCGCGATCTGGGAATAGGGGACTTAGTCATCACTCCCTTGTCATGGACAGATCACGCTCTCCTCCGGCTGGACTTTCCAATCGCTCCACCTCACCGCGGGGAGGCGGAACCGGACACTCCTAGATGGTTCCGCCCCAGGCTTCTAATGGACCCGGAAAGGTTCCAGAGGGAGCTTGGGCCAATTCCTGTGACCCTGCCCCGCGACTCGACTGAGGACCTAGTGGCCGCATGGTTAAGTGCGGCCACGGGGGCCTTGGACCGAGTCGCGCCCTTGCGGCCTCGCTTGCGGCGACGAATCACCCAGGCTCCCTGGTTTACTGAGGAGCTTCGGGGGATGAAACGCCACAAGAGACGCCTAGAGAGCAGATGGAGATCCTCTCGCTCCGAAGCCGACCGAACACTAGTGAGAACCCATATTAGGGCTTACTTAGTGGCGATAAGGGTGGCCAAACGTGAGTATTGTGCCACCCTAATTGCATCCGCAGATAACCGCCCTGCCGCCCTGTTTGGGGTGACCCGCTCCCTCCTTCACCAGAGGCCGCGGGAAGCCCCTCTACAAGGGCGAGCAGAGGAATTTGGGATTTATCTGCAGGAGAAAATCACTCGGATTCGGAATGAGCTACCCTCCATCGACAGTGGTCCTGTGGGACTGTCCGAGGCTAGTCTTGAGGTTCCTGCTTGGGAGGAGTTTGACTTTGTTACCACCGAGGATATGGACAGGCTGTCAAGGAAACTTAGAGCGACCACATGTTTATTGGACCCGTGTCCCTCCTGGCTTGTACTGGCATCCTGGGAGACGACACGAGGCTGGCTCCAGGGCATTGTCAACGCATCTTTGAGTGAGGGGTCCTTGCCTGCCGTCTTGAAAGAGGCGGTAGTGAGGCCCCTCCTCAAGAAGCCGTCCCTGGACCCAGCTTTACTAGAGAACTATCGTCCAGTCTCCAACCTTCACTTTCTGGTGAAGGTTGTTGAGAGTGTGGTAGCCCAACAGTTTCCACAACACCTGGAGGAAGTTGATTATCTAGACCCGCGCCAGTCCGGCTTCCGACCCGGTCACAGTACCGAGACGGCATTGGTCGCGTTGGTTGATGATCTCTGGAGGGCGCGGGATAGAGGGTATTCCTCTATCCTAGTCCTATTAGACCTCTCGGCGGCTTTTGATACCATCGACCATGGTATCCTATTGCACCGACTGGGGGGGGTGGGGCTGGGAGGCACCGTTTTGCGGTGGTTCTCGTCCTACCTCTCTGGTCAGTCGCAATATGTGTTGACGGGAGGGCAGAGGTCGACCTCGAGACCCCTCTTATGTGGGGTTCCTCAGGGGTCGGTCCTCTCGCCCCTCCTGTTTAACACATATATGAAGCCGCTGGGTGAGATCATCCGTGGTTTTGGGGTGGAGTACCATCTGTATGCTGACGACACCCAGCTGTACATATCCACCCCAGACCACCCCAACGATGCCGCCGAAGTGCTGTCCCGGTGTTTGGAAGCCGTACGGATCTGGATGGGTGGTAACAAACTCAAGCTCAACCCTGCCAAGACTGAGTGGCTGTGGTTTCCGGCACCCCGGTTCAGCCAGATTACTCCAACTCTGGCCATTGGGGGCGAAACACTGGCCCCCGTGGAGAGGGCGCGCAATTTGGGTGTCCTCCTGGATTCCCGGCTGTCCTTGGAGGACCATGTGACGGCCGTGGCCAGGGGGGCGTTTCATCAGGTACGCCTGATGCGCCAATTGCGCCCCTTACTGGACCGGGCTGCCCTTTGCACAGTCACTCAAGCTCTCGTGACGTCCCGTCTCGACTACTGTAATGCTCTCTACATGGGGCTTCCCTTGAGGTGCACTCGAAAGCTACAGCTAGTCCAAAACGCAGCCGCGCGGGTAATTACGGGAGCCACCAGAAGCTCCCATATAACACCAATCCTGCGCGAGCTGCATTGGCTTCCTGTGGTCTTTCGGGTGCGCTTCAAGGTTCTGACGACCATCTTTAAAGCGCTCCATGGCTCGGGGCCTAGTTATATGCGAGACCGTCTCCTGCCCCATACATCCCTTAGACCGATCCGCTCCCACAGAGCGGGCCTTCTCAGGGTGCCGTCGGCCGGACAATGCCGACTGGCGACACCCAGGGGAAGAGCCTTCTCTGTGGCGGGCCCTGCCCTTTGGAACGACCTACCCCCTGAACTCCGGACCATCACCGACCTCCGCCTCTTCCGCAAATGTTTAAAGACATATTTTTTCCATCAAGCCGGCCTAGCCTAACCTCCCATGGGGACTTTTAGAAAAGTTTTAAATTGGGTTTTTAATAATTGGTTTTTAGCACAGGATTGGGGATTATTTAATATATATTTTAAATTATTTGTCTATCTTCTATTGTGTATGTTTTTTAAATTTCCTGTGCGCCGCCCTGGGTCCTCTGTGGAGAAGGGCGGGATATAAATGTAATAAAATGAAATGAAATGGTCACCACCACCAGACGCCGCCCTTCCCCCAAGCCATTCATTCCGGAGCTTTTAAGGGAAGAAAGGGAGTTGAAGGAGATGGCCCATGAACTGCTCCGCCAGGCAAGCGAGAAGAGGGAAGCCCTGAATAACCTCTTGGAGGGGGGGCATCGTCGGGAATGCAAACAGTTAAAAGAAGCAGCCGCCCGAGAAAGCAGAGGCACAACCCCTTCCCCCCCTCCACAAGCCAGCAGAGATTTACAGAGGGGAACCCGTCCCGCCTCCCCCCGCCGGCCTGCAAAACTCCCTCCCCTGGGTGTTAAATTCGACGGTGACGGCGAAAATGTAGCATTTTTTCTGCTCCACGTAAATAATTTTGTGCAGCATTACGCAGATGACTATGAAGATGAGGTCAAAATTAGAATTGTCTCTATGGCTTTGGAAACCAAAGCTTCCAGATGGCTGGTTTCTTTGCATAATAGCCACTCACCCGTGTTGCGGGATTTTGAACGCTTTATGACTGCTCTTAGAAGACGTTTTGAAGACCCCCGAGTTGAAAGGAAAGCTAGAATGAGAATGAGAAATTTACGCCAGGGGAGTATGTCTGTGCAAGAATACACGCAAATTTTTCAGGAGCTGTCTGTGTTTATGGTCGGTTATAGTGACAGGGCTCTGATGGATCTCTATACAGAGGGACTTGATAAAGACATTTATCAGACATGCATAAACAGATTCCGTCCCGAATCCTTAGATGATTGGATTGATTTGGCGGGAGATGTGGAACTGGACCAGGCCCACTTACAAGATCCAGTCCGTTTTGAAAACAAAAAGCCATTGGGAAGCCCCAGGCCTCGGTCCCCTGATAAAGATTCCCACATGCAGAGGGGGGGGCGAAGATCAACTCAAGCGAGCCCAGGCTCTTGTTATCGTTGTGGAAAGGAAGGGCACTGGGCGAACAACTGCAGGTCAAGACAGCCTCCACGCCCACATTCTTCCGAAGTTAGAAGGCCTGCAAAAGCTCCGAACGTGCGCAGTAAGCCTGCGATGAGTGGGGTGGAGCCTCTAGACCTCTCCATTGACCAGCCTGAGACCCCGCCCGACGATTGGGAGGGGGACTCTGACGATAATTTGGTAAGTCGCCGCTCCGGGCCCCTTTATATTCAATTAAAGCTTTTGGCTCCATCTAGCGGTCGTACTTGCAATGTACAAGCCCTCATTGATTCTGGCTGTTCCCGCTGCCTGATCAGCCAAGATCTTGTCTACGCCATGGGGTTTCATTTAAAGAATCTAAAAAACCCCATAGCATTTTGCCAAATGGATGGTTCTGTGGCGGGTGGAATTCCTGCATCTTTTGTTACCGAACCACTTCAAGTTTCTATTGGTGAAACTCATAATGAAACCATTAATTTCATCGTAGCTGCCATAGCTGATAATGCTGTCATTTTGGGAGTCAACTGGCTGCGTAAATGGAATCCTCTTATTGATTGGAAAGAGGGATGGGTACAAATACCTTTATTATTACCTGAAAATAACTTTATGCTTTCAAAGCACCGGCATGATTCCCCCCTTGATTTAACTCCTATCACTGAACCCGCTGGTCCCATATTAGCTCTTCCTCCTTCGGAAATCATCCCTGGTGAGGAGAAAATTCCTGAAGAATATTGGGACCTTAAAGACGCTTTTAGTGAAAAGTCTTGTGACTCACTTCCTCCTCATAGGGCTACTGATTGTTCCATTGATTTTCTTCTTGGAGTGCAGCTACCTAAGCCTCGTCTTTACTCTATGACTCCACGTGAAATGGAGGAGTTACGCAAATTTATTGACAAAAACCTACAAAGGGGTTTCATTGAACCTGCTAGGCCACGTGTGGCCGCACCAGTGATGTTTAGGGAAAAGAAAGATGGCACTCTTAGATTAGTTCAGGACTACTCTTACCTTAACACCATTTGCGAACACAACGTCTACCCACTTCCGCTTATGAAAGACATGCTTGCCCACCTGGCTACTGGCAAAATTTTTACTAAACTAGACTTACGTGAAGCTTATTATAGAGTGAGAATTAAAGAGGGTGACGAGTGGAAGACGGCTTTCAACTGTCCCCTTGGATGTTTCCAATTTAAGGTTTTGCCTTTTGGTCTTCAGGGTGCTCCTTCTGTGTTTATGCAACTGATCAATGAGGTCCTCCATGAGCACTTATACAAGGGAGTTTTAGTTTATATTGACGACATAGTCGTGTACTCACAAACACGCGACGAACATGTTAAACTTGTGCGTTCCGTCCTTCAGAAACTCCGCTCCGCCGAACTATATGCCAAATTGTCTAAATGTGAGTTTCACCAGGAGAAGATTGATTATTTAGGTTATCGTATTTCCTCAGAAGGGATTGAAATGGATCCTGCTAAAGTGAAAGCTGTAACAGAGTGGGCTCCTCCCCGCACTCGTAAACAGCTCCAAAGTTTTCTGGGTTTCGCCAACTTTTACCGCCAATTTATTCCATCATTTGCTAGCATTGCGTTACCCATTACGAATCTTCTCAAAACCAAAGGTGAAGGTAAAACTCGGCCTGGAGCCCCCCTCAACTGGACCATGGAGTGCCAAGCAGCTTTCGAGAAACTTAAACGTCTGTTTGCGGCTGAGCCTGTCCTGAAGCATCCCGACGTCAACTCCCCATTCGTGGTTCAGGCGGATGCCAGCGATGTCGCTGTGGGAGCAGTCTTGCTACAACTCAACCACCATGGCCAACTACAACCATGTGCCTACACCTCTCGTAAACTGTCCACTACCGAGCGTGGATGGGCCATTTGGGAGAAGGAAGCGTTTGCTGTTCGTTGGGCCCTCATGACTTGGCGTCATTTTCTCGAGGGTGCCCCTCATCCATTTGAAGTCTGGACAGACCATAAAAATCTAGAAGCTCTCACTTCCTCCCGCAAACTGTCCCCGAGACAACTACGCTGGGCACATTACTTCCATCGCTTCAATTTCCGTCTTAAGTATATTCCTGGTGGAAAGAATTTCATGGCTGATGCCCTCTCCAGACTACCCCAATATGATGTTTCTAAACTTACAGTTGTGCAACCCATGATGCCGCTCGCGCTACCTGCTTCTCCTGCGTCTACTAGAAGCCATTCTATTCTCCAGATTGCTCCGCCGGCTGAGCTCATTGCTCGCATTAAATCTGAATTGCTTACTGATGAATGGTATTCCGCACATTCAGGTGACTGCACTATTAGGGATGATCTCCCTTGGATTGGTTCTAAGATTTATGTCCCTGCCACCATACGACCTTTTGTATTGCAACGGGCACACGACTCACGTTTAGCGGGGCATTTCGGATTCGTTAAGACTGTACACCTAGTTAAGCGCCAATTCTGGCGGCCTTCGCTCAAAAAGGATGTTGAATCATATATTGCCAGTTGTCCTGTTTGTGCTGCTTCGAAACGTGCTCCGGGTAAGCCCCATGGCCTTCTCCAATCTGTGGCAAAGCCGGAGGCTCCTTGGAAGGAGATTTCGATGGACTTTATTGTTGACCTTCCAACCAGCCAAGGCTATACCGTCATTTGGGTTGTTACGGATCTTTTCTCCAAGCAAGTTCATTTTGTACCTTGTTCAAAGATTCCATCTTCCAAGTCGTTGGCCAAGTTGTTCCTGAACCATATCTATCGTTTTCATGGTGTTCCTAAGCGTATCATTTCGGATAGAGGATCCCAATTTACGTCTCTCTTTTGGAAGGAATTTTTGAAATTGATAGGCTCCGCCCAGGGCTTAAGCTCCTCCTACCATCCCCAGACGAACGGTGCTTGTGAGAGGGCAAATTCCGTTTTGGAACAATACCTTCGTTGTTTCATTAATTTTCAACAGGATGATTGGGCTGATCTCCTGTTACATGCCGAAGTGGCTTATAATAACTCTGTCCACTCTAGTACAAATATGACCCCTTTTAGAATCATCTATGGTCAGGACTTTGTACCCATCCCTGAATTACCTCACGACTCGCCTGCAGTTCCCTCGTTGGGCGATTGGTCCACCAAGCTGTCTTCGGTTTGGCCTATCTTGAGAAAGACTTTGGATGACGCACATCAATCGCATAAGTTGTATGCTGATAGGAAACGGGCAGCTCCTCCGGCCTACAAAGTTGGTGATAGAGTATACGTCTCTACTAAGCATTTGGACAGCCCACAAAAGTGCAAGAAACTGGGCCCCAAAGTTGTTGGTCCGTTCACTATAACTAAGATAATCAGTTCGGTGTCTGTCCGTTTGGATCTCCCTAAAACCTACCGTCGTTTGTACCCAGTGTTCCATGTTCACCTGTTAAAGCCTGAACGCACCTCGCATCTCCGCAAACCCTGTCCTGATGCCCCTGCGCCTATGATGGTTGACGGTCATCAGCATTATGAAGTTCGTGACATTTTGGACTCCAGAGTCCGTAGAAATAAAACTCAGTTCTTAGTCATGTGGAAAGACTTTCCTCCTTCTCACAATGAATGGGTGGATAAAGAGCATCTCAAGGCCCCGAGGCTTATACGCCAGTTTTATGCCAAATATCCACACAAACCTTGACCCTTTCCCTCTCTCCTACATGTTGTTTTGTCTCTTCTTGTCTGTTTTACAGGTCTAGCATCTCGCTTTCTGAGGAACGTCCGGGATTTCTGCCTGCTCCTGGAGGAGGTCCGGATGTCAGCCTTCGCTTATACTGCTTAGCTGCCATGGAAACGGGGAGGGTGGGGCGCTGGGATTCAATTGTGTATGCTGGTGGAAGATTGGTGAAAGATGATGCCGGCTGGTGTTATCTCTGGACTAACGGTCTCACATTCCATGCTGGTGATGACCTGCCCACCTGATGTCGGAGAAGAACGTATATTGGACACTGCAAGGGGGGGTTAGGGCTCTTGGGATGGGCTTAAGCTTTAATACTCTATGTTCGCGCCTAGACTAGTTACTTCCTGCTTCACTATGGTCTGTTAATCTTCGGTACTTAGTAAAAGTAGCCTTATTCATTTCAAACAATGTCTAAGTGTGGTCTTTCTTGAGTATTAGGAGAAATAGATCCTGACAGGTAGGTCGTTCCAGAGGGCTGGGCCCGCCACAGAGAAGGCCCTTCCCCTGGGTGTCGCCAACTGGCATTGCCAGGCCGACGGCACCCAGAGAAGGCCCTCTCTGTGGGAGCGAATCGGACGTAGGGACGTATGGGGCAGCAGACAGTCTCGCAGGTAACTAGGCCCCGTGCCATGGAGCACCTTGAAGATGGTCGTCAAAACCTTGTAACGCACCCGAAAGGTCACAGGTAGCCAGTGCAGCTCGCGCAGGAGAGGTGTTATATGGGATTGCCGAGAGGCTCCCATGATTACCCGCGCGGCCGCGTTCTGGACTAACTGCAACCTTCGAGTGCATCTCAAGGGGAGCCCCATGTAGAGAGCGTTACAGTAGTCCAGACGGGAAGTCACGAGTGCTTGAGTGACTGTGCGAAGGGCGTCCCGGTCTAGTAAGGGGCGCAATTGGCAGACCAGGTGAACCTGGTGAAACGCCCCCCTGGCCACGGCCGTCACATGGTCCTCCAGGGACAGCCGGGAATCCAGGAGGACTCCTAAATTGCACGCCCTCTCCACGGGGGCCAATAATTCGCCCCCCATGGCCAGCGATGGACTCACCTGGCTAAACCGGGGTGCCGGAAAGCACAGCCACTCAGTCTTGGACGGGTTGAGTTTGAGTCTGTTACTGCCTATCCAGATCCACACGGCTTCCAAACACCGGGACATCACCTCGATGGCATCGTTGGGGTGGTTCGGGGTAGAGATGTACAGCTGGGTGTTGTCAGCGTACAGATGGTACTCTACCCCAAAACCACGGATGATCTCGCCCAGCGGCTTCATATACGTGTTGAACAGGAGTGGCGAGAGGACCGACCCCTGCGGCACCCCACAAGTGAGGGGCCTAGAAGTCGACCTCTGCCCTCCTGTCAACACGAATTGCGACCGACCAGAGAGGTAGGAGGAGAACCACCGTAAAACGGTGCCTCACACCCCCAACCCCCCCAGTCGGTGCAATAGGATACCATGGTCAATGGTATCAAAAGCCGCTGAGAGATCTAACAGGACTAGGATAGAGGAAAAACCTCTATCCCGCGCCCTCCAGAGATCATCCACCAACGCGACCAATGCCGTGTCGGTGCTATGACCGGGTCGAAAGCCGGACTGGTGCGGGTCTAGATAATCAATTTCCTCCAGATTGCGGGGAAACTGCTGTGCCACCACACTCTCTACAACCTTCGCTAAAAAGTGAAGGTTGGAGACCGGACGGTAATTTACCAATAATGCTGGGTCCAGGGAAGGCTTCTTTTTTTTTTTATATTGAAAAAGTTTTATTGGTTTTACAGTTTTTCAATAGGGTGGGGTAAGGGATACAGAAAATTTTTTGAGAGCATTCACGTCAAAGTCGTCGGCCCTTCAACGTCGGAACTTCAATATAAATCAATAACAAAACATTGTTCATAACACTACAAAGTGAAAACAAGTACATGTTTCTAAGTTCTCAATTCTATGCTGTCAGTCATTTACAAAAATCCAGATACACATGTTATACAATATTACTCAAAAATCAAAGCAAAGTTATTTTTTTGATCTAAGTCTCTTGGCTATTGGGTCTTCTATCTCACCCTCCGGGCCCCCAGCGGGCGGGGCCGTGGCTCCCTCCGTCCCCCCTGAATCTTCCCCCAGGGCAGAGGAGTGTTTTTTAAGAAAGGCTTCCGCCTCAGCAACTGTTTTAATCCTCACTCTTCCTCCTTCCCAGAACACCAGCATCCCTTCGGGCGTCACCCACTTGAACCAGATCCCGTGGTCAAACAACTTTTTGGACAAGAAGGAAAATTTCCTTCTCGATTCTCTAATCTTTCTAGGGATCTGCTTCAAGATGGTAACCTCCTTTTGTTGGTAAATTAACGGACCCCCCCCCCTTTGCACTTTCAGGATTTCCTCTCTGGTCGACCTTCTAACAAATTTAACATGTATCTCTCTAGGTACTTCATTTATCCTGGCATATGCAGAATTTATTCTATAGGCTAGGTCAATGTCCCCCCTAATCTCATCCTTGGGTTTCTGTAAATAGTCTGCTAAAATTGTGCTCATGAGATCAGGGAGACATTCACCAGATTCCTCAGAAACATTCTGAAATCTCAAAAAATATGTCATCCTTTCCATATCCATCCTAGACACATGCCCATTTATTTCCACAACCTCATTTGTGACATTTTTAATCTCTCCCTTAGCCCCCTCCAGCCCCCCCTCCAATTCTTCATTCTTCTGTGTGTTCTCCAGCACTTGCTTCCGCGTATCCAATAACTCCTTTTTAAAGTTGATATTTTCTGCCCTCTGAGCCTTGATTTCTTGTACCAAAGTTTGTATAACCGATTCAAGAGAAGCCATCCTTAGTTCTAAGCTTGCCAGTGCTGATTCTTGTGCCATGATTAGCTGTAAAAGTTGGTGCCACTAAAATGGCGTTTTTAGGGTGGAGCTGTTAAGGCAGATCAGGAGCCAAAAGTTCAGTTCAAAGTTGTAAAGTTCAGGAACCAAGAGAGAAACAATTTTCCAAATCAATAAGTATAATAACGAAGGGACTCCAGAAAAGAAATCACAAATCCAAAAAAAAAAATTTTTTTACTTTAGTAACCAGAGGAAGTCCAAGTCACAAAGAGACGCTGGAAATTTTCCATAAGTAAAATAGTCATTCAGGGACAAAGAGAAGCCATCTTCCGCCGTCCAAGCTCAAAGCCCAAAGGGGAGAGTGGTTAAAGAAATTGTTTCAGCCAGACCTAGAAACTCTGTTGCAAATCAAGCCGCAAATCACTTTCCCTTGTACAAACAGTCCGGATTGAAAATATCCGCTTCCTCGCAGCGAGGAGCCATTTTCAAGCGCCGCTTAAATCCGAGGGTTTTTTTTACAAGCAAACACCCCCCTCCAAGTCCTTTCAGCCAGGCTGACAGCAGAAAAAAAAGTTTTAAATCACTCACTCTCCCCTTCGTAGTCAAAGCCCCAGGCAGCCTTCCGACCCAGGCAATCCTCTCTCTCCATGTTAACGAATGGTGCCGTCTGCCTTTGGCGAAGGGAAATCCCCCCGCAGCATGTCCTCCGTCACCTGAGCCGAAGACAAGGGTCGCTGCCCCACTGCCGTGGGGGGAGCAGCCCAGGCAAGCCGGCCCTACGGAAGACCCCCGAAAAAACGGGGCGTCTCGCCCCCGTGGGGGGGCAGAAAAAGCAACAAAACGGCGAGCGAGCGCTAGGCTCGCCCGTCGCCGCTGGAGCGGGAACCGGAAGTCCAGGGAAGGCTTCTTGAGGAGGGGTATCACCACCGCCTCTTTCAAGGCGGAAGGCAAGGACCCCTCACTCAAGGAAGCATTCACTATATCCTGGAGCCAGCCTCGTGTAACCTCCCAGGATGCCAGTACAAGCCAGGAGGGACACGGGTCCAATAAACATGAGGTGGCTTTTAGTCTCCTCGCCAACCTGTCCATATCATCGGCAGTAACAGAGTCAAAATCCAAAATCCTCCCATAAAATTGTCTCAAGACCTGCAACAGGAGATCCCTCTAGACTACTATCTGTGGAGGGCAGCTTGCTCCGGATCTGAGCGATTTTATCCTGCAGATACTCTCCAAACTCCTCTGCTCTGCCCTGTAAGGGGGCTTCCCGCGCGCCTCTGTTGAAAGAGGGAGTGGGTTACCCCAAACAGGGCAGCAGGGTGGTTATCTGCGGATGCGATGAGTTATTTTAAACAACAGTTTCTTTTCTGTGTCAAATATGAAACCTATTTATTTTGTGTTTTTTTTTGAAAAATAGTCTTTATTAATATAAAATCAAACATTTAACAGTTATAGGGTAAGGGTGGTGGGAGAGACGTACAAAAATAGGAAAAGGAGAGAAGAAGAGGTAGAGGAAAAGTAAGAGGGAAGATACAAACCGGGGGTATAACTACTCCCCTAATTTAAGAGATATATTTGTCCCAGACTAACATCAAGTATTGCTTACAATTATATTCTGATGTCTATATATAAATCTATAAAATTGTCTTAAGTACCATTATCTTGTTTGTTCCTTGTGCCTATTTCACTATTATTTTGTCTAATTAATTTCTTTGTTATCCGTTGTTCTCTTGCTGTACCACAAATACCATTTTTCCCAGGATTGGGCATAGATTGAGTTTGACTTGTCCTTTAGGATGTACGTTAGTTTGTCTGATTCTGCGCAACTAAAATTTTTAGATATAATTAAGCTCTCTGATGGTGGATTAGAATTTTTCCAGTGTTGCGCAATGGCCATCCTAGTCGCCGTTGTGATATGGGTGAAAAGGTACCAATCTTGATTTTGAATTTTGTGTGGTTTAATGCCAAGCAAATATAAATCAGGTTTGAGGGGGAAGTTAATACCTACTATTTCTAAGAGCCAAATTTGTATTTTTTTCCAAAGTTGCATAGAAATTGGACAGGTCCACCACTGGTGGAAGAATGTGCCCCTGGCCGTTTTGCATTTCCAACATCTATCTGAAGAATTTGGGAACATGTGTGCAATTCGGGCTGGTGGTAGGTACCATCTATAGAGCATTTTATATGAGTTTTCCTTATAGGAAGACGACAAAGTCATTTTCATGGATTTGCCCCAAATAGTTTGCCACTCTTCTAAATTGATATTCCTTCCTATATTCCTTCCCCAAGCGATCATGGCACCTTTAATTGTTTCCTCACCAATGTACCTTTGCAATAATAATTTATAAACCTTAGAAATGAATTTAGTTGGCGTGTCCCACAGAATCTTATCTATATCTTGATTTGTTGGGTATATTCCGAATTCTTGTTTGTCTTTATTAAATTTGGATACTGCCTGAGTATATGGCCACCAGTCTATCTTCCAACCCCTTAGTTGTAGATCTGTCCGTGTTCTGATATTGCCCCCCTCATCTATCAAATCTCCATAAGTTAGGTTTCTCTTTGGGTTGTGAACGGTTGGGTAAGTTATTGCTTCTATTGGGGCTAGTCATCTTGGGATTTGGGTAAACAGTTGTTTAATTTTTTGCCATGTCCTGAAAAGGGTCGCTCTCGTGTAGTGGGTGGTAAAACTTTTGGGTTGTCTATTGTTTCGGGGCCAAAGTGATGAATGCCAACCTTGAAGGAGATCATAACCCTCAATTGTTAGGATCCGTCCTCTCATTAGGGTAACCCAATCTTTAACCCAGATCAAAATTGAGGCATGATAGTAAAGTTCCCAGTTTGGGAGTCCCAAGCCTCCTCTCAATTTGTGTTCCTGAAGCATTTTATTTTTTATGCGTGATTTTTTCCCCTGCCAGACAAATTTCAATGTGGTATAGTCTAATTTTTGAAAAAATTCTTTATTTAATTTTACGGGTGCCGCTTGGAACAGGTATATCCATTTTGGGAGGATGTATGCTTTAATGGCAGCTATCCTCCCTAGCAGTGATAAAGGGATTTTACTCCATTTTTCAAGTTGTTTGATCATTTCACCTATTAGTTTGTTATAATTTAATTCTTTGATTGCAGAGCATCTATTGGTTAACCAGATTCCCAAGTATTTAACTTTTTTAACAATTTCAATTCCCAGTAATTTTTGTACCTGTTCCTTTTGTTGTCCTGTCATATTTTTTGCCAGCATTTTAGTTTTTTGTTTATTAATTTTTAAACCGGCCACCTCTCCATATTATTCTGTTGTGACTAGTTTTGGTCCTGAGGTCAGAGGTTCTTCTATCACAAAGACCAAGTCATCAGCAAATGCCTGTATTTTATATTCTTCCCCTCTAACTCGCAGTCCTCTAATACTTTTCTCTTGCCTAACTATATTTAGGAGGGGTTCTAATGTCAGAATAAATAGAAGGGGCGATAGCGGGCAACCTTGTCTAGTGCCTCTACTTATTGGGATCCAGTCTGATAAAACCTTATTGAATAGCAGTCTTGCCGATTGTGTTGTATAAATGGCCTGAACTGCGTTAATGAATTTAGGGCCAAATTCCATAGTTTGCAATTGTTGTATGATGAACTCCCAATTAACCCTATCAAATGCTTTTTGTGCGTCTAGGAAAATCATACTCATTTCTTTGTTTGGATGTGCCTCATAATATTCTAAGCAATTAGTTATTGTCCGTACGTTGTCTCTTAATTACCTACCTGGTAAAAATCCGTTTTGGTCTTGATGAATATAGTTACATAAAAATGGTTTCAATCTTTCGGCCAAGATCGTCGCGAATATCTTATAATCAACATTTAGAAGTGATATGGGTCTATAATTTTGGATTTGGGTTAGGTCTGCGTCAGGTTTGGGGATTAGAGAGATAAAAGCTTCAGTCCATGATTGGGGCGTTTCCCCTTTTTCCAAAATTTATTGAATAAATCTTTCATTTGTGGGACCAAAATTTCCCAGATACCTTTATACAGTTCTCCTGGCAATCCATCTGGGCCTGGGGTTTTCCCATTTGCCTGTTTCCTAATTGCGTTTTCTATCTCTTCGGTTGTTATTTCTGTATTTAATGTATTTTTATATATGTCAGGGACTACTCCAAGGTGTTGTTTTGTGAGATAGGAACTAATCTTATCCCTTTGTTGTGTCTCCTCTGCATAAAGCGAGCTAAATAAATCTTGTGCTATTTTAAATTTGTGTTCTATAGTGTTTGCAATTTTCCCATTATTATCTTGAAGAGATTCTATTTTTCTTGTTTCTGTTTCTTTTCTTAACCTATATGTCAACCATTTTCCAATTTTGTTTGCATGTTCAAAATGGGATTGCCTACATTTCTTTATTTTTTCTGCTAGTTGGTTCTGATCTAGTAGGGAGAGTTTATGTCTCAAAAGATTAATTTTTTCTCTTACCCTTGTATTCTGTGAATCTTTCTGGGCTTCCTTCTCTTGATTTTGTAGTGCTGTTACTAATTCCATTCTTTTTTCTTTCTCTAATTTCCATTGCCTAGCCGTATATTTTATTGCTAATCCCCTTATTACTGCTTTAGCCGTGTCCCATATAATCTGTAGTGATGTATCCTGTCTTTTATTTTCAAGGAAAAAGTATTGGAGTTCTTTTTGAGTCATTTTTACAAAGTTATCATCTTTCATGAGATTAGCTCTCATGGACCATCTTGTCCTAACCTGTGGAGTTGCCCATTTCATTATTAGCGGGTGATGGTCTGCCCATATATTCGGCCCAATTTCAAGCGATTCGATTTCCTCAGCGGCTACTGTCGATGCCCAGACCATGTCTAGTCTGGACCATGATTTATGTCTAGGGGAGTAGTAAGTAAATTGCTTCTCAAAGGGGTGCAAGTCCCGCCATACATCCCTTAATCCTAGCTGATCCCTCAGGTCACCCCATATTTGGGGAAGTATTTTTTTTCGTTTCAGGTTATGTTTTGGAGTCTTAAATCCTGGCTTATAATCTTTCTCTATGTCCGCAATTGCATTGAAATCACCTACTACATAGATATGTTCATAATTTAATTGGTTTAATTTGTCTGACAGATTTTTAAAAAATTGTCTTTGATTTACATTTGGGGCGTAAATATTAGCTAAGAGGGCCATCTTTGATCCAATTTTTATTTCCAATAGTAAAATTTTACCCTCATTGTCTGCATATATTTAATAATAATAATAATAATTTTAATTTATGGACCGCTCTCTCTCCCCGAAGGGACTCGAGGCAGTGCACAGGGGATTTAAAAATGCATATATAAAAATATAGACATAAATACAATTTAAAAAGAAATTAAACTTAATTTGTTTTGATACTAGGTTTTTTTTATCATAGACAATCACTCCTCTCTTCTTTTGGTCGGCCAGGGATGCGTATAATTTCCCCAATTTAGGACAAGTCAAAACCCTAAAATGCCTTTTCCTTATATGAACTTCCTGAAGACATACTATATCATATTTTTCTTTTTGAAGATTTAGCCAAATTTTCTTTTTCTTAGATGGGTTATTTAATCCATTAATATTAACAGAGCAAAGACAAAGTTCTTCTTTTCCATTTTTATCGATTTGTAGTTTTCTGGGTCTTTGACCTTGTTTCGATTTGGTGGTATAGTGCCTTTCCATTGGATGCTTTCCCCTCCTCTACTGTCTTCACCTCTTGACCGTTAGGGTTTCTTGTCGTCTTCTCCATTGATAGGTCTTCTTCACTTTTAGTTCTTTCGCCTTCTTCTTCACTTTCCGGATCATTTAAAGATTGTTGTAGAAACCTATTTATTTTGCATTGTCTCATGGATATGGGTACTTTTATTCAAAAGCTAATCAGTATTTATAATTATTTCACACAGGCCTTGTTTTGGCTGTCTTTTTTTAGAACCTAGATATCACAGCCAAAGGAAACTTGTTTTTCTTCAAGAAATTTTAGGTGATGGTTTCTAAGTTTAAGAATGACAAAGACATGGCCATAAAAATGATAAAGTAGGCTCCGGTAGGCAATTGAGTACCCTCTAAGTATTTTAATGTCAATTTCATCAGCTTCAGCCAGCACATCTAATGGGAAGGGATTGTGAGACTTACAGCCCAAGACATGTGGAGGGCACCAGGTTGATCATGAGAGGATTAATTGCATGGGTGTTGCATAACATGTGATTACATATAGCAGTTTCAAGAGCCTTGTTACTAGAAACAGGAAGCGTCGCAGCAAGACCGGCTGGAAAAAAGTGTCCTCTCCCGAGCCTCCCGGAAATCCAGCCGGACAAACTGCTGTTGGGAGGTCTTCGGACCAAAACCTGTCCTGGAGGGATGGGGGAGAATAAGGGACATCTTGGATGACCAAGAGGAACCAGCAGTTCCTCGGTAGGTCAGAGAAAAGCCCTTCAAACTAGCAGCGGGGGTGGTGGCCATAATTAAATGACTGCTACAAAGCTGGGGCATCCGAACTAAACTATTTGTGCTGGAGCAGTGTTGGAAACCGGGTGAGTGATTGACCAACTTACAGAGAAACAGAAAAACTGATTTGGATCTTAAAGGGTCCCGGAGCAGAATGGGCGTTGGTTCTTACCTGATATGCTCATTCTCTGTGAAGTGGAGACAGCAGCCAGACTGGGTTGCTCTGTCCAGTAACCAATTGGACTGAGTCTACACTTGTGATGTCATCGAGCCCTGGTGACTCCTCCCAGTTTAGACGAAGAAAACTATAGATTCAAGTGAGAATTGTGAAAGAAAAAAAATAACTGTGCAAAGCAGACTCTCTCCTCAGCACAAAAAACTCAAATCAAAGTAATGCACATAAGGGTGGGGCTGGCTTCTGTCTCCACTTCACAGAGAATGAGCATGTCAGGTAAGAACCAACACCCATTCTCCTATGATCGTGGAGACAGCAGCCAGACTGGGACGTACCAAAGAATGGGCTGTCCACTAGGGTGGGAACGAAAAAGAAAGAGCATTAAGGCACATGTACATGCTGCAGCACTCTGCGGCCAAAAGAAGCATCGGCCGACGCATACTTGTCTAGTTTGCAGTGGCGGATGAAAACCATGGGAGATGTCCAAGTGGCCGCCCGGCAAACTTCATCCAAGGAAGTCTGTGTAGACCACGCAGCCATAGTTGCCGCATTCCGAGTTGAATGGGCTGTAATGTTCTGTGGAACCTGCAATGACTGAAGTTCATAAGGCCCTGAGCCACCGCCCCAGACTCGACGGTGAGGCCTTGTTACCCAAGGATGCCTGGCGAAAAGAAACAAAGAGAGACTCTGAGTGGCAGAGCGAGGCCGTGCGGTTGATGTAGATCTTCAGGGCTCAGCGTACATTGAGGGTGTGCCATTTGCTCTCCCTCTCGTGGCAAGGAGTCGGACAGAAGTCAGGTAAGGTCAATTCTTGTCCCCTGTGAAAATGACTATTGACTTTAGGTAAGAAAGTTGGGTCAAGATGTAAAACCACTCGGTCTGGGTGGAATATGCAAAAATCGTGCCTGACAGACAGGGCAGCTAAGTCAGAAATACGTTTGGCAGATGTTATAGCCACCAGAAATAAAGTCTTGAGTGACAGCAATTTCAACGATGTGGACCTCAATGGTTCAAATGGAGGGGAGGGGAGAGCCTCCAGGACCGGTGGCAGATATCTATTAATGACCGGAGGATGGATGTTTGAGGCTCTGCGGAGGAACCTCCGGACCAAGGAGTGTGTGGAAAGATGTTCTGTGGAAGAACCGTCTAGAACGGAAGACAAAGTGGCCACCTGCCACCATAACATGTTTGGAGTGAGACCCTGGTCAAGCCCCCTCTGTAAGAAGTCCAGAACTTGAGGAACGGAAGCCGTCAGTGGATCAATAGAGGTGTTAGAGCACCAGAGAACAAACAACCGCCACGTGGCATTATAAATGTGGTTCGTGGAACTTCTACGAGACGCCTGGATAGTGGCGATGACGTTGAGGAAGATGTTATCAGCTGTTAAGGCTTGCCACTCAATCGCCATGTGGTTAATTGCAGCCACTGGGGGTCGGGATGAAGGATGGACCTCTGATGCAGGGAGGCTAGAGACTGAGGGATGCGCCACTGGGGGAAAGGGGGGGGGGGAGAGACCGACAGAGTCACGAGGTTGGCAAACCAAGGCCAGCGTGGCCAGTGGGGAGCCAGGAGTAGGAATTCTGCCTCCTGATCCAACATCTTCTGCACCACCCTCTGGATGAGAGGAAGTGGAGGGAATGCGTACAGAAGGCACCTGACAGTGTCCACCCCTTCTGCGTTGGGATCCGCGAACCTCGAAAAGTACCTGGGGACTTGGTTGTTGTTTGCTGTCGCAAACAGGTCTAGCACTGGCAGGCCAAATCGGAGCATGAGTCGGTGGAAGAGGTCTGGGTGAACACTCCACTCCACCTGATCTAATCTGGCTCGACTCAGCCAGTCCGCTTGGATGTTGGAGGCCCCTGAAATGTGCTCCGCCCTGAGGGATGGTAGATGAGACTGCCCAACGGCATAACAGGTTTGTTTCCTGCATTAGCGGACAAGATCGGGTCCCTCCCCCCCCCCCCCCCCTGTCTGTTGATGTGTGCCTTGGTTGTGGTGTTGTTGGTTAGGACTAAGATGTGATTGTCCTGAACTGTCTGTTGGAATCGAATCAGGGCAAGACGTACTGCCCTTAGCTCTAGCCAATTGATGCTGTTTTGGCTTTCTTCTGGAGACCACTGGCCCTGGGCAACCAGATTCTGCATGTGTGCTCCCCACCCTGTCAGGCTGGCACCTGTCGTTAAGAGTGAGATGGACTGGCTCACTGAACAGGGTCCTCCGCAAAATCGCAGGGGACTGCCACCACTGTAGGGACTGGGCAACCTGCCTGGGGAGGAGGACCCTGTGTGGGGAACAGCTCCTTTTGCTCTTCTTATGCGGGAGCATGAACCACTGCAGACACTTGCTGTGGAACCTGGCCCATGGGACTACCCCAAAGGCGGACACCATCTTTCCTAATAACTGGGATAGAAGAAGCATGGACACTCTGCGAAGACGCATGACCCTCCTGACTAACTCCCTGAGACTGAGGATGCGGTCTTGGGCCAGAAATACCCTCCCGGGAATGCGGTGGCTCTTTTTGAGATTCACTCTGAACCCGTGGTCCTTCAAAGTCTGAATTGTTAGGGTTAGGTCCCTTTTCGCCTGATGGGGCGACCTGGACAACAAGAGTATGTCGTCCAAGTAGCAAAGTATTCTGATGGGTGATGACTTGATGTGGGCGGCTAGAGCCACCAGCACCTTCATGAAGACCCTGGGGGCAGAGGAGAGACCGAACGGGAGGGCTCGGTACTGAAAGTGCCTCCCCACATAAGAGAACCAGAGATAGGAATGTGAAGGTAAGCTGTGGAGGCCCTAACTGCCTATGCACCTGCCTGATGACTCTTGACCAAGGTTTGATCTGACCTTTTCTCCTCAGGTTTGAGGACTTCCTCAGGGGCTCCAGAGACCACTGTTGGTGAAGACAAGGCTGCAACTGGCGCGTCCACTGGAGGAGTCTTGAGAAATTTGGTGAGTTTCGAAGTGACATTGTAGAGGCGTTTGTCTAGGTTAGTAGGTTGTGGACCTGCACCAGGGGATTCCCACTGCTTTTGGATCACATTCATGAAGATTTTAGGAGAAGGAATAATCTTCTTTTCCACTGTAGGTTCAGTGAACAGAGTGCTGGGGCGATCAGTGGTTGCCAGTTCAGTAAATGGAATGTCAGCCTTCGCTTTGCCGTTTGCTTGGCTGCCATAGAAACGGGGAGGGTGGGGTTATGGGGTTAACTATGAGTGCTGGTGGAAGATGGTACGGGCCAGTGTTATGTCAAACCTAACGGTATCACATTCCATTCTGATGATGGTGTTGGACGTGAGGCCCACCTGATGTCCTGGAGGAATCTGCATTGGACACTGTTGTAGGGGCATGGGTTATTGGGGTTGGCTTAAGCTTTGATATACACGCTTCGCGCCTAAACTAGTCACTTCCTGCTTGACCTTTGTTTGCTGTTCTTCTGTATTCAGTAAAAGTAACCTTATTCATTCTAAACTATGATTAAGTGTGGTCTTTCTTGAGTATTCGAAGAAGCGAACCCTGACATTAAGCAGGAAGTCACTACACTCCTAAACCCCATGTCGGAGCCTGCGAAAGACGAACCGATGGGAGAGGCCGCCTCTCACCCCGCAGCCCAAAAGGAGGACTCGAGGTCAGTGATGGAGTTTTTAGCGGGCCTTAACTTAGAACCAACCCCCGAAGAAGGATTAACACGCCATCGCTGGTCCGAGGGAGTGGGGATGACGGATGACATCGGTTCGGGGGTCACGACCACAAGGCGCCGGTATGCTTACCAACCCCCCCCCCCCCATAACAGAATTGCTAAAGGAAGAGAGGGATTTGAGAGAGATGGCAAGAGATTTACTTCGTCAAGCAGACGAGAGGAAGGAAACCCTAGATAAAATGTGGGGAGGGGATCAACGTTTTCTGGAAGGGGAAGGAATGAAACAACAGCAAGAAGCCCCCTCCCAAGAACTGAGAGGAGCGAGTCCTCAACCCCCTGTGGAAACCCCTAGAGAATCACAAAGGGGAGAACCCACTCCTCCCCCTCGCCGGCCGGCAAGACTCCCCCCCTGGGGATTAAATTTGGCGGGAACCCTGAGGAGTTGGGATTCTTTTTACTGCATGTCAGCAACTATGTTAAACAGTTTGCAAATGACTTGAGAGGTGATGATGCAAAGATAAGAATTGTATCCCTGGCGCTCGAAAACACAGCCGCTAAGTGGTTGGTCTCCTTACATAATAATCATTCCCCTCTGATGGGGAATTTTGATGGGTTTATGACTGCCCTTAGAAGGCGATTTGAAGACCCTCGTATTGAAAGATAGGCAAGGATGGAAATGAGGAACCTGCGCCAGGGCAATAGATCAGTTCAAGAATATTCGCAACGTTTTCAAGAACTTGCAGCTTATATGAGAGGTTGGAGCGAAAGTGCCCTAATTGATATTTACACTGAAGGTTTAGACCCATCCCTGTATGAGAATTGCGTTAACAGGCGTACGCCACAATCCCTGGCGGATTGGTATCAGCTGGCAGGGGATGTTGAACTAGATCAAGCTCAAACAAAACCTCTGTCTCACTTTGAGAAGAAAAGTCAGATTGGAATTCCTGCCCCCCAAGCTTATGAGAGGGATTACCAAAAACAAAGTAAAGAGCGCAGATCTACTACAACTCGTTCTGGTGCTTGTTTTCGCTGTGGGAAGGAGGGTCACTGGGCCAATAACTGCAAAATGAAACAATCACCACGCCCGCATTCTTCTGCTGAGGGGAAGAAACCGGAGAAAACTCCGAGCGTGCGCACTAAACAAGTGATGCTTGGAGCGGAGCCTCTGGATCTCTCTGGCGGTGACCGACAAAAGACGGAACTGGATGATTGGGAAAGGGACTCCTCCTCTTCGGATGAAAACTGGGTGAGTCCCCATTCTGGGCCCCTTACTATTCCTTTACAGCTTTTAGCTCCATCTAGTGGACGCAACTGCAAAATACAGGCTCTTATAGATTCTGGCTGTTCTCGTTGCCTCATCAGCCAGGAATTGGTACAGTACATGGGTTTTCACCAAAAAAATCTAAAAGTACCAATCGCATTCTGCCAAATGGATGGCTCCATAGCAGGGGGCAATCCGGCATCATATGTGACTGAACCAATTCAAGTGTCTATTGGAGACACCCATAAGGAAACTATTAACTTCATCGTTGCCCCCATTGCTGACAACCCTGTTATTTTAGGCATTAACTGGCTGCGTAAGTGGAATCCCCTGATTGACTGGCAAGAAGGATGGGTTCGAATTCCTTTAATTTTGCCTAACGATATGACCCCCCCTCCCTTGAGGGTAACCCCTCCCCCACCCCAAACTCCAATGATGAACTTCTACCTAATCAGGCAACCCTCAATGAACCTGTGAATTCCAGCGTAGCCCTGCCAACCCCTGAACTCATTCCAGGTGAAGAAAAAATCCCTAAAGAGTACTGGGACCTTAAAGATGTTTTCAGTGAAAAATCCTGTGACACTCTCCCACCCCACCGAGCCACAGACTGCTCTATTGATTTCCTCCCAGGGGTACAGCTTCCAAAACCTCGCATTTACTCTATGACACCCGGCGAAATGGCTGAGCTTCGCAATTTCATTGATAAGAATTTAAAGAGGGGCTTCATTGAACCTGCCAGACCACGAGTAGCCGCCCCTGTGATGTTTAGAGAAAAGAAAGATGGCACACTTCGTCTGGTTCAGGATTACAAATATCTTAATACTATCTGTGAACACAATGTCTACCCACTACCACTCATGAAAGACATGCTAGCTCATCTAGCTTCGGGCAAAACTTTTACTAAACTCGATCTGAGGGAAGCTTATTACAGAATAAGAATTAAAGAGGGAGACGAATGGAAAACTGCTTTTAACTGCCCTTTAGGGTGCTTTCAATTTAAAGTGTTGCCATTTGGTTTGCAAGGAGCACCTTCTGTATTTATGCAACTGATCAATGACGTGATCCACGAGCACCTGTACAAGGACGTTATCGTCTATCTTGATGACATCGTCGTATACACGAAAACACATGATGAACACGTTAAACTAGTCCGCTCTGTTTTACGTAAACTTCGGGCTGCTGAACTCTATGCTAAACTTTCTAAATGCGAATTTCACCAGGAAAAAATTGACTACCTGGGTTATCGCATCTCTTCAGACGGAATTGAAATGGACCCTGCCAAAGTGAAAGCTGTCACGGAATGGGCCCCTCCTCGCACTCGTAAGCAGTTACAAAGCTTTTTGGGATTCGCCAATTTTTACCGTCAATTTATACCCTCTTTTGCTAGCATTGCACTACCCATAACGAACCTGCTCAAAACAAACGGGGACAACAAACCTCGACCAGGTTCTCCTCTGAATTGGACTATGGGGTGCCAAGCAGCGTTTGAAAAACTTAAAACACTTATTTGCAGCAGAACCTGTTCTGAAACATCCTGATGTCAACTCCCCCTTCGTAATACAGGCAGACGCTAGCGATGTCGCTGTAGGTGCTGTTTTGTTACAACGTAACCAACAAGGTCAACTACAACCTTGTTCTTACACTTCCCGTAAGTTATCCAACACGGAACGCAGATGGGCGATCTGGGAGAAAGAAGCTTTTGCGGTTCGTTGGGCCCTTATGACTTGGCGTCATTTCCTGGAGGGGGCTCCTCACCCGTTTGAGGTCTGGACTGACCACAAAAACTTGGAATCACTCACTACTTCCCGCAAGTTGTCCCCAAAGCAGCTACGGTGGGCTCACTACTTTCATCGTTTTAATTTTACCCTCAAATACATTCCTGGGGGGAAAAATTTCATGGCTGATGCTCTCTCCAGACTGCCTCAATATGACATTACTAAACTCACGATTGTTCGACCTGTTATACCACTTACTTTAATGGCTGCTCCCTTCGTGACCAGGAGTTCCTCCACAGTCCAAACTGACCCTCCCACAGAATTGATTACCAGAATTAAATCTGAACTACTTACCGATGAGTGGTATTCCACTCACTCTGCTGACTGTACCATCAGAGATGATCTACCCTGGATCGGTTCTAAGATTTATGTCCCAGCTACCATACGGCCTTTTGTACTACAACGAGCACACGACTCGAGACTAGCTGGTCATTTTGGATTTGTAAAAACTATTCATTTAGTAAAACGCCAATTTTGGTGGCCCTCCCTTAAGAAAGATGTTGAATCCTATATCGCCAGTTGTCCAGTTTGTGCGGCTTCCAAACGGTCCCCTGGAAAACCCCACGGTCTCCTCCAATCTGTAGCGCGGCCAGAGGCTCCTTGGAAAGAAATTTCTATGGACTTTATTGTTGATCTTCCAAGTAGCCAAAATTACACTGTCATTTGGGTAGTTACGGATCTATTCTCCAAACAAGTTCACTTTGTGCCTTGCTCAAAGATTCCGTCCGCCAAATCCTTGGCTAAACTCTTTCCCACTCACATTTATCGCTTACATGGAGTCCCTAAGTGTATCATCTCTGATAGGGGTACTCAATTTACGTCACAATTTTGGAAGGAGTTCCTAAGGTTAATTGGCTCCGCCCAGGGCTTAAGCTCCTCCCACCACCCGCAGACTAACGGGGCCTGTGAACGTGCTAACTCCGTTCTGGAACAATATTTGCGCTGTTTTATAAACTTTCAACAGGATGATTGGGCTGATCTCCTGATTCACGCGGAGGTTGCATATAACAATTCCGTTCACAGCAGTACTGGAATGACCCCATTCAAAGTAATTTATGGTCAGGATTTTGTACCTATCCCTGAGTTGCCGCACGACCCTCCTGCAATTCGTTCTCTGGCAGATTGGAGTGGTAAACTGTCTTCAGTTTGGCCCATCATAAGTAAAACATTGGATGATGCTCATCAATCTCATAAGTTTTATGCCGACAAGAAACGGTCTGCTCCACCAGAATACAAAGTCGGAGGTAGAGTATATGTTTCTACTAGGCATTTGGACAGTCCGCAGAAATGCAAGAAACTAGGCCCTAAGTTTGTGGGCCCTTTCACGATCACTAAAATAATAAGTTCTGTCTCTGTTCGTTTGGACCTACCAAAAACCTACCGACGCCTGTACCCAGTCTTCCATGTCCACCTAATGTCAGGGTTCGCTTCTTCGAATACTCAAGAAAGACCACACTTAATCATAGTTCAAAATGAATAAGGTTACTTTTACTGAATACAGAAGAACAGCAAACCAGGGTCAAGCAGGAAGTGACTAGTTTAGGCGTGAAGCGTGTATATCAAAGCTTAAGCCAACCCCATTAACCCATGCCCCCACAACAGTGTCCAATGCAGATTCCTCCAGGACATCAGGTGGGCCTCACGTCCAACGGCATCATCAGAATGGAATGTGATACCGTTAGGTTTGAGATAACACCGGCCCGTACCATCTTCCACCAGCACTCATAGTTAACCCCATAACCCCACCCTCCCCGTTTCCATGGCAGCCAAGCAGCAGCAAAGCGAAGGCTGACATCCGGACCTCCTCCAGAAGCAGGGGATTCAGTTCTTCAAAATAGACGACAATAGACACACAAAGAGAACCACACAACAACATATAGAAAAGGGGAAAAGAGGTTAGGGCTTGGTAGGATATTTAGCATAGAATTGTCGTAGTAGCTTTGGGGCTTTTAGATGCTGCTTATCCACCCATTCATTATGGGATGGGGGAAAATATTTCCACATTACAAGGTACTGAATCTTATTTCTATACACTCTGGAGTCTAAAATGTCCCGGACTTCATAGTGTTGTTGTCCATCCACAAGCACTGGTACAGGGGCATCAGGATGAGGTTTACGAAGATGTGATGAGCGTTCGGGTTTCAACAGGTGGACGTGGAAGACTGGGTACAGGCGGCGGTAGGTTTTTGGTAGGTCCAAACGAACAGAGACAGAACTTATTATTTTTGTTATCGTGAAAGGGCCCACAAACTTAGGGCCTAGTTTCTTGCATTTCTGCGGACTGTCCAAATGCCTAGTAGAAACATATACTCTATCTCCGACTTTGTAATCTGGTGGAGCAGACCGTTTCTTGTCGACATAGAACTTATGAGATTGATGAGCATCATCCAATGTTTTACTTATGATGGGCCAAACTGAAGACAATTTACCACTCCAATCTGCCAGAGAACGAATTACAGGAGGGTCGTGCGGCAACTCAGGGATAGGTACAAAGTCCTGACCATAAATTACTCTGAATGGGGTCATTTCAGTACTTGTGTGAACAGAGTTATTATATGCAATCTCAGCGTGGATCAGAAGATCAGCCCAATCATCCTGTTGAAAGTTTATAAAACAGCGCAGGTATTGTTCCAGGACGGAATTAGCTCTCTCACAGGTCCCATTAGTCTGCGGGTGGTGGGAGGAGCTTAAGCCCTGGGCGGAGCCAATCAACCTCAGAAACTCCTTCCAAATTGTGAAGTAAATTGAGTACCTCTATCAGAGATGATACGCTTGGGAACTCCGTGTAACCGATAAATGTGAGTAAGGAAAAGTTTGGCCAGAGAATTAGCGGATGGAATCTTGGAGCACGGTACAAAATGAACTTGCTTGGAGAACAGATCAGTGACCACCCAAATGACAGTATAGCCTTGGCTACTTGGAAGATCAACAATAAAGTCCATAGAAATTTCCTTCCAAGGAGCCTCCGGTCGCGCTACAGATTGGAGGAGACCCTGGGGTTTTCCTGGGGAACGTTTAGAAGCAGCGCAAACCGGACAACTGGCGATATAGGATTCAACATCCCTTTTGAGGGAAGGCCACCAAAATTGGCGTTTCACTAAATGTATAGTCTTTACAAATCCAAAATGTCCAGCAAGCCTTGAATCATGCGCTCGCTGTAATACAAAAGGCCGTAGGGTAGCCGGAACATAGATCTTGGAACCAATCCATGGTAGATTTTCCCTGAGTGTGCAGTCAGCAGAATGCGTGGAATACCATTCATCGGTAAGCAGTTCTGACTGAATTCTGGTAATCAGTTCTTCAGGTGGGTCAGTTTGGATTGTGGATTGACCCCTGGTCGTAACGGGAGTAGCCATTAAGGTAAGTGGTATTACAGGCTGAACAACCGTGAGTTTAGAATTGTCATATTGAGGCAATCTGGAAAGAGCATCAGCCATGAAATTTTTTCCTCCAGGAATGTATTTGAGGGTGAAATTGAAACGATGGAAGTAGTGAGCCCAACGTACTTGCTTCGGGGACAATTTGCGGGACGTTGTGAGAGACTCCAAATTTTTGTGGTCAGTCCAAACCTCAAACGGGTGAGGAGCTCCTTCCAGAAAATGACGCCAAGTCATGAGGGCCCAACGGACAGCAAAAGCCTCTTTTTCCCAAATCGCCCATCTGCGTTCAGTGTTGGATAACTTACGGGAAGTGTAAGCACAAGGTTGTAGTTGGCCTTGTTGGTTTCATTGCAACAAGACAGCACCCACGGCCACATCACTAGCGTCTGCTTGAATTACGAAGGGGGAGTTGACATCAGGATGTTTCAGAACTGGTTCCGCTGCAAATAAGCGTTTAAGTTTCTCAAACGCGGCTTGGCACTCCATGGTCCAGTTCAGAGGAGAACCAGGTCGTGGTTTGATGTCCCCGTTCGTTTTGAGTAGGTTCGTGATGGGCAACGCAATGCTAGCAAAAGAAGGTATAAATTGGCGGTAAAAGTTGGCGAAACCCAAAAAACTTTGTAATTGTTTACGAGTGCAAGGAGGGGCCCACTCCGTGAGAGCTTTCACTTTGGCAGGGTCCATTTCAATGCCGTCTGAAGAGATGCGATAACCCAGGTAATCAATCTTTTCCTGGTGAAATTCGCATTTAGAAAGTTTAGCATAGAGTTCAGCAGCGCGAAGTTTACGTAGAACAGAGCGGACTAGTTTAACGTGTTCATCATGTGTTTTCGTGTATATGACGATGTCATCAAGATAGACGATAATGCCCTTGTACAGGTGCTCGTGGAGAACGTCATTAATCAGTTGCATAAATACAGAAGGTGCTCCTTGCAGACCAAATGGCAACACCTTAAATTGAAAGCACCCTAAAGGGCAGTTAAAAGCAGTTTTCCATTCGTCTCCCTCTTTAATTCTTATTCTGTAATAAGCTTCCCTTAGATCGAGTTTAGTAAAAATCTTGCCTGAAGCTAGATGAGTTAACATGTCCTTCATGAGGGGGAGTGGGTAGACATTGTGTTCACAGATAGTATTAAGATATTTGTAATTCTGAACCAGACGAAGTGTGCCATCTTTCTTTTCTCTAAACATTACTGGGGCGGCCACTCGTGGTCTGGCAGGTTCAATGAAACCCCTCTTCAGATTCTTATCAATGAATTTACGAAGCTCACCCATTTCACGGGGTGTCATAGAGTAAATGCGAGGTTTTGGAAGCTGTACCCCTGGGAGGAAATCAATAGAACAGTCTGTGGTTCGGTGGGGTGGGAGAGTGTCACAGGATTTTTCACTGAAAACATCTTTAAGGTCCCAGTACTCTCTAGGGATTTTCTCTTCACCTGGAATGACTTCAGGGGTTGGCTGGGCTACGCTGGAATTTACAGGCTCCTTTATGGGTGCCAGATTAGGTAGAAGACCATCGTCGGGGTTTGGGGTGGTGGAAAGGTTACCCTCAAGGGAGGGGGGGGTTACATTGTTAGGCAGAATTAAAGGGATACGAACCCATCCTTCTTGCCAGTCAATCAGGGGGTTCCATTTGCGCAGCCAGTTAATGCCTAGAATAACAAGGTTATCAGCAATTGGGGCAACAATGAAGTTTATAGTTTCCTTATGGGTGTCCCCAATAGACACTTGAATTGGTTCAGTCACATATGATGCCGGATTTCCCCCTGCTATGGAGCCATCCATTTGGCAGAATGCGATTGGCACTTTTAAATTTTTTAGGTGGAAACCCATGTACTGTACCAATTCTTGGCTGATGAGGCAACGAGAACAACCAGAATCTATAAGGGCCTGTATTTTGCAGTTGCGGCCACTAGATGGAGCCAAAAGCTGTAAAGGAATAGTAAGGGAACCAGAATGGGGACTCACCCAGTTTTCGTCCGAAGAGGAGTCCTTTTCCCAATTATCCAGTTCCGCGTTTTGCCGATCACCACCGGAAAGATCTAGAGGCTCTGCTCCAAGCATCGCTGGTTTAGTGCGCACGCTCGGAGTCTTCGCCGGTTTCCTCCCCTCAGTAGAAGAATGTAGGCGTGGTGACTGTTTCATTCTGCAGTTATTGGCCCAGTGCCTCTCCTTCCCACAGCGAAAACAAGCACCAGAATGGGTTGTAGTAGATCTGCGCTCTTTACCTTGTGTCTGGTGATCTCTTTCATTCATTCATTCATTCATTCATTTTAATACTTATAAACCGCGCCCTCTCCCCATAGGGACTCGGGGCGGTGCACAGGTAGAATAAAAACAGTAAAAAACATACAAACATCAATAAAATATACAAACAATTTAAAAGCAAATTAAACACAGCCTGTGCTAAAATCCCATTTAACTAACTAAACTAAAATTTACCCAGTAAAAACCCTAGACAGGGGGACTATCCCAAGCCGGCCAGACGGAAAAAGTAAGTTTTTAATTTAAGACGGAAGGAGCGGAGGTCCGTGGTCGTCCTAATATCGGGGGGAAGGTCGTTCCAGAGGGCCGGGCCCGCCACAGAGAGAGCCCTTCCCCTGGGTGTCGCCCGCTGACACAGTCTAGTGGACGGCACCCGGAGAAGTCCCTCTCTGTGGGAGCGAATCGGCCGTGAGGATGTATGAGGCAGGATCCGATCCCGCAGATAGCTAGGTCCCGAGCCATGGAGCGCTTTAAAGATGATAATTAACACCTTGAAGCGTACCCGGAAGACGACAGGTAGCCAGTGCAGCTCGCGCAAGAGCGGTGTTACATGGGTAGACCTTGCGGTCCCCATAATTGCTCGCGCGGCTGCATTCTGGACTAGCTGAAGTCTCCGGGTGCACCTCAAGGGAAGCCCCATGTAGAGAGAGTTGCAATAGTCCAGTCAGGATGTCACGAGCGCATGAGTGACTGTGCGAAGGGCGTCCCGATCCAATAGGGGGCGCAATTGGCGAACCAGGCGAACCTGGTAAAACGCCCTCCTGGCCACGGCTGTCACTTGATCTTCCATGGACAGCCGGGCATCCAGGAGGACACCCAAATTGCGCGCCCCATCCACAGGGGCAAGATGTTCGCCCCCTATGGCCAGCGATGGAGTGAGCTGGTTGAATCGGGCGGCCGGAAACCACAGCCACTCGGTCTTGGTCGGGTTGAGCCTGAGTCCGTTACTTCCCATCCAGATCCGCACGGCTTCCAGGCACTGGCACATCACCGCTACGGCATCGTTGGGGTGGTTTGGGGTAGATATGTACAGCTGGGTGTCATCAGCGTACAGGTGGTACTCTACCCCAAAACCACGGATGATCTCACCCAGCGGCTTCATGTATGTGTTGAACAGGAGGTGCGAGAGGACCGACCCCTGAGGCACCCCACATACGAGGGGTCTCGCGGTCGACCTCTGCCCCCCTGCCAACACAAATTGCGATCGGCCAGAGAGGTAGGAGGAGAACCACCGTAGAACGGTGCCTCCCACCCCCAACCCCCCCAGCCGATGCAATAGGATACCATGGTCGATGGTATCGAAAGCCGCCGAGAGGTCTAATAGGACCAGGATGGAGGAACATCCCCCATCTCTGGCCCTCCAGAGATCATCAACCAACGCGACCAATGCCGTCTCGGTGCTATGCCCGGGCCGAAAGCCGGACTGGCGCGGATCTAGATAATCAACTTCCTCCAGGTGACGGGGAAACTGTTGTGCCACCACACTCTCAACAACCTTCGCCAAAAAGGGAAGGTTGGAGACTGGACGGTAGTTGTTCAAAACAGCTGGATCCAAAGAGGGCTTCTTAAGGAGGGGCCTCACCATCGCTTCTTTTAGGGAAGCAGGCAAGGAACCCTCACTTAAGGATGCGTTGACAACCTCTTGGAGCCAGCCTCGTGTCACCTCCCAGGATGCCAGTACAAGCCAGGAGGGACACGGGTCCAATAAACATGTGGTGGCTCGCAGTCGCCCACGTAACCTGTCCATATCCTCGGAAGTAACGGAGTCAAACTCCTCCCAAACAAGATCTGTCTCGTGGCATCCCACTGGGCCATGAATGGGGGCTAGCTCGTTCTGTATCTGAGCGATTTTCTCCTGCAGAAAAATCACAAATTCCTCTGCTCTACCCTGTAACGGGGCTTCCCGCACCCTCTGTTGAAGGAGGGAGCGGGTCACCCTAAACAGGGCGGCAGGGCGGTTTTCTGCGGATGCTATGAGAGTAGCACAATGATGGCGTTTGGCTGCTCTCAGCGCCACAATGTAAGTCCGTAAATGGGCTCTTACCTGTGTCCGGTCAGATTCAGAACGGGTAGACCTCCATCTTCCCTCTAGGCATCTCTTGCGGCGTTTCATCACCCGCAGCTCCTTGGTGAACCAAGGAGCCAGGGTGTTTCGCCGCCGCAAGAGAGGCCGCAAGGGCGCGACCCGATCCAAGGCTCCCGTGGTCGCAATATTCCATGCGGCCACGAGGTCCTCCATCGGGGCGCGGGTCAGGGGTACAGGAACTGGCCCAAGCGCCGTTTGGAACCCATCCGGGTCCATCAGGCGCCTGGGGCGGAACCAGATTGGTGACTCAGGTTCCGCCTCCCCGCGGAGGGGAGCAGCGGTCGGAAAGTCGAGCCGGAGAAGTGAGTGGTCTGTCCATGACAAGGGTGTGATGACTATATCCCCTATACCCAGATCACTCTTCCATTGGCCTGAGACAAAGATGAGATCCGGTGTATGTCCACCCTCGTGAGTGGGGCCTTGAATTAGTTGGGTCAGGTCCATGGCCGTCATGGAAGCCATGAACTCCCGAGCCACCTCGGATGATTCGCCCACCGATGGCAGATTAAAGTCCCCCATGACTAAAAGTCTGGGGGTCTCAACTGCCACCGTAGCGATCACCTCGAGGAGCTCGGGCAGGGCTGCTGCTACATAGCGGGGAGCCAGGTATACAACCAGCAAGCCCAACTGCCTCCCTAGGCCCCACTTCACACAGAGGGACTCACAACCGGTAGTCTGTGGCACAATGGTCTCTCTCGGTTCAAGACCTTCCTTTACAATGACCGCTACCCCACCGCCCCTACCTAGGGCCCGGGGCTGATGAAACGCGCGGTAACCTGGTGGGCACATTTCAACGAGGGGGAGTCCACCCTCGTGGCCCAACCAGGTCTCCGCAATTCCCACCAGGTCCGGCTCCCCCTCTGACACAAGGTCATGAACGAGGGGGGCTTTGTTGGCAACGGACCTGGCGTTGCAGAACATCAGCCGCAGGCCCTGGCTCTGTACTCCCTGGCCACCTAGCCTGCGGGGGTTGAGGCACTTGACTGTTTGAAGCCAACGGCTTCGCGCCCCCAACCGGGAGAATAACATTTGTCTCCCCTCGGATCTGCCTCTCCCCACGACCTTTTGGATGGGAATGCCCTCTGTCGGAACGACTTGAGTCTCCCCCCTCCTAACCGAACCTTCCGCTACCCTCCATCGCCCGCTGGCCTGGCCCTCTCTTCCCTCACCCGCCTCTACCTGTCTATCCCCTCCCCCCTCCCTGGTACCCCCTAAAATAGACATTAATTTAAAAATTAAAAAACCCCTAAGACCACGCTTCTTCCACCTCTCCAGATTAATAAATCCTTCATCAAGGTGGGCCCTCGTTAGAGCGGAGGGCCAAACCTGCGAGAGCGGGGACTCTCGCAGTCGTAACAGGTCTAGCTTGGAATACATAATTTTTCATAAACCTGGGGGGCAGGAACTCCAATCTGACTTTTCCTCTCAAAGTGGGATAGAGGTTTTGATCGAGCTTGATCTAATTCAACGTCCCCAGCCAGCTGGTACCAATCCGCCAGGGATTCTGGCGTGCGTCTGTTAACGCAAGTCTCATACAGGGACGGGTCTAAACCTTCAGTGTAAATATCAATCAGAGCACTTTCGCTCCAACCTCTCATATAAGCTGCAAGTTCTTGAAAACGTTGCGAATATTCCTGAACTGATCTATTGCCCTGGCGCAGATTTCTCATCTCCATTCTTGCCTTTCTTTCAATACGGGGGTCTTCAAATCGCCTTCTAAGAGCAGTCATAAACCCGTCAAAATTCCCCAACAGCAGGGAGTGATTATTATGCAAGGAGACCAACCACCTAGCGGCTGTGTTTTCAAGTGCCAAGGATACAATTCTTATCTTTGCATCATCCCTCAAGTCATTTGCAAACTGTTTAACATAGTTGCTGACATGCAGTAAAAAGAATCCCAACTCCTCAGGGTTCCCGCCAAATTTAATCCCCGGGGGGGGGGAGTCTTGCCTGCCGGCGAGGGGGAGGGGTGGGTTCTCCCCTTTGTGATTATCTAGGGGTTTCCACAGGGGGTGGGGGAGTCGCTCCTCTCAGTTCTTGGGAGGTGGTTTCCCGCTGTTTCATCCCTTCCCCTTCCAGAAAATGTTGATTCCCTCCCCAGAGTTTATCTAGGGTTTCCTTTTTGTCGTCTGCTTGACGAAGTAAATCTCTTGCCATCTCTCTCAGGTCCCTCTCTTCCCTTAGCAATTCTGTTATGGAGGGGGGTGGGTGAGCACGCCGGCGCCTTGTGGTCGTGACCCCCGAACCTATGTCATCCGTCATCCCTACTCCCTCGGACCAGCGATGGCGTGTTAATCCTTCTTCGGGGTTTGCCTCTAAGTTAAGGCCCGCTAAAAACTCCATCACTGACCTCGAGTCCTCCTTTTGGGCTGCGGGGTGAGAGGCGGCCTCTCCCATCGGCTCGTCTTTCGCAGGCTCCGACATTGGGTTTAGGAGTGTAGTGACTTCCTGCTTAATGTCAGGGTTCGCTTCTTCGAATACTCAAGAAAGACCACACTTAATCATAGTTCAAAATGAATAAGGTTACTTTTACTGAATACAGAAGAACAGCAAACCAGGGTCAAGAAGGAAGTGACTAGTTTAGGCGCGAAGCGTGTATATCAAAGCTTAAGCCAACCCCATTAACCCATGCCCCCACAACAGTGTCCAATGCAGATTCCTCCAGGACATCAGGTGGGCCTCACGTCCAACGCCATCATCAGAATGGAATGTAATACCGTTAGGTTTGAGATAACACCGGCCCGTACCATCTTCCACCAGCACTCATAGTTAACCCCATAACCCCACCCTCCCCATTTCCATGGCAGCCAAGCAAACGGCAAAGCGAAGGCTGACACCTGTTGAAACCTGAACGCTCGTCACATCTTCGTAAACCTCATCCTGATGCCCCTGTACCCCTGCTTGTGGATGGACAACAACACTATGAAGTCCGGGACATTTTAGACTCCAGAGTGCATAGAAATAAGATTCAGTACCTAGTAATGTGGAAAGATTTTCCCCCATCCCATAATGAATGGGTGGATAAGCAGCATCTAAAAGCCCCAAAGCTATTACGACAATTCTATGCTAAATATCCTACCAAGCCCTAACCTCTTTTCCCCTTTTCTATATGTTGTTGTGTGGTTCTCTTTGTGTGTCTATTGTTGTCTATTTTGCAGAACTGAATCCCCTGCTTCTGGAGGAGGTCCGGATGTCAGCCTTCGCTTTGCCGCTTGGTTGGCTGCCATAGAAACGGGGAGGGTGGGGTTATGGGGTTAACTATGAGTGCTGGTGGAAGATGGTACGGGCCGGTGTTATCTCAAACCTAACGGTATCACATTCCATTCTGATGATGGCGTTGGACGTGAGGCCCACCTGATGTCCTGCAGGAATCTGCATTGGACACTGTTGTGGGGGCATGGGTTATTGGGGTTGGCTTAAGCTTTGATATACACGCTTCGCGCCTAAACTAGTCACTTCCTGCTTGACCTTTGTTTGCTGTTCTTCTGTATTCAGTAAAAGTAACCTTATTCATTTTGAACTATGATTAAGTGTGGTCTTTCTTGAGTATTCGAAGAAGCGAACCCTGACTGCTTTTGGATCACATTCATGAAGATTTTAGGAGAAGGAATAATCTTCTTTTCCACTGTAGGTTCAGTGAACAGAGTGCTGGGGCGATCAGTGGTTGCCAGTTCAGTAAATGGAACCTGTATGTTCTTGCTGAAGAACAAGAAGGTAAGTTAGCTGCTTTAATTGCCTTGAGTAGGAGGGATTTAAAGCGATCGGTTTTGAATAATCCAGCAAATGCAGGGGCATCCGGAGTGATGACCTCGTCATCAGACAGGTCTGAATCTCTGAGCTTGTCTTGCTCCCCAAAGATGGAGGCTTGAGAGGCAGAAGCAAAAGGAAGGTGTTGCTGGGCATCCCCAGGTGATCTACGCCTATGACTGTGAGATGGCGCAGGATGCTGCTGCTGCTGAAGTCCAGCAGTGATGCCTTGCTTTATGGCTTCTGAGATTATGGCTGCCATCTCTGTAGGAGAGGAGAGCGAGGCCTGAGGGGCCACCATATACTGAGCTGTAGGTAGGTTGGCCTGTTCAAAGGTGCGATCCCTATTGAGAGGCAGATCAAAAAAATTTCCCCTGGTGTCTGGTTCAATGGAGGATGATGAGGAAGATGATAATTCCCCTTTGGAGTCATCCAGATGCTGACACCCCCACCCCCATGGGTGGCAAAGTTGGGGGGCCAGGGGAAGCAGCCCAATCCCCCACAGGAGAAGGAAGACGAGCCTGGAGTTCGTGACTAACCTGCATTTGAGCCCACTGAAATTCTTTCTCCAGGGCCCTTTGTCTCCTTTCATCTGCCCTTGTAGTAAATTTAGAGGCTTTACTGGCCTTATTTGCCTCAGGGGCCTCCTTCACAGCCCTTTTGCGGCTGCCCCTTGTCCCAGATGGTCCTGCCTCTTCCAAATCCTGATCTGGGATGACCCCCTGTTCCGCCATGCCTGCCAGCGTGCTAGCCCCAACGGAGGAAATGGAACAATCTCACCGGTTTCGAGGTTGCAGGCAGGAATCCGAGGCGTTGGGCTGTTTCGCGATCACTGGAGAGTCACTGGGCAGCTAAAATGGTGTCCGACGTCTTCGCGTGCTTCTACTAAGCCGCAAGATGGTCACCGCAGCTTTCGCCAGTAGAAGAGTAAGCCGCCGCAGTCTTTGGCGCGCTTCCAGGTCCTCCCAATGGCGGCCGCCTCAGCACGGTATCCTCTGAAGTGCCGCAAGCCGCCTGGGCGTCTTCCGCTGTTTTAAGCCTCTTCGGATCCGAAAGCCTCAAACAACAGCATCTGAGCCGTAACTCGTGGTCGCAAGGTTGCTGCAGGGAAGCTGGAAGCAAGTTTGAATTTCCCACCCCAAATTGGGGCTAGAGAAAAAAAGGTAAAAGACCCAACATCAATTGAAAGCTTTAGAATTTTTTTTAGAAAAAACTTGAAAAAATGCCAATCAATGAAAATAGATCAATTTATCAATTTATCAGATCAATTCTCACAGCTAGTCCAGGTTGGACTGAGACTAAACTGGGAGGAGTCACCAGGGCTCGATGACATCACAAGTGTAGACTCAGTCCAATTGGTTACTGGACAGAGCAACCCAGTCTGGCTGCTGTCTCCACGATCATAGGAGAATTAGCGGCTAACTGGCTTCGGGGAATTTTATTGAAGAAAAAAGAGGCAGTGGAGGTTAAAACACCATAGCCTCAGAGAATTTTGCCTTCTGCAGTTTGGAAGTGAAGAAATTAACTAACCCAAAAAAGAGCCCAGGGGGAAGTCCTTTTTCTCCTTATTTTATTTTTTGTGGATTTTATGCATTTTTGACAGCTATTTACAGTCAGCTGTTGGACTGTATTTGGAGTTTGGAAAGAGCCATCTAGCGGCGAGCAGAAAGTACTACACCAGCTAATGAAAAAGGGGAAAAAAAGAAAAAGTGAGACTGCAGCTGTGAAGTGTGACCTTGGCTACAAGAAAAGATACTTTAAAACTATGAGAATTGTTAAGGAGTATCTGTTTCTGCAACATTGTTTTACTGCAACTATCTATAGGAAGAGAAAGAAAACTTCACTTTGGACTGGACTGGACTAATTCTAAAATTGAGTAATAGAATTTGGAAGACCCTAAATTGGCAATTAAATGTGGTATAACCCCAAAATTTAAAAATATGTTAAAATAGTTAAACTTGTATAATGGAGATTTGGATGTATGATGAATTATTTGGGATGCTGAAAAGTGTATGTGAAACATTAATTGGTTAAAAAAAGCTAGAAAATCAAAGGGAACATACAGAACAAGAAATAGGAGAAGAGGGGGTGAAAGAGGGCACAAATGAGGTACAGGAAGATAACGTGGAAGAAAGAAAAATTGAAAATAAAATGCAGATAGATTTCACTGGGATTTACAGTCACAAAGAAAAGGCAGACAAAGGGGGAGATCCTCCCAAAAAGAAACCACAAAACAGTAAGGAAGGGAGAACAGGGAAAACCCTGGGGAAAGTTCTTAGCAATAAAAGCAAATATTCTAAAGAACAGATACCGTGTTTCCCCGAAAATACAACATGTCCTCAAACTAAAGCCTTGCCACATTTTTCGGGTGGGCAAAAATAGAACACCCCTCCACCCGCCGAAAATGAACCCACTGGACAACCACACACACCTCCCCCCTGGCCAGGCACAGCACCGCTCACCAACCTAGCGGTATCCCGAAAGCGCCAAGCCATGTGGTACTCTGCCCACCCCCCAGCTCCTGCGGCTTGGCACATTTGTGATACCCCCTAGGTCAGTGCATGGAGCTCTGCCCGGCTGGAGGGGGGATGGGCGAGTGCCTGCTCTGCCCTCAGATCGCATGCCTCCCAGCCTCACTATGCCCTGGGCCAGCTCTCCTTGCAGGACCAGGGCACCGCCGCTGCTGCCGCCGCCGAGCTCTGAGTAAAACTTCTTCTGTGGCTTCCAAACTCTGGAACTCGGCTTCCGATTCTTCCAGCAGCAGCCGCTCTAGGAGTGTGCTCTATGGTTATGGGCAGACTGCCGGACAAAGTCTTCAATGGTTATGGGCAGGCTGCTGGAAGAATCGGAAGCCAAGTTCCGGAGTTTGGAAGACAGAGAAGAAGTTTTACTCGGAGCTCGGCGGCGGCAGTGCCCTGGACCTGCAAGGAGAGCTGGCCCAGAGCATGGTGAGACTGGGAGGCATGCGAGCTGGGGGCGGAGCAGGCGCTCGTGTAACCCCCCTCTCCAGCCGGGCAGAGCTCCATGCAATGACCTAGGGGGTATCCCGAATGTGCCAAGCCGCAGGAGCTGGGGCGCCACATGGCTTGGCAGGAGCAGAGCGCCACATGGCTTGGCGCCTTAGGGATACTCCCTAGGTCAGTGAATGATGCTCTGCCTGGCTGGAGAGGGGGTTTGCCGGGTGGCTGCTCGTGAGCATGCTCACCTCATGGCTGCTTCTCCCCTGAGGCTGTGCCCGGCTCTTCGGGAGCCCGGTCGCAAGGGAGTAGCTGCCTGGCAACCCCAAAACAATAAGCGCTCCCCCTCTAATAACCCCAAGGCCATATTTCGTGGGTCAAAAAAATATAAGACGCTGTCGTATTTTTGGGGAAACACAGTACAATAACCACAAAAACAGGAAAAAGAAAAAGAAGTTAGGAGAAAGGGGGAGAAGAAAAAGAATTAAAAGTGGAATTTTTGAGAGCCCAAGAGAAAATGGTTGAAAGAGAAAGAAAGGGGAAAAGAGTTACATTAGTAGACCAAAGAGAATAGTAGGAAGATTATTATTGTTATGTAAGTAATTAATTAATTAATCTATCAATCTATCTATATAAATAAAAAGTTAACTATGAGTTTCTTCAAAACCGCTAATCTCAGAAACTACTGCACCAATCGCCACCAAATTTTCACACAACGTTCCATACAAGTGCAGCACCAATGATACGTACAGATTGTGTGGATGGCACACCAGTGCCAGGTACATGCCACACAAGTGTAAAACTGCAGCTCTTCTGTGTGTTTTCCTCACTCGCTCACTCGCCCCACTCCCCTTCGCGGCCCCTCCCATCTGGCCGCTTTTCAGCTCATGTCACTTGCACGAGAGGAATGGGAGAGGAATGCATCATATGGAATGCATCATATTCACGACGGTCACTTCCTCAGAGGCCTCTCTCCTCCGCCGCCACCGCCAACTCCCCCCCTCATCAAGGCCGCTGCCGAGTCAGCGGCCTCTCTCGCTGCCCCGTTCGCCAAATCCCCCCCCACAAGGCAGCTGCCGAGTCAGCGGCCTCTCTCCTCTCTCTCTAGGTAGGTAGGTAGGTAAGTAGGTAGGTAGGTAGAGGGATAGAGAGAGAGAGGGAGAAATACAGTAGGTAGGTAGAGAGATAGAAAGGAAAAAATACACTAGGTAGGTAGGTAGATAGGTAGGTAGAGGGAGAGATGGAGATGAAGAAATACAGTAGGGAGGGAGGGAGAGGGAGAAATACAGTAGGTAGGTAGGTAGAGGGATAGAGAGAGAGAGGGAAAAATACACTAGGTAGGTAGGTAGGGAGAGGGAGAGGAAGAAATACAGTAAGTAGTTAGGGAGGGAGGGAGGGAGAGGGAAAAATAAACTAGGTGGGTAGGTAGGTAGGTAGGTAGGTAGGTAGGTAGGTAGGTAGGTAGGTAGAGGGATAGAGGGAGAAATAAAGTTGTTAGGTAGGTAGGTAGGTAGGTAGGTAGGTAGGTCGGTGGATATAGAGGGAGATTTTTATTTTATTTATTTATTTATTTCCAATTTATACCCCGCCCTTCTCCTAAAAAAGGACTCAGGGCGGCGCACAGGCAATTAAAACCAAAATATACATATAAATACCCATATTAAAAAACAATTAAATCAGATTCCCGTGCTAAAAACCCACATAAAATCTCTAATTAAAAATTTTCAATAATTAAAACTCTGTATCGGGAGTTATACTAGGCCGGCTTGTTGAAACAGAAGCGTCTTAAGGCGCTGGCGGAACAGGCGAAGGTCCGCGATGTTACGTAATTCGGGGGGCAGGTCGTTCCAGAGGGTGGGGCCCGCCACAGAGAAGGCTCTTCCCCTGGGTGTCGCCAACCGGCATTGTCCGGCTGACGGCACCCGGAGAAGGAAAAAATACGGTAGGTAGGTAGGGAGAGGGAGAGGAAGAAATACAGTTGGTTGGTTGGTAGGTAGGTAGTTAGGTAGGTAGGGGGATATAGAGGGAGAGGGAGAAATACAGTAGGTAGGTAGGCAGGTAGGTAGAGAGATAGAGAGGAAAAATACAGTAGGTAGGTAGGTAGGTAGAGGGAGAGGAAGAAATGCAGTAGGTAGGTAGGTAGAGGGAGAGAGGGAGAAATACAGTTGGTAGGTAGGTAGGTAGGGAGGGAGGGAGATAGACAGAAAAATACACTAGGTAGGTAGGTAGCTAGGGGGATAGAGAGAGAGGGAAAATACAGTAGGTAGGTAGGTAGGTAGGTAGGTAGGTAGGTAGGTAGGTAGGTAGGTAGGTAGAGGGAGAGAGGGAAAATCAGTAGGTAGGTAGATAGGTAGTGGGATAGAGAGAGAGGGGGGAGAAATATAGGAGGTAGGCAGGGAGGGAGGGAGAGGGAAAAATTAATTAGGTAGGTCAGTAGGTAGAGGGATACAGGGAGAAATACAGTTAGGTAGGTAGTTAGGTAGGTAGGTAGGTAGGTAGTTAGGTAGGGGGATATAGAGCGAGAGGGAGAAATACAGTAGGTAGGTAGGTAGGTAGAGATAGAGAGGAACAAATACGGTAGGTAGGTAGGTAGGTAGGTAGGGAGAGGGAGAGGAAGAAATACAGTAGGTAGGTAGGTAGGTAGAGGGATAGAGGGAGAGGGAGAAATACAGTAGGTAGGTAGGTAGAGGGATAGAGGGAGAAATACAGTAGGTAGACAGGGAGGGAGGGGGGAAAATAAATTAGGTAGGTCGGTAGGTAGAGGGATAGAGGGAGAAATACAGTTGGTAGGTAAGTAGGTAGGTAGGTAGGTAGGTAGGTAGAGGGATATAGAGCGAGAGGGAGAAATACAGTAGGTAGGTAGAGAGATAGAGAGGAAAAAATACGGTAGGTAGGGAGAGGGAGAGGAAGAAATACAGTAGGTAGGTAGGTAGAGGGAGAGAGGGAGAAATACAGTAGGTAGATAGGTAGAGGGATAGAGGGAGAAATACAGTAGGTAGGTAGGTAAGTAGGTAGGTAGAGGGAGAGAGGGGGAGAAATACAGTAGGTAGGTAGGTAGGTAGGTAGGTAGAGTAAGAGAGGGAGGGGAAACCGAGGCAGAGAAGGAAGGGGGTTGCTGAGAGGGTCTATGAGAGGAAACTTTTTCATTTAACCAAACTTGGCCACAGCAACACGTGGCGGGTACAGCTAGTAGTAAAATATACAAATGGAGAAAACAAGAAATGAAAATTTGGTGAAGATATTATTTACTAGCTGTACCCGCCACGCGTTGCTGTGGCCAAGTTTGGTTAAATGAAAAAATTTCCCCTCATAGACCCTCTCTGCGACACCCTTCTCTGCCTCGGTTTCCCCTTCCTCTCCCTCCCCTCCCTCTACCTACCTACCTACCTCTTAGGATATTCAGCCTTATATTGGGTTGACAACATACATGAGTCTATGTTCTTAAGGAGTTGTGTAGCTTTAAGAACTGTCTTATAATCTGATTGGCTGTAGTTATCAGCTCTACCATAAAACAAGCTAAGAATCACAGCTCGTCCCCTGTTCGATTCCTTGCGATTCCTGTGTTTCCTGATTGCCGTTTGAATAGCTGAATATTGAAGAAGCAGGATTTGTTTTGCATCACTGTGAGATAACTCTGTTTGGTGAAGGACTGTTATTTGTTTGAGAAGTTAGTTGGAAGAAGTATTTTAGTTGCTACAAAGTAAAGACTATTTATTTTCTTACTATCACTGTTTTAGAGTTTGTTTGTGGCTACAGCAACGTATCTCTTTACTGTCTGGTGAATTACACTATTCCACATTTATTTCTAAACACTGGTTAAGGGACCAGAGTTGTAACACTGGTTCTGAACCCAGAGTTGCTCACATTGGTTATGGGCCCAGGCTACGCAGTGTAATACCAGTTTACAGTTATAGAGGAGTTGCTGAGCACAACAAACTATTCTGGTGAAGATGGCACAAGTCCAGGGTCCAAATTTGTCAGTTATTAGTCGGCTGGATGGCACCAACTACGTTTCCTGGTCCACCAAGTGCAGTGTGCTGTTGCGCAGAGAGGGCTATGGGAGGTTGTGGCGAATCCACCGGACGTGACTGCCTGGAGCGAGGATAATGACGAAGATGCCAGAAAACTTGCAGAGTTTAAGCAAAACAACGAAAGGGCATTTTGCATCATAGGCTTAACACTTGATGATTCCCAGCAAGTGAATATTCGGGTTTCTGCTGCAAGATGCTGGTAGAATTTAAAGAGACTGTATGTTCGTGACACTGTGGGAGCACACATACATTTAACCCGAAAACTGTTTAGGACAAAGCTCAGCAAGGAAGGAGACATTTTAGTTCACATTAATTGCATGAAGGACATGTTTCTAGAGTTGCAAGTAAAGGGACTGAATTTTACAGACCAGCAGCAGGTGTACATACTACTCTCATCACTGGATGAAAGCTACGACGCTGTAGTAACATCATTTGAAGTGCTGCCTCAACAAGACCTTACATTAGCCAACATCTCTTCGCGTCTGTTAGAAGAGTCAAGACGGCAACTGGAAAAGCAACAACTTAGAGCTGAGCCAGAAACTGTGGATGTAAATGTAAATAACCATGTGTATACTGTAAAATGTTTTAATTGTGGGGAAAAGGGCCATATAGCTAAGTATTGTAAAAGAGTTAAACCACAAAACATGGTTAGAGAGAGGAAATATAAATGTAATGTAACTACCTCTAGTAAGGCATCAGTGGACCACGATTTGTGGGTTATTGACAGTGGGGCTTCACTATGTATCACTAGAGATAGAGGGAATTTTAGAAAAATGTGTTCATCAAGTAACAAGGTTTCTTTAGCCAATGGATGGAAGTTAAAGGCAGTTGGGGAAGGAATGGCTAAATGTAAATATGTACAGGAGGAATCGCATATGCTGTATGTTCCTAAGCTAAAGTTTAATTTACTTTCTGTTAAGAGTTTTAGTTAAACTAGGATATACAGTTACATTCAAGGAGAATGAGTGTTTGATAGAGAAGGGTGGAACCAAGGTTACTGGAATATTGAAAAATGGTTTATATGTATTAACTGATAATCATGTAGCAAATGCTGTATGCTCAAACATAAGGCCACATGATGAGTGTGTTCACCTTCTACACAGATGTTTAGGGCACATTAATTTTCAGAAGCTTAAACAGACTGCTAAATTGGTTAATGGGTTGAGGTTGAAACCATGTGGTTAATATCTGAATTGTAATGTGTGTAACAAGGAAAAGAGCAAACAAACCCCTGCAAACAGGTTAGATGGGTTCAAAACGAAGAAGCCACTGGAAGTAGTGTTTGCTGATCTTATAGGCCCGATGAAGGCTAGTTTAGGGGGAGCCTGCTATGTACTAAGTATTCAGGATCATTATTCCAGGTATGGGTATTGCTATCTACTCAAGAACAAGGTTGAAATAATTGAGAAATTAAGGAACTGGATAAGGTTTGCTGAGAGAAAAGCAAAGGGAAAGATTGTAACCATAGTCACAGATAATGGAACAGAATTTGTGAATAACAAGGTTAAAACCATGTTAGGTACACTGGGGATAAAACACAAGTGTTCTGCTCCACAACACAAAGCACACATTGGAGAAAGGGGTCAATCTCTACAAGCCATGGTAAGAACCATGCTGGCTGATGCAGGTTTACCGATAGCTTTGTGGAGGGAGGCAATGTTATGTGCAAACAGTGTCTCCAACCTTCCCTTTTTGGCGAAGGTTGTCGAGAGTGTGGTGGCACAACAGTTTCCCCGTCACCTGAAGTTGATTAACTAGATCCGCGCCAGTCCGGCTTTCGGCCCGGGCATAGCACCGAGACGGCATTGGTCGCGTTGGTGGATGATCTCTGGAGGGCCAGAGATGGGGGTTGTTCCTCCATCCTGGTCCTATTAGACCTCTCGGCGGCTTTCGATACCATCGACCATGGTATCCTATTGCATCGGCTGGGGGGGTTGGGGGTGGGAGGCACCGTTTTGCGGTGGTTCTCCTCCTACCTCTCTGGCCGATCGCAATTTGTGTTGGCAGGGGGGCAGAGGTCGACCGCGAGACCCCTCATATGTGGGGTGCCTCAGGGGTCGGTCCTCTCGCCCCTCCTGTTTAACACATACATGAAGCCGCTGGGTGAGATCATCCGTGGTTTTGGGGTAGAGTACCATCTATACGCTGACGACACCCAGCTGTATATATCTACCCCAGACCACCCCAACGATGCCGTAGCGGTGATGTGCCAGTGCCTGGAAGCCGTGCGGATCTGGATGGGAAGTAACGGACTCAAGCTAAACCCGACCAAGACCGAGTGGCTGTGGTTTCCGGCTGCCCGATTCAACCAGCTCACTCCATCGCTGGCCATAGGGGGCGAACATCTTGCCCCTGTGGATGGGGCGCGCAATTTGGGTGTCCTCCTGGATACCCGGCTGTCAATGGAAGATCAGGTGACAACCGTGGCCAGGAGGGCGTTTTACCAGGTTCGCCTGGTACGCCAATTGCGCCCCCTATTGGATCGGGACACCCTTCGCACAGTCACTCATGCCCTCGTGACATCCCGACTGGACTATTGCAACTCTCTCTACATGGGGCTTCCCTTGAGGTGCACCCGGAGACTTCAGCTAGTCCAGAATGCAGCCGCGCGAGCAATTATGGGTACCACAAGGTATACCCATGTAACACCGCTCTTGCGCGAGCTGCACTGGCTGCCTGTCGTCTTCCGGGTGCGCTTCAAGGTATTAATTATCATCTTTAAAGCGCTCCATGGCTCGGGACCTAGCTACTTGCGGGATCGGATCCTGCCTCATACATCCTCACGACCGATTCGCTCCCACAGAGAGGGACTTCTCCGGGTGCCGTCCACTAGACTTTGTCAGCGGGCGACGCCCAGGGGAAGGGCTCTCTCTGTGGCGGGCCCAGCCCTCTGGAACGACCTCCCCCCCGATATTAGGACCACCACGGACCTCCGCTCCTTCCGTCTTAAATTGAAAACTCACTTTTTCTGTCTTGCCGGCCTGGGATAGCTACTCCTCTGTTTTTAGGGTCTTTTGGGGATTTTTAGTTAGATAGTTTTAATGGGTATTTTAGCACAGGTTAATTAATTTAATTTATTTTTAATGTAATATGTATATAGTCATTGTTCTTATTTCTCCTGTGCACCGCCCCGAGTCCCTGTGGGGAGAGGGTGCGGTTTATAAGAAATAAATTATTATTATTATTATTATTATTCTAAACAACGTAGTGAATTCGACTACAGGTAAAATTCCATACACATTGTGGCATGGTAGAAAACCTGATCTGAGTTATATTCACACGTTTGGGTCACCTGCATGGGTAAGACAAAAGGAGCAAAGTAGAGCACAAAAGTTAATCTTTGTTGGTTACAATGCAAACCATAAGTCATACAGGTTCTGGAAGGAAGGCACGACGAGGATGATTAACAGTAATGATGTAAGGTTCCTGGAATATATAAACTGGGTTAAACTGGAGAATGGAAAGGAAATAATATTTGAGTCAAAAACTGAAAATACTCAAGTAGAGAAAGAAACAGCAATAGAGACTACTCAGAAGGAGGTAGGAGAGGAAAAAGTAGTAGAGACTACTCAGGGGGAGGTAGATAAGCAGGTATATATAAAGGTGGAGAGTTCATCCACTAGTCCTGAACTACCGAGGTCGAAAAAAGAAACCAGGCCACCTGATCGTTATCAGGCGACTCTGGTCTATAAGAAAAATAAACGTTTCAGCAACGTACACTGAGATAGCAACATACCGAGAGGACGATCAGACGGTGTGGCAAGCTGCGATGGATAAGAAGGTGAAACAATTAAAGAATCTGGAAATTTACGAGTAGGTTACAATACCACAGGGGAAAAACATAAAAGTGAAGACAGGTAAATCAGGAAGGGTTACATATACAGTATGATAGATGGAACAGGAATTTAATCAGTCAGAGTTGTAACACTGGTTCTGAACCCAGAGTTGCTCACACTACCTACCTACATTTCTCCCTCTCTCCCTCTATCTACCTACCTACCTACCTACCTACCTAACACTGTCGTTTCAAGTGGCAAGGTGGGGGGCGGAAGGAGGTGGAGGGCGCGGGAGCGTTGCGAGCTCCGGCGTTTCCAGTGGCCAAGTTGGGGGGGTGGGGAAAGAGGCAGAGGGCGAGTTGACTTTTCAATTGGCCAGGTCAGGGGGGCAAAGAGGCAGAGGGCGGGGAGCGTTGCGAGCGCCGGCCTTTTGAGTGGCCATGTGTGTGTGTCGGGGGGAAGAGGCGGAGGGAGGGGGAGCGTTGCAAGCTCCGGCGTTTCCAATGGCCAGGTGGGGGGGGGGAAGAGGCGGAGGGTGGGGGAGCATTGACTTTTGGATTGGTCAGGTTGGGGGGGGGAGAAGAGGCAGAGGGCGAGGGAGCCTTGACTTTTCAATTGGCCATGTGTGTGTGGGGGGGGGGGGAAAGAGGCAGAGGGCGGGGGAGCATTGCGAGCTTCGGCGTTTTGAGTGGCCAGGTGGGGGGGGGGGTGGCAGAAAGAGGCAGAGGGCGGGGGACCGTTGCGAGCTCCAATGTTTCCAATGGCCAGGTGGAGGGTGGGGAAGAGGCAGAGGGCGAGGGACCTTTGACTTTTCGATTGGCCAGGTGGGGGGTGGCGGAAAGAGGCAGAGGGCGAAGAAGCATTGCGAGCTCCGGCGTTTCCAGTGACCAGGTTTTGGGGGGGGGGAGGAGAGGCAGAGGGCGGGGGAGCGTTGCGAGCTCCGGTGTTTCCAATGGCCAGGTTGGGGGGGGAAGAGGCAGAGGGCGAGGGACCTTTGACTTTTCTTTTTTTTATATTGAAAAAGTTTTATTGGTTTTACATTTTTTCTGTAGGATAGGGTAAGGGATACAAAGACATTTTGAAAGCATTCACGTCGAGGTCGTCGGCTCTTCCGGGACCTCAAAATACATTAATAACAATAAAAAGAAAAACCTTTTTCATCAAACTACAAAGTGAAAGCGTGTACATATATCTAAATTCTCAATTCAATACTGTCAGTCCTTTACAAAAAATCCAAATACAAATATTATGCAAAATTGTTCAAAAAGAAAAGTCAAGGCAAAGTTATTTTTTTGATCTAAGTCTCTTGGCAATTGAATCTTCTTTTTCTCCTTCCAGGCCCCCAGTAGGCGGGGCCGTGGCCCCCTCCGTCCCCCCTGGATCTTCCCCCAGGATAGAGGAATGTTTTTTAAGAAAGGCTTCCGCCTCAGCAACTGTTTTAATCCTCACTCTTCCTCCTTCCCAGAACACCAGCATCCCTTCGGGTGTCACCCACTTGAACCAAATCCCGTGGTCAAACAATGTTTTAGACAAGAAGGAAAATTTCCTTCTTGCATCTCGAATCTTTCTTGGGATCTGCTTCAAGATAGCAACCTCTTTTTGTTGGTAGATTAATGGACTACCTCTCTGCACTTTCAGGATTTCTTCTCTGGTTGACCTTCTAACAAATTTCACATGTATCTCTCTAGGTACTTCATTTATCCTGGCATATGCTGAGTTAATTCTGTAGGCTAGGTCAATGTCCCCCCTGATCTCATCCTTAGATTTTTGTAAATAGTCTGCTAAAATTGTGCTCATAAGATCAGGGAGGCATTCACCAGATTCCTCAAGAACGTTCTGAAATCTCAAAAAATATGTCATTCTTTCCATATCAATCCTAGACACATGCCCATTTGTTTCCCCAACCTCTTTAGTAACATTTTTAATCTCTCCCTTAACCCCCGCCAACCCCCCTTCCAATTCTTCAGTCTTCTGTGTGTTTTCCAGCACTTGCTTCCGTGTGTCCAATAGCTCCTTCTTGAAATTGATGTTTTCTGCCCTCTGGGCTTGAATCTCTTGTACCAAAGTTTGTATAACAGTTTCAAGAGAAGCCATCCGTTGTTCTAAACTTGTCAGTGCTGTTTCTTGAGCCATGATTAACTGTTAAAATCAATGCCACCAAAATGGCGTTTTCAGGGTGGGGTTGGTGAGACTAACCGGGAGCCAAAAGTTCTGATCAAGGTTGTAACGTTGTAAAATACAGGAACCAAGAGAGAGAGGACTTCCGGTTCCGGCTCCAGCGGCGACGAGCGAGCCTAGCGCTCGCTCGCCGTTTTGTTGCTTTTTCTGCCCCCCCACGGGGGCGAGGCGCCCCTTTTTTGGGGGTCTCCCGTAGGGCCGGCTCGGCAGGGACGCCCCCCTTCACGGCGGTGGGGGAGGCGACCCTTTTGCCGTGGCCTAGGTGAAGGAGAACATGCTGCGGGGGGTTCTCCCTTCGCCTAAGGACGACGGCGCCATTCACATCTATGTAGAGGGCTGAACGTCGATGTCGGAAGGCTTCCCGAGGCTTCAGCTGCAAGGGGAGAGTGAGTGTTCAAAAACTTTTTTTTCTACTGTCAGCCGGGCTGAAAGGACTGGGAGGGGGGTGTTTGTTTTTTAAAAAAAACCCCTCGGATTTAAGCGGCACTTGGAAATGGTTCCTCGCGGCGAGGAGCGGAAATTTTCAATCCTGACTGTTTGCGTTAAGGGAAAGTGGATTGCGGCTTGCTTGCAACAATGTTTCTAGGTCTGGCTGATACAATTTCTCTCACTACTATCTCCTGCGGGCTCTGAGCTGGGCGGTGGAAGATGGCCTCTCTTTGTTCCTGATTGACTATTTTGTTTATGGAAAATTTCCAGTGTCTCTTTGCAATTTGGACTATCTCTGGTTTTTAATGAAGAAATTTTTTCTTTTGGATTTGTGATTTCTTTTCTGGAGTACCTTCGCTATTACATCTATTGAGTTGGAAAACGGACCTTTGACTTTTCGATTGGCCAGGTGGGGGGTGGCGGAAAGAGGCAGAGGGCGAAGAAGCATTGTGAGCTCCGGCGTTTCCAGTGACCAGGTTGGGGGGGGGGGGGGGAGAGGCAGAGGGCGGGGGAGCGTTGCGAGCTCCGGTGTTTCCAATGGCCAGGTTGGGGGGGGGGAGAGGCAGAGGGCGAGGGAGGGTTGACTTTTCGATTGGCCAGGTGGGAGGGGGGAAGAGGCAGAGGGCGGGGGAGCGTTGCGAGTGAGGAAAACACAGAAAAGCTGTAGTTGTAGATTTGCGTGGCATTTACCTGTCACTGGTGTGCCATATCCACACAATCTCTACGTCTCATTGGTGCTGCACTTGTAAGGAACGTTGTGTGAAAATTTGGTGGCGATTGGTGCAGTAGTTTTTGAAGATTAGCGGTTTTGAACAAACTCATAGTTACCTTTTTATTTATATATAGATGTATTAAGAAAAAATAAATACAAAGATGAAAATAATAGAAGAGAATAATTTGGCTAACAGTGAAAACAAAACTATGATGTAAAATGAACTATGTAAGTGAGAGGGTGTAAAAGAAAAGACCCGGACAATGCTTTGTTCCTATAATATGTATAATTTGTATTAAAAAAAATAAAAAATCTTGAATTGAAAAAAAAAGAGCCCTAATGTTACCTAAGATGTGAGGAGTCTATCTTAGCCTTGATGGGCAATAAAAAATACACATCTCCCAGTGAATTTTCTCATAGGACTACAAAATGTAGATGATGGAATCCCAACACAATGGAAAGTTACAGGTTAATGAAAGCTGACTTAGAAGACTGATTCTCAGTCAATCAGGTCATGGTTGCCCCAAAGGTGCTTTTTTTCTTTATTTCAAAAGGCAACAGGACTTTGTTTTTCCTTTAAGTCGTTTCACTTCTTGGATGATGGAAATAAAAAGAGAGAAATCCAGTTGCCTCTTGAAAGAAAAAAATAAGCACCTTCGGGGCTGCCTTAGAAGGTGTAAATAGCGTATTTAATTACAGATTAGCTGTTTTCATCTTTAAGACAGCAGGAAAGACAGTTTGACATGAAGACATGAGCAGAATAATTGTTGCAGAAATGTTTATAGAATAATTGTCATGATATCACCTCCCCTTTGTCCTAAGGCCATCTTTCCATTTCACTGCACAGGCATATAACACAAGACGAAAGGGAAAAAAACAGCTGACCTTTTATTATTTTCAAGACCAAAGTGAAAACAGCTCTGTCAGATGAGTGAGGTTGGGCTTAGAAGGGTGACACATAGTCTTGCTTAGAGGAGGAAGGCTAAAAGGGAAACTAGGATCAGAGACAAGGAATGACATCATATCTTTCTCCGTGTCAGGTGAGGCTAAGGGAAGAGGGTTCAAGGATACCATGGCTTGTGCAGCAAACTCCACTAGCCTTGGTCTTTCACTGCACTGCTTGCTCATTAGCACTGCTGCCAGAGTCCTGGGGCTTCATCACGTCTGGGAGCTCTGGGGGGCTGGAGAAGGGATCGATGCAGAGGTTCTCAAAGGCATCTTCTGAAGGGGAAGAAAGACATGTATGACACCATCATCTTGGAACAGTACTGTTTTATGCTACATTACTGGCTACTACAGGTGAAACTCGAAAAATTAGAATATTGTGCAAAAGTCCATTTATTTCAGTAATGCAACTTAAAAGGTGAAACTAATATATGAGATAAGATTCATTACATGCAAAGCAAGATAGTTCAAGCTGTGATTTGTCATAATTGTGATGATTATGGCATACAGCTCATGAAAACCCCAAATCCACAATCTCAGAAAATTAGAATATTACATGCAATCAATAAAACAAGGATTGTACATAGAACAATATTGGACCTCTGAAAAGTATAAGCTATGTACTCAATTGTGAGAAAAATATCCCAGATATAATTTCTGCATATCAAAAAATGGTCACGGAGACCTCTGGCAAAAGGAAACAGCTGTTTAATAACATTAGCTAATAGATTCCCATGCACATGAGTATGGAAATCCAGGTACAGAGATGCACCTTAAATACACAAACTGACGGATCATATGCGTCATAACTTGAATACACAAAAACACAATTGCATGCTCAAAACACAATGTAAGAGGCCCCAAAGGACCCCGCTTTCCCAGAATGTAAACAATACCATCATTATTGGCTTCCCGAAAACATATCCTGTTATTCCCAGTTAGAAAGGAAGTTTCCAAGCTATTTCTGATCAGGTCACCATAACTTGCTCATTGTGATTTTCCATAAAAGCTTTTCTAAGCTTTTTCTCAGTAAGCAAGCAATCCATGCTATGCACGTTAGGCCCAAAATGGATTTACTACAAAACCTACCTAAAACCATCAAATTGTAGCCCAAATAACCCAACATAATACTTATTCTCTCACAGTACTTGGTTTGGGCCCCTTTTGCAGCAATTACTGCTTCAATGTGGCATGGCATGGAAGCTATCAGCCTGTGGCACTGCTGAGGTGTTATGGAAGACCAGGATGCTTCAATAGCGGCCTTCAGCTATTCTGCATTGTTCGGTCTCATGTCTCTCATCTTTCTCTTGGCAATGCCCCATAGATTCTCTATGGGGTTCAGGTCAGGCGACTTTGCTGGCCAATCAAGCACAGTAATCCCACGGTCATTGAACCAGGTTTTAGTGCTTTTGGCAGTGTGGGCAGGTGCCAAGTCCTGCTGGAAAAAGAAGTCAGCATCCCCATAAAGCTTGTCTGAGGAAGGAAGCATGAAGTGCTTCAAAATCTCCTGGTAGACGGCTGCGTTGACCCTGGACTTAATGAACCACAGTGGACCAACACCAGCAGATGACATGGCTCCCCAAATCAACACAGACTGTGGAAACTTCACACTGGACTTCAAGCATCTTGCAGTGTGTGCCTCTCCATTCTTCCTCCATACTCTGGGTCCTTGGTTTCCAAATGAGATGCAAAAGTTGATCTCATCAGAAAAGAGGACTTTGGACCACTGAGCAACAGGACTTTGGACCACTGTGCTTTATTAAGTCCAGGGTCAATGCAGCCGTCTACCAGGAGATTTTGGAGAACTTCATGCTTCCTTCCGCAGAGCTGAAGGCCGCTATTGAAGCATCCTGGTCTTACATAGCACCTCAGCAGTGCCACAGGCTGATAGCTTCCATGCCACGCCGCATTGAGGCAGTAATTACTGCAAAAGGGGCCCAAACCAAGTACTGAGTACATCTATATAAATAAAAAGTTAACTATGAGTTTGTTCAAAACTGCTAATCTCAGAAACCACTGCACCAATCGCCACCAAATTTTCACACAACGCTCCTTGCAAGTGCAGCACCAATGACACATACAGATTGTGTGGATGGCACACTGGTGCCAGGTACATGCCACACAAATGTACAACTGCAGCTCTTCTGTGTGCTTCCCTCACTCGCTCACTCGCCCCCCCGCCTCCTTCCACCCCTCCCACCTCGCCGCTCGCAACGCCAAGCCCGGCACGCCCTCCAGCTCCTTCCGCCCCTCCTACACTGCCGCTCGCAACGCCAATGCCGCCACACCCTCCGGCTCCTTCCACCCCTCCCACCCGGCCGCTTTTCAGCTCACATCACTTGCACGAGCAATGGAGCGGTCTGCGTCATATATGCAACGGTCGCCTCCTCAGCAGCCTCTCTCCTCCGCCGCCACCATCCACGCCGCCAACTCCCCCCACACACACAAGGCCGCTGCCAAGTCAGCGGCCTCTCTCCGCCGCCTGCACGGCCAACTCCCACCCCACCAAGGCCACTGCCGAGTCAGCGGCCTCTCTCTCCTTTCTATCTAGGTAGGTAGGTAGGTAGAGGGATAGAGAGGGAGAGGGAGAAATACAGTAGGTAGGTAGAGGAAGAGAGAGAGGGAGAAATACAGTAGGTAGGTAGGTAGGTAGAGGGATAGAGAGGGAGAGGGAGAAATACAGTAGGTAGGTAGGTAGGTAGAGGGATAGAGATGGAGAGGGAGAAATACAGTAGGTAGGGAGAGGGATAGAGAGGGAGAGGGAGAAATACAGTAGGTAGGTAGGTAGGGAGAGGGATAGAGAGGGAGAGGGAGAAATACAGTAGGTAGGTAGGTAGAGGTATAGAGAGAGAGAGAGAGGAAGAAATACAGTTGGTAGGTAGGTAGGTAAGTAGAGGGAGAGAGTAAGAAATACAGACTGGGTCACAGACTGGGCCACAGCAACGTGTGGCTGGGTACAGCTAGTCTATATAAATAAAAATGTAACTATGAGTTTGTTCAAAACAGGTAATCTCCGAAAGTACTGCACCGATCGCTTCCAAATTTTCACACAACGTTCCTTACAAATACGGCACCAATGATATATATAGATTGTGTAGATGTCACACCTGTGCCAGGAACACACAACGGAAATGTAAAAAATGTAAAAAAAGAGCAGTGAGCCACAGGTGTTATAATAATAATAATAATTTAATTTATAGACCGCTCCTCTCCCCATAGGGACTCGGAGCGGTGCACAGGGAAACTAAAACCACAATACAATATACACATACAGTTAAGAAAAAATTAAATATGAGCCTGTGCTAAAATCCCCTTAATCTGCTAAAATACCCAATTAAAAACAGCTAAACCCTGTAGAGAGAGGCTAACCAAGGCCGGCCAAACGGAAAAGATGAGTTTTTAATTTCAGACGGAAGGAGCGGAAGTCCGTGGTTGTTCTGATGTCGGGGGGAAGGTCGTTCCAGAGGGCTGGGCCCGCCACAGAGAGAGCCCTTCCCCTGGGCGTCGCCCGCTGACAGAGTCTAGTGGACGGCACCCGGAGAAGTCCCTCTCTGTGGGAGCGAATCGGCCGTGAGGATGTATGCGGCAGGATCCGATCCCGCAGATAGCTAGGTCCCGAGCCATGGAGCGCTTTAAAAATGATGACTAATACCTTGAAGCGCACCCGGAAGACGACAGGCAGCCAGTGCAGCTCGCGCAGAAGTGGAGTTATGTGGGCAAATCTGGAGGTACCCAAGATTGCCCGCGCGGCTGCATTCTGAACCATCTGAAGTCTCCGGGTGCACCTCAAGGGGAGCCCCATGTAGAGAGAGTTACAATAGTCCAGTCGCGATGTCACGAGAGCATGAGTGACTGTGCGAAGGGCGTCCCGATCCAATAGGGGGCGCAACTGGCGAACCAGGCGAACCTGGTAAAACGCCCTCCTGGCCACGGCTGTCACTTGATCTTCCATGGACAGCCGGGCATCCAGGAGGACACCCAAGTTGCACGCCCCATCCACAGGGGCAAGATGTTTGCCCCCTATGGCCAGCGATGGAGTCAGCTGGTTGAATCGGGCAGCCGGAAACCACAGCCACTTGGTCTTGGTCGGGTTGAGCCTGAGTCCGTTACTTCCCATCCAGATCCGCACGGCTTCCAGGCACTGGCACATCACTGCTACGACAGGTGTTGCTGTTTTATAACATCCTTTATGACATAAAATACTCTGGTAGGTAGGTAGGCAGCTATAGGGATAGAGAGAGGGAAGGAGAAATGCAGTAGGTAGGTAGGTAGGTAGAGGGAGAGAGAGAGAGAGGGAGAAATACAGTAGGGGGATAGAGAGAAAGAGGGAGAAATATAGTAGGTAGGTAGGTAGGTAGGTAGGTAGAGGGAGAGAGGGAGAAATACAGTAGGTAGGTAGGTTGGAGGTTATATGGTGGTTGTGTGTACGTGTTTGTGTGTGCAGGTGTAGATCTACACAGATTGGTTGGCCATTTAACCAGACTGGCCACAGCAACACGTGGCCAGGAACGACTAGTAGCTTATACTTTTCAGAGGTCCGATATTGTTCTATGTACAATCCTTGTTTTATTGATTGCATGTAATAATCTAATTTTCTGAGATTGTGGATTTGGGGTTTTCATGAGCTGTACGCCATAATCATCACAATTATGACAAATCACGGCTTGAACTATCTTGCTTTGCATGTAATGAGTCTTATCTCATATATTAGTTTCACCTTTTAAGTTGCATTACTGAAATAAATGAACTTTTGCACGATATTCTAATTTTTCAAATTTCACCTGTATAAATCTCAAACCAAAAATGTGGATCATGAGAAATCCAAAGCGGTGGCAAACTAGTTGAGCACATAAACAGAGCACACCTTTTTAAAAAAAATAGTGACCACTTAACTCTGATTAATCCTTAACCAGAAGCAACATATAAGCATCTTATTTCTATACCATTCACACTGATGCAGCCACATTTGGAATACTGCATCCAGTTCTGGTTACCATAATGCAAAAAAGATGCTGAAGGCTAAACAAACTAGTTATGTTAAGCGTAACACTGAGAAGAATTCCAACATTTCAAGGGCTGTTACACGGAAGATGTGCTTTCACCATAGTACCTGAGAGTAGGAGAAGCAGCAACAACAGGTAGAAGCTCGTAAGGAGATCTAACCTGGAAATAAAGAGGAATTTCCTGGCAGTGAGAATTACAGTTGCTTGAAAAAGTATGTGAACCCCTTGGGATTATGTGGAGTTTTGCATGAATTGGTCATAAAATGTGCTCTGAACTTCATCTAAGTCACAACAATAACAAAACACAGTCTGCTTAAAATAATACTACACAAACATTAGATGTTGCCATGGTTTAATTGAACATAACATGTAAACATTCACAGTCCAGGGAGGAAAAAGTATGTGAGCCCCTAGCCCAGGCATGTCCAAAGTCCGGCCCGGGGGCCATTTGCGGCCCGGGGGTCGGTTTAATACGGCCCTCCAACAGCCCTCCCTGCTCTGTGTAAATGTGGCCCTCCCTTCCTCCCTCTGTCTCTGGGGCTGTGTGGCTGGGAGGGAGGTGGACGCGCGGCCCCAGAACGTGTGCTTGGTGCCTGCCGGAGGGAGCCGCGATGGAGACGCGACCGGCTTCCCTGCCTGACGCCCATGCTGGGCGACCTGCCGGGCGACAGCCTCGGTGGTGCTTAAGATGACGGTAGCCTTGGGTGCTTGCACAAGGTCGCCCGGCAGGGGCGTCAGGCAGGGAAGCCGGTCGCGTCTCCATCGCGGCTCCCTCCGGCGGGCACCACAGCTTGCGTTCACCTCCCTCCCAGCCACGCAGCCCCAGAACGTGCAGCTCCCGCCGCACAAGGTCGCCCGGCAGGGGCGTCAGGCAGGGAAGCCGGACGCGCGGCCTCAGAACGTAAGCCGTGGTGCCTGCCGGAGGGAGCCGCGATGGAGACGCGACCGGCTTCCCTGCCTGACGCCCCTGCCGGGCGACAGCCTCGGTGGTGCTTAAGGAGGAGGCGTCCGTAACCTCCGGCATACTGGCCCTTCTGCTGCTTCCCGGGGTGGGGGAGGGGAGGAGAGGGGAGAGAGGGAGTGACTGACAGACACAGAGAGAGACAGAAGGGGAGGGAGGGAAAGACAGAGAGACAGACAGAGACAGAGAGAAAGAGAGGGAGGGAGAGAGACGGAGAGAGACACAGATAGAGAATGACACAGGGAGGGATTGAATCGGAGACAGACGGGGAAAGAGGGAGAGACAGACATACAGAGAGAGGGAGGGAGAGACAGATAGATAGAGACTGATTAAGTGAGTGACAGACAGACAGACAGACAGACATACACACAGAGCGACAGAGAAAAAGAGAGAAAGAGAAAGAGAGAAAGAAAGAAAGAGAAAAAGAAAGAAAGAGAAAGAAAGAGAAAGAAAGAGACAGAAAAAGAGAGAGAGAAAGGAAGAGAAAGAGAGAGAAAGGGAAAGAAAGAGCGAAAGAGAGAGAGAGAAAGAGAGACAGAAAGAAAGAGAAAGAGAGAGAGAGAAAGAGAGAAAGAGAGAGAAATGGAGAGAGAGAGGAAGAAAGAGAGAAAGAGAGAGAGTGAGAGAGAAAGGGAGACAGAATGAAAGAGAAAAAGAGAGAGAGAAAGAAAGAGAGAAATGGATAGAGAGAGAGAGAGGAAGGGAGAGAGAGAGAGAGAAAGAAAGAGAGAGAGAAAGAGAAAAAGAGAGAGAGAAAGAAAGAAAGAGAAAGAGCGAGAGAAATGGAGAGAGAGGAAGAAAGAGAGAAAGAGAGAAAGAGGTAGGTAAATTTTTTTTAAATTTATTTTCAATACATTGTGAAAACTCAACTGTCAGTTGATCTTAATGTTATGAAATGAAAAGTATGTCATTTGCAATTAACTTGGCATAAAATAATTTATTTGCATTTAATTGTAATGGTTCAAAGAATGTTCGGAAAAATGTTCGGCCCTCCACCATGTTCACTTCATCCAATCTGGCCCTCTTTGAAAAAAGTTTGGACACCACTGCCCTAGCCTAATGACTTCTCCATGAGCTAATTGGAACCAGGAGTGAGCCAACCTTGACTCCAATCAGTGTGATGATATTGGATGTGTTGCTGACAGCTATCCTGCCCTTTAAAAACACACACCTGGTTTGGGTTTACTGGTTTCAAGAAGCACTGTCTGATGTGAACCATGCCTCACAGAAAAGAGCTCTCAGAAGACCTACGATCAAGAACGACCGTTGACTTACCTGAACGGTCCTTCTATGTGTGCTGCGAAGGGGAATCCAAAGCATGGGTTAAACCAGTCCTTTAGCCTAGACACTGAGTTATTAAAACTGTAGACCACGCCTCCTCTGTCTGGGCATGCTCAGTTTTTTTGCACGAAGGGAAGCCGTCTAGAACGCAGAATTCCGACCGGGAACAGAAAAGTCCGGTGACAGTCACAATCAAGACAGGTAAAAAGTCAAGGATCCTGAACAGCCGAAGCTGAACAGGCGGGGTTGGATTCCCCTTCGCAGCACACATAGAAGGACCGTTCAAGTAAGTCAACGGTCGTTCTCCTGTGTGCTGCTTTGGGGAATCCAAAGCATGGGACATGCCAAAGCAGTAACCTTCAGGGGCGGGACCGAGGCTGGTCAGGAGCTGCAGTTGTGGTGGCAACTCTCTGAAGCACTCTCCGCCCAAAGGCAGCCTCTGCTGAGGCATAAGAGTCAATCCAGTAGTGACGTATGAAAGGCGACGGAGACGACCATGTCGCAGCTCTACAAATGTCCTCCACTGACGCCTGGGTTGCCCAGGCCGCCGACGTGGCAGCACTTCTGGTCGAATGAGGGATGATCCTTCTAGGAGGCGGTCTCGAGCGGCTGTCATAAGCAAGGGCTATACACGCCTTCAACCAGCGCCCAATCGTGTTGGAGGATACCTTCAGGCCCATGGATGCAGGTTGAAATGATACAAATAGAGCCTCCGATCTCCGGAAAGAGGCCGTCCTCTTGATATAATGACGGAGAACCCTGCGAACGTCCAGGGTGTGCCACTGACGCTCCTGAGGCCAAGAGGGGTGAGGGCAGAAGTCCGGCAGGATTAGCTCCTGCGCCCTATGACACATGGTGTTGACCTTTGGCAGGAAGGCAGGGTCAAGACGAAGAATGACTCTGTTGGGATGAAAAATACAGAGATCCTCCAGAACTGACAAGGCAGCCAGTTCCGACACCCGCCGGGCAGACGTAATCGCCACTAAAAACAGCGTTGTCAAAGTCAACAATCAAAGGCTAAGAGTCCGAATCGGTTCAAATGGAGTCAAGGTGAGAGACTGAAGAACGAGGGACAAGTCCCACGTCGGATAACGGTGCACCACTGGCGGGCTGATGTTAGTAGCCCCTTTGAGGAAGGAACGCACCTTGGGATGACGAGCCAGTGAGCGGGAACGACCGCATGGTACTACTGTGGAGAGAGCTGCAAGCTGGCGTCGCAGTGTGGTAGGCGCGAGCCCCTTGTCTAGTCCCATCTGTAAGAAATCCAGGACCTGTGGCACAGACACCCGCAAGGGATTCACGGCCGACGCGCGGCACCAGGTGCAAAATGCGCGCCAAGAGGCCACATAAATCCGATTTGTCGATGGTCGGCGGGCCGCCTGAATCATATCAAGGACCTTGTCCGAGAAATGTTGCTCTAATACAGGCATGTCCAAAGTCCGGCCCAGGGGCCATTTGCGGCCCGGGGGTCGGTTTAATACGGCCCTCCAACAGCCCTCCCTGCTCTGTGTAAATGTGGCCCTCCCTTCCTCCCTCTGTCTCTGGGGCTGTGTGGCTGGGAGGGAGGTGGACGCGCGGCCCCAGAACGTGTGCTTGGTGCCTGCCGGAGGGAGCCGCGATGGAGACGCGACCGGCTTCCCTGCCTGACGCCCATGCCGGGCGACCTGCCGGGCGACAGCCTCGGTGGTGCTTAAGATGACGGTAGCCTTGGGTGCTCGCACAAGGTCGCCCGGCAGGGGCGTCAGGCAGGGAAGCCGGTCGCGTCTCCATCGCGGCTCCCTCCGGCGGGCACCACAGCTTGTGTTCACCTCCCTCCCAGCCACGCAGCCCCGGAACGTGCAGCTCCCGCCGCACAAGGTCGCCCGGCAGGGGCGTCAGGCAGGGAAGCCGGACGCGCGGCCTCAGAACGTAAGCCGTGGTGCCTGCCGGAGGGAGCCGCGATGGAGACGCGACCGGCTTCCCTGCCTGACGCCCCTGCCGGGCGACAGCCTCGGTGGTGCTTAAGGAGGAGGCGTCCGTAACCTCCGGCATACTGGCCCTTCTGCTGCTTCCCGGGGTGGGGGAGGGGAGGAGAGGGGAGAGAGGGAGTGACTGACAGACACAGAGAGAGACAGAAGGGGAGGGAGGGAAAGACAGAGAGACAGACAGAGACAGAGAGAAAGAGAGGGAGGGAGAGAGACGGAGAGAGACACAGATAGAGAATGACACAGGGAGGGATTGAATCGGAGACAGACGGGGAAAGAGGGAGAGACAGACATACAGAGAGAGGGAGGGAGGGAGAGAATCAGAGAGAGTGACACACACAGAGACAGGGAGAGACAGAGAGAGGGAGGGAGAGACAGATAGATAGAGACTGATTAAGTGAGTGACAGACAGACAGACAGACAGACATACACACAGAGCGACAGAGAAAAAGAGAAAGAGAGAGAAAGAAAGAGAAAGAAAGAAAGAGAAAGAAAGAGACAGAGAGACAGAAAGAAAGAGAAAAAGAGAGAGAGAAAGGAAGAGAAAGAGAGAAAAAGGGAAAGAAAGAGCGAAAGAGAGAGAGAGAAAGAAAGAGAGACAGAAAAAAAGAGAAAGAGAGAGAGAGAAAGAGAGAAAGAGAGAGAAATGGAGAGAGAGGAAGAAAGAGAGAAAGAGAGAGAGAGTGAGAGAGAAAGGGAGACAGAATGAAAGAAAAAGAGAGAGAGAAAGAAAGAGAGAAATGGAGAGAGAGAGAGAGGAAGGGAGAGAGAGAGAGAGAAAGAAAGAGAGAGAGAAAGAAAGAGAAAAAGAGAGAGAGAGAAAGAAAGAAAGAGAAAGAGCGAGAGAAATGGAGAGAGAGGAAGAAAGAGAGAAAGAGAGAAAGAGGTAGGTAAATTTTTTTTAAATTTATTTTCAATACATTGTGAAAACTCAACTGTCAGTTGATCTTAATGTTATGAAATGAAAAGTATGTCATTTGCAATTAACTTGGCATAAAATAATTTATTTGCATTTAATTGTAATGGTTCAAAGAATGTTCGGAAAAATGTTCGGCCCTCCACCATGTTCACTTCATCCAATCTGGCCCTCTTTGAAAAACGTTTGGACACCACTGCTCTAATAGGAACGCCCGCTCACATGCCATACGGCTAGCTGCAGGAGCTGTGGATTCGGATGAACGAGGGGCCCTTGCGTCAGAAAGATCCGGTCGTCCGCGATGCGCCATGGGTGAGACACGGACAGATGTATCAGGTCCGCATACCACGGACGTCTGGGCCACATTGGTGCCACAAGCAAGATCTCTGCCCTCTCCACTATGATCTTCTGGATGACGATTGGGACCAGCGGAAGCGGTGGAAACGCATAGAGGCCCTCCAGCCAGGGACTGCGGAGTGCACCTGTGCCTTCTGCTCCCGGAGTCAGGAATCTGGTGAAGTATCGTGCCAGCCACGCGTTGTGTGGCTGAGCGAACAGGTCCACCTGGGGTTGACCGAACCGGTGAACCAGTTCCTGGAACAGGGGTGGGTGGAGTCGCCACTCCGCCTGATCTACCGTGGCCCTGCTCAGCCAATTCGCCTGAACATTGGAGATTGCCGATATGTGTTCTGCCCGGAGCTACAGTAGATGCCTCTCCGCCCAATGATGGAGATGCTCCGCCTCCTGCATCAGGGCCTTGGACCGAGTGCCCCCCTGGCGGTTCACATGCGCCTTGGAGGCCACATTGTCTGTGAGGATGAGAACGTGTGCCGCACGTATCACAGGGTGAAATTCTCGAAGGGCCAGACAAATGGCTTGAAGCTCCAACCAGTTTATGCTGTTCCGCAGCTCCTGAGGAGTCCACCTGCCCTGCGCCACGCGGCCTTCGGAGTGGGCGCCGCATCCGAACAGGCTCGCATCTGTCGTCACCACGATACGGTCCAGCTCCTTGAACAGGCATCCCTTGAGAAGGCTGGATGACGTCCACCACCTGAGGGATTGTATCACTTTCGGGGGCAGACAAGTCTTGGCCTGCGAATGGCTGGTGTGGTCCCGTTGGAAGGGAAGCAGGAACCATTGGAGCGGACGGGCATGGAATCGCGCCCAGGGAACTACGTCGATGCACGATATCATCTTCCTGAGTAACTGGGAAAGGATGGCTAGGGAAGACGACCTCAGCCGGAGCACTTGATTTGCCAAGAGTTGTATGCTTTGACGCCTCTCCTGTGAAATGGACACGATGCAGCTGTCCGAGTTGATGACTGTCCCCAAATGCAGAAGGGATCTGGTGGGACGAAGATGGCCCTTTGGGAAGTTCAAAACAAAGCCGTGAACCTGGAGGGTGTCGATGGTGAGCTGCAGGTCACGGAAGGCTTGGTCCCGGGAAGACGAAAGCAGCAAGATGTCGTCCAGATAACAATTGACCCGTACGGGCACTGCACTCAGGGAAGCTGCAACAACCGCCAGAAGTTTGGTGAAAGTTTGCGGGCCGACGACAGGCCGAACGGGAGGGCCCGGTACTGGTAGTGGCGGCCGGCGAAGTGAAAGCGCAGGAACCTTCGGTGTGCCAGGTGGATAGGCACGTGGAGGTAGGCCTCCTTTATGTCAATAGAGGTCAGCAAGTCGCCCTGGCGGATGGAATAGTGTGCCATCCCCCCGAGTTCTTGGGAACTAGGAACAGGATGGAATAGAAACCTAGCCCTGCCTGCCATTTAGGAACTTCCTCGATAGCATGGATGTCCAAAAGGTGATTGATCTCGGCATCCATAAGACGCCACTTGGTTTGGCATCTTGGCACTGGGCATCTGGTGAAGCGTCCCGGGGGCATGGAGAGAAATTCTAGAACTAGGCCCTGGCTCACGGTTTGTAGGGCCCAGGCGTCTGAGGTGGTAAAGGCCCATTGGTGGGCGAACGACGCTAGACGCCCGCCAATAGGGCCCGACCCGTGCGAGTCATCGGTACCTGCGAAAGGACCGATTTCCAGAGCCCCGAAATGGCCGCCTAGCCTGGGATTGGTTGGATTGCTGCCTATTCCTGTCCCTACTAGCGGCATGGTCCTGACCCCTGTCCTGCGTAGGCACGTATGGTCTGGTGTATTGCTGGGCATAAGGCACCGTGGTAAACCCGTAGTCTCCCGTCCGAAGGACTGCCTACGAAAATAGGGCTGGGGCCTCCGGTCCGAACGCCTATGTACCGAAGGGAGTACCTTCCTCTTATCCCTAGTTTCAATCAAAATGGGATCTAGCACGGCACCAAAAAGAGAACCCCCTTTGAAAGGGGTGGAAGCCAGGCGCCACTTAGAACGGACATCCGCCTGCCACTGGCGGAGCCAAAGTAGGCGTCGGGAGGCCACATTAGATGCCACCGCCCGGGAAGCGAACTTGGCCGCTGTGAGCGTGGCATCCGCTGAAAATTCCAGAGTCGCCACCAGCTTGTTAACATCCTGGTGAAGACGGAGGTCCTCAGGGGCCAATCTAGCCTGCAATTGCCTCAACCAGAGCAAGGAGGTCCTATTGAAAAAGGATGCTGCCGTGGCAGCCCTCAAAGCCCAGGCGGAGGCCTGGTGTGTCTTACGAATGACCAGCTCCGCCTTGAGGTCCTCAGCCTTGAGACCCTCCGAAATCTCAGAAGGAATTAAGGCTGGAGAAGCCAAAGCTGCCACTGGTGGATCAACAGTTGGAAATTGTAAGAGTGTCCAATTCGGATGTGGAAGCATACAGCTTCCTGTCCCCGTTGCTGGGCGGAGAAACAGCGGTGGGCTGTTCCCATTGCTTTTGGACCATATCCATAAACAGCCTGGGACAAGGGATGAGATCCTGTTCCCTGATCTGTTCTGCAAAGAGGCGGTTAGTAGCCTCCAACCCCACATCTGTGCTTGCCTGGGCAGAGGCCCCACCCATGTTGGTGGAGGCCTTGGCCTTAAACAAAAGGGACTTAAAGAGGCTCGGGGCAAATAATCCAGTATGTAGGGAAGATCCCTGATCCAGGCCTTCATCATCAGAAAGTTCAAGGTCAGGTATCTCCCCCTCCTCAATCAGCTCGAGACCATCACTGTAGTGAGAGTGAGCAGGCGAGGCCTGGTCTGCAAGAGGAGCCGAAAGTTCCCTGGTCATGGCCAAAGGTGCAGGGCGAGGGGCCCTGCGTTGCATTTCTGCATCTACTCCCTGGGAAATAGCAGCAGCTATCATGCTGCGTATGCTGGGGGAAAGGGCCTCCCCCGACTCCTCCTCAGGCCTAAGCCCTGCAGCTGTAGGAGTGAAGGTGGCTGATACTCCAGGCCTCAAAGGCCTGGGGCTTGAGATGGTTGCAGCTAGGCCCGAAGGATCCTGAGCCTGGGAAATCACCCCCGCAGACTGATCTCCGATCTCCATGGCAACATCAGGAGACCACCCACGCACCGGGGCAATACCTCGGGTAAAACTGGGGGGGGGGGAGCTCAGGGTGCAGCACAGGGGGGGCCCTGGGGGCCATGCGGCCCGCAGCACTAGCCTTCCCTTTATCTCCCTTCTTTGTGGCTTTCCCCACAGCCACAGACGAATCACGCGGTGGGAGGGAGGAGGCCCTGGTGGCTGATCTACTCGCCCTCGAAGAAGGTGGAGGAGGGAGAAAGGAGGGGCCAGCGCCCTCATTAACTGCCTGTTGCTCCGACATAAGGAGAGATTTGAAAAGGCTCAACCCAGAATCGAATAGAGAAACCTGCTAGAAATAGCCAGCCGAAGCAAGGCCTACAGATTCTCAATGCAGAGACAGAGGAGGGGAACCTTCCACTTCTACCACAGGCGAGACAAGGTGGCTCCACGAGGGGAAAAGCCCAGATCACGCCTGCGCAGGAAAAACCTGGCGCGAAAAGCCCCTGCCAATGGCTGCCTCCAGAAGCAGAAACAGCGGCAGATTCAAAAACGCGACCCAAAATGGCCGCTCCCAAAGCGCGCGCCCCATCCGGAGCGGAGAAAAGGCAGCCCCACCAGAAAAGGCTCTCCCAGCCTTAGAAGCAATTCCAAACGCCGCACAGAAGAAACGGAGACCGGCAGGGGGGAGGGGGGGCGCTAGGGAGAGGCTCGAAGACACGGAGCCCAAAAGGCCCCCTGCTGCTTTAAATACAAACGTGGCAGAGCCCAAAAGGCCCCCTGCTGCTTTAAATAACAAAAGCGGCTGGCTCCCTGATATTCAGGCGGCGAACCAGCCGTAATTCAAGGGAGGAACTTGCAGGCGGTGAACCAACCTGGCCAGAAACAACTGCAAAACGCCAACTCCCTGGGCCACGGAAGCCTCCAGGAGGGAAAACAAATGCAAAACTTACAGTGAAGAATCTCAGAAGTCTCCAAACTCTTCATAAAATAAACGAAGGTTTTTAACACAAACTCAAAGAAATAAGAAATAAATAGAAAAGAAATAATTAAACCCATTGTTGTCAAGTTTTCCTGGAGAGGAAAATTGTGTCTTTAGGCTGAACTGAGTTATAAAAAAACTGAGCATGCCCAGACAGAGGAGGCGTGGTCTACAGTTTTAATAACTCAGTGTCTAGGCTAAAGGACTGGTTTAACCCATGCTTTGGATTCCCCAAAGCAGCACACAGGAGAATTGTTGACTTGCATGAAGCTGCAAAGGGTTACAAAAGTATCTCCAAAAGCCTTGATGTTCATATATCCACGGTAAGACAGACTGTCTACAAATGGAGAAAGTTTAGCACTGTTGCTACTCTCCCTAGGCGTGGTCGTTCTGTAAAAATGACTGCAAGAGCACAGCGCAGAATGCTTCATGAGGTAAAGAAGAATGCTAGAGTGTCAGCTAAAGACCTACAGAAATCCCTGGCACATGCTGACATATTTGTTGACACATAATAAGGAAAACATTAAACAAGAATGGAGTACATGGGAGGACACCACGGAGGAAGCCATTGCTGTCCAAAAAAAATATTGCAGCACGTTTGAAGTTTGCAAAAGAGCACCTGGATGTTCCACAGCACTACTGGCAAAATATACTGTGGACAGATGAAACCAAAATTGAGTTGTTTGGGAAGAACACACAACATTATGTGTGGAGAAAAAAAGGCACAGCACACCAACAGCAAAACCTCATCCCCACTGTAAAACATGGCAGAGGGAGCATAATGGTTTGGGGCTGCTTTGCTGCCTCAGGGCCTGGATGGATTGTTGTCATTGATGGCAACATGAATTACAGAGTTTATCAAGACATTTTGCAGGAAAACGTACGACCATCTGTCCGCCAACTGAAGCTCCGCAGAGGATGGGTGATGCAACAGGACAATGACCCAAAGCATACAAGTAATTCAACAAAAAAATGGCTTCAACAGCACAGAATGACCATTGGCTTACCTGAAGGGTCCATCTCTGTGCACTTCCGCAGTGTCCAAGGAAAGGGTTAAAATTCTGTCCCACTGCCCACGAACTGGATTGAGAAACTTCTTAGTTATGCCTTCCCTTCCCATAATCCTCAGTTTTTTCAATGAAGGAAGACACATTGAGATAAATTTCTCAGAAGAAACGTTTTACTAGCAAAAACCGTAAGAAAGATAAAACAAGCACACAAGGCAACAACAACAATAAATAACCCAACAAGGGAGGGATTGGACACTGCGGATGTGCACAGAGATGGACCCTTCAGGTAAGCCAATGGTCAATCTCCTGTGCACTTCCTTCAGTGTCCAAGGAAAGGGACATGCCCAAGCAGTAATGTCACTGGGGGGGGGGGGGGGGGACAAACCCCTGTAAACACAACCATATAGATGCTGGTATTGCTGGCTTCGGGGATTTTCCCATGTATAAGGCATAGAAATGTTATTGCAACGTTTCGACAAGATCTCACTTGTCATCATCAGGCAGGCTTCTGTCTGTGACTGTGACTGACAGTCACAGACAGAAGCCTGCCTGATGATGACAAGTGAGATCTTGTAGAAACGTTGCAATAACATTTCTATGCCTTATACACGGGAAAATCCCCGAAGCCAGCAATACCAGCATACCTACACCCGTGAAAATCTACGAAAACAACCATATAGATCCGTCAAGAGACGGGTGCCACTACCCGCTGAAGAACCCGGCGCCCGAAGGCAGCATCAGCGGATGCGTATTTGTCCAACTTGTAATGTCTAACAAACAAGGAAGGTGTCGCCCAGGTGGCAGCCCTGCAAATCTCCTCGATAGGGGCCATAGAGGCCCAGGCCGCCGTGGTTGCTGCACTCCTGGTGGAATGTGCAGTCAGGCCCGAAGGCTTAGGGCGACCCTGGTGTTCCTGGCCGGCAGGAAGGAAACGAACAACGTCTCGGAACGGTGGAAGGAAGCCGTGCGTTTGATGTAGCGCTTCAGGACCCTACTAACATCGAGGGTATGCCAGCGGCGTTCCCTAGGGTGAGCAGGGTGAGGGCAGAAATCGGGGAGCACAAGTTCCTGCGTGCGGTGGAAAATGGAGTTGACCTTAGGGATGAAACTCGGGTCAAGGTGGAGAACCACTCTGTCCCTGTGGAAGGTACACAGCTCCTCTCTGACGGAAAGCGCGGCCAATTCCGACACCCTCCATGCCGAGGTAATGGTGACCAGGAAGACCGTCTTGAAGGAGAGGTGTCTGAGGGAAGAAGCCTTGAGAGGCTCTAACAGGGATGCAGATAAGGCCCTGAGCACGACCGACAGGTCCCAGGATGGAAAACGATGGACCACCGGGGGTCGAAGATTCACAGCTCCCCTGAGAAAGGCTCGAACGCTGGGATGGTGATTTAGCGGTTGGGCCGAATCAATGGAGAAGACGGTAGCCAGGGCAGCGACTTGTCGCCTCAAGGTGTTCGGAGCGAGTCCCTTATCAAGGCCAACCTGGAGAAAGTCCAGGATGTCGGGCAGAGAGGCGGAAAGAGGAGCCAGACGATGTTGCGCACACCAGCCAGAAAAAGCCGACCAGGTAGCCCCATAGATCATAGTGGTGGAAGGGCATCTGGCCGCCTGGATGGTGCATATGACCGGATCAGAGAACCGTGCCCCAACTAGGAGATCCCGCTCAATTGCCAGACGGTTAAGTTGAGCCACTGGGGCTCGGGATGTTGAACCGCGCCCTGGCTGACCGAGACCAGGTGTGGGGGAAGTCTCCAGGGCTGGCGGACAGAGAGGTTGCAAAGATCGGCGAACCAGGTCCGACGCGGCCAGTAAGGGGCCACCAGGATGACCTCCGCTTGCTCCTGCAGAATCTTCCGAATGACCCGTGGCAAGACGGGCAACAGGGGGAATGCATAAAGTAGGCCCTCGGGCCAGGGAGAGTGGAGGGCATCCATCCCCTCCGCCTGGGGAGACCGGTATCTGGTGAAGAAACGGGGAAGTTGGGCATTCTCCTAGGTGGCGAACAGATCCACGAGGGGGGAGCCGAACCGCAGACACAGCTGGTGGAACGTGTCCGGGTGAAGGCGCCACTCTGATGGATCCAGAGTGGTCCGGCTCAACCAATCCGCTCGAACATTGTCTACCCCGGAGATGTGCTCCGCCCGGATGGAGCCAAGATGACGTTCCGCCCATCTCCCCAAGGCCATAGCCTCCGACATCAGCGCGCTGGACTTGGTTCCGCCCTGGTTGTTGATATGGGCCTTTGCTGCCATGTTGTCCATGCGCACAAGAACATGGCGACCCTGCAAGTCCGTGTGCAGACGACGTAGGGCAAGGCGAACGGCCCTCAGCTCCAGCCAATTGATGTTGTGAGCTAGGTCGCGGGCGGACCATCTGTCTTGGACCATCTTGTGTTCGAGATGGGTCCCCCACCCGAACAGACTGGCGTCCGACGTGAGTACCACCCGTTCGGACACACAGAACAGCGAGCGCTTGGTCAACGCCGGTGACAGCCACCACTTGAGGGAACTCAGGACCTTGGGAGGGAGGCGCAGCCCAGCTCTGGAGTTGCTGGCATTGGCGCCTGCTCCCGCGACGGTGATTGAATTACAATGTCGTCGAGGTAGCATTGCATGCGAATGGGGCATTTCCTGAGGTCCGCCACCACCGTGGCCAGCAACTTGGTGAACACTCTTGGCAGGGAGGATAGACCGAAGGGGAGCGCCCGGTACTCTTAGTGCCGGCCTGCGAAGAAGAACCGAAGGAAGCGGCGGTGGACCAGCCGAATCGGGACGTGTAGGTACGCCTCCCTCAGGTCGATGGACGTCATCAGATCCCCTGGACGGAGACAGCCCAGGATCGACTGAAGTGATTGCATTTTGAACTTTTTGTATGCAATGTGAAAATTTAGATCCTTTAGGTCCAAAATTGCCCTCCACCCCCCTGAACTCTTTGGAACCAGAAAGAGAATTGAATAGAACCCCCTCCTCTCCTGACCCAGGGGAACGGTTTCTATGGCTCCGATTTCCAGCAGGTGTTGAATCTCTGCAATCATGAGACCCCTCCTGGTGGCGCACCTGGGGGTGGGACAACGAAGAAAACGATGGGGAGGGTGAGAAATGAACTCTAGGGTGAGACCGAACCGAACTGTCTGCAGCACCCACGCATCCGACGTGGTCGCCTCCCACTGATCTGCGAACAGCTGGAGGCGGCCCCCTATGGGAGCTCGGGAGTGGTGGTCACTTATTGCGACGGAATGGCCTGTTGGCCTGTCCACCGCGAAAGGGGCGCCTATTGTACGGCTGGTGGCGGTACCTGTCCCTGTACGGTTGCCTGTCTTGCCCGCGGTCGGAACCCTGGGACTAGTTGTGGGAAAAGGAGGTAGAGGCAGATGTAGAGGGCTGAGAGTCTGAGGCCTTGAAACCCTGCCTGCGAAAGGAGGAATTCCTACGATCCTGCTTGCGGGACACCGAGGGCATGATCTTGCGCTTGTCCTTGTTCTCAATGAGAACAGACTCCAGGGAATCCCCGAACAACTTGCCACCCTTAAAGGGAGCCGAAGCCAGCTTCCATTTGGAACGCATATCGGCATTCCAATGCCGGAGCCAAACCAGGCGGCGTGATGTCACATTGGAGGCCATGGCGTGAGAGGCGAGCTTGGTGGTATTAAGTGAGGCATCTGCGGTGTATTCCACCGCAGGCATGATTTTGTGGACATCCTGACGGAGACGGGAATCACCCTGGGGTACGCGTTTAGGCAACTGACAGAGCCAGGCAATGGAGGCCCTGCTGAAAAAGGAAGCAGAGGTCAAGGCCCTAATGGCCCAGGCAGCTGCCTGGTGGGTCTTGTGACAAGAATGCTCCGCCCTTTTATCCTCCGCCTTGAGGCCTTCAAGGAGCTCGGGGGGAAGGATGGAATTTGAGGTCATGGTGGCAACAGGAGGATCTACCTCGGGGAGCTTGAGCAGTTCCTCCATGGTGGAATCCACAGAATAAAGCTGCTTGTCCGTGGCACCTGGAGAAGTCCAGGTAGCCGGCTGAATCCATTGGCGTTGCACAATGGATTTGAACAGCTTCGGGGCCGGAATCAATTCCTGAGGCTGGTCCTCATCCTCAAATAAACCTCCGCTAGGATCCTCAGGGTCAACAGACTCTTGAGGAAGAGAGGGGGCCTGAGGGGGCGGAGGAGTGGTATTCATATGAGTGATGACCTTGGCCTTGTACAGGATAGATTTTAAGAAGGAAGGCTTAAACAGGCCCTTGAAAGCGGGCTTGTCCGCTGCTCTCCCCTCGTCCTCAGATAATTCTGGTTCAGCGAGGTCATCCACCTCACACGGATTTGGCCGTAACCAGTGAGGGCTGAGGAGAAGCAGCTCTGGGGGGCCTGGTTCTGCCCCTGGGAGCCTGGGAGGAGGCCTCCTCCCGTTCCTTGAGGTCCTGAGCAATGCCCTGAGAAATGGCCGAAGAAATGACTTCCCTCATTTCCACAGAAAGGGAAGCCCCCCTGTCCTCCACATGACGGGTTTGGGGCAAGGGCAAAACAGGTTGCAATGCTGGGGGAAATGCCAGAGGTGCCTGATAAGCAGAAGCCTCATTCCCAGTGTCCTCACAGTCAAACAGGTCCATCCCACTCCCAATGGAGGGCGAAGGAGACCTGGAACCACCCTGGGAGTGATCAGAGGAGATATCCCGGTCCTCATCCCTGGATGAATGAGCAGCCTCATGCTCCATAGGAAGTACAGCTTCCTCAACGCGGTGCACCTGGGCTGTAGTGGTAAGCTGCCTCTGAGACCTCTCAAAGTGGCGATCAAGGGCCTTTTGGCGCCTTGCTTCCAATTTCTCCTGGGCTGAAGGGTCCCCCCTTGCATAAGGGCCCCTTACAATCCCCTTGATGGCCTCCCTAGCCGCCCTCCCAGCCTTCCTGGTGTAGGGCCTATCCTCTCTGGGGGGAGGGGTGCGATCAGGAAGCTCCTCAATCCCCTCATCCCCCACGCTGACTGCAGGAGTAGCCATAGCCAGAAAAAAACTATCTCCCGGGCTGGCTACGTTTAGGGATCGGCTGGACAAGAGAGGAGGAGGCTCAAAAAGGGAAAAGACCCAGGGCTCGTGGAGGAAGGCAAGCTGCCTAAGCCTCCGAATGCCCAGCACTTGCCCGACCGCTGGAGGCTGTCTCCGATGATGGTGTCTCGTTGGCGGCAGAGGGGAGACCGTTGGTGGCAGAGCGAGACTCGTTGGCGGCAACAGAGCTTTGCGTGCCAAAATCGCTGGCTGCGCACGCGCAAAATGGCCGCACCCAGGGCGACCACATTGTTCTCAGCTGGGAACTGCCGGGCGCGGCCGCCGCTGTCTCCCCCGACGATCCGCGGTGTGGAAGGCCTCCCAATCGCCGGATGGGCCACCGAAACCTCGGACGGACCCGCTGGTGTCATCCACGAAGAGCGCGACGATCTCCAGCTGGTGGAAGCGGCGGGGAGGCGAGGAGGAGCGCGCCGCTCCAAGGAGCGAAAACCGGCTCCAAACGGCAAGGCTTTTGTGAGGCAGGCTACAGGTTTCAAAATAAAAGTCCCAGCAAAACAGCTATCTGGAAGGGAAGATCAGTGTCCAAGGAAGGAAAAAAATTACACTAATAAAAACTAAACTAAAAATGAAAGAAATACAAAACCAATTAACTAAGAACTTAATATTAAGAGAGACAAAATTTCCATCCGATAGGCTTGTAGACTGAATTGAAAAACTGAGTATTATGGGAAGGGAAGGCGTGACTAAGAAGTTTCTCAATCCAGTCCGTGGGCAGTGGGACAGAATTTTAACCCTTTCCTTGGACACTGAAGGAAGTGCACAGGAGATTACACCTTCTTGAGTGGCCCAGTCAGAGTCCTGACCTCAACCCGATTGAAATGCTGTGGCATGACCTTAAGAGAGCGATTCACACCAGACATCCCAAGAATATTGCTACACTGAAACAGTTTTGTGAAGAGGAGTGGTCCAAAATTACTCCAGATCGTTGTGCAGGTCTGATCTGCAACTACAGGAACCGTTTGGTTGAGGTTATTGCTGCCAAAGGAGGGTCAACCAGGTATTAAGTCCACTGGTTCACATACGTTTTCCTCCCTGCACTGTGAATGTTTACATGTTATGTTCAATTAAACCATGGCAACATTTAATGTTTGTGTAGTATTATTTTAAGCAGACTGTGTTTTGTTATTGTTGTGACTTAGATGAAGTTCAGAGCACATTTTATGACCAATTCATGCAAAACTCCACGTAATCCCAAGGGGTTCACATACTTTTTCAAGCAACTGTAAGCAACAGTGGGATAAGCCTGCCTCCTGGAGTTGTGGCTGATCCATCATTGGAGCTTTTCAAGAAAAGATTGGACAACCATTTGTCCAAGATTGTTTGAGGATTCCTGCCTTGGGCAGTAGGTAGAACTAGAAGACCTCCAAGGTCACCTACCAACCCTATGATTCTATGATACGTGGGTGTAAGTAATGTTATTAATATCTTTCTTTTGGTTGCCTGCAAACCTAGGGAAAAATAGTTGTTATCCCTGAGGCAATCCTACTTGCTACCCTTCTCCATAACTCCATGATAATTTTTTTAATCAGTGGCTTGTTTCCCTTCTGAGATAAAATTTATTTCCTCACTATATTTATGCCCATCTTTCTGCCAAAATTGACAGTCCAGGCAACTAAAAGTATGAATAAAACCAAATAAAACCAATAAAACCTTTGGTGTGATAAGTGGGTTTGGCTGTTGAGTTGACGCATCTGAAGCTCAACATGGAATGTTCCAGCCATTCAGAAGTGTTCTGTGGTCAACAATAACCAAATTTGAGCTCAAAATAGTGATTTAAACTTGAAATTGAGTCAAGAGGCAATGAAATAGAAAGAAAATATATTGGATATATTTGCCGCCTTCAGTTAGTTGTAAAAATAATAAACCCAGGATATAAATAAATGCATTTTCAAAGTGACCCAAACAATTGATTTCAAACTCAACTATGTTGAGTTCTAAACATTATTCTATTTATTCACCAAAGGCCTGTCAAACTAAAATTAATTTTCCCTGAAAAGGGCACTCACAAGGTTAACAATATTGGGGTGGGGTGGGGTGGGTGATGGCATCATTTAGTGACAGAAATCCCTGTCCCAACTGTGGTCATTAAATTGAGGACTAGCTGTATTTTAAAAACTACCTTAAGTCTGTTTCAAGGCTTTTACTATAGTTTGTGTACATTTCTTAACTCAGTGCAAAATGATAGACATCTGTGCTGCCAATTTTCAACATGACTAGTAGTCAGTGATCAGGGACTCCTGGACCAGATTGGGTCTAAAATGGCAGGTGCTAAAAGCTCTACATGGCTTGCATTAATATATGTATTAGATATATTAGATATATTAGATACCCAATTAGATACCTGATATATCTGATGCATACACATTAACGCCACCTCTGGAAGCCATCTCCTGGCTGCCTGCCATCTTATGTGTAGCATTACATCATTGCAAGTGGGTCTTTTCAAACAGAGGACCCCAGGCACAGAATATTCTTCTAAGGCAAATTTGGCCAACTTCCTTAGGTTATCAGCAAAAACCACTTAGGCTTTTTTTTTTCTTTTTTTCAGATTTCAATTTTTTTATTATTATTATTATTATCATTCCCATTTCAAAAACATTCATTGATATACATTCTTATAAATACTATTTAACATTTATCTATTCATCATTAATCTCTATACACATTCTTACATATATACTATATGATACAGTTTGGATCGCTTTCTTGCCACCCCGTGTCTCCATCTTATTTTGCAACAGCCTCACTCCTACTTTCTCAAGCTCCCTTCTCTGCCTTCTTGTTTCCTCCTCTCATTTTTCCTCTCTTCTCCCTTTTTCCCCTCTCTTTCCTCTCTCTCTCCTCTCTTCTTTCTTATCCTCTCTCCTACACTTAATTCCCCACCCTTACTTTCTCTACTTTACCCTTTCTTCCTTTCCCTCCTCGTCTCTCCTCTTTCCGTTGTTGCCTTTGCTTGTTTATTTTCTCTGATGGGTTCTGGGGGTGGCGTTTCAACGTTCCAAACTTAATATATATATTTTCCCTTAAAATAAATTTCTATTAAACAATAATTCACATAAACATTGAAACAAAGACTGAGGAGTTTAATACCTCCTCCAATTTTAGTCCAATTCATTCCAAGCTGATAGGTCTTATACACATCTTACAGTCGTCTTATAAATCCCTAATTCTCAATATTTCTCCTACACTTCTAATAATAGCTGTTTATTAAAGTTTATATAGAGAAAAAGATTCAAAAAACAATTATTGACTAAATCTTAACCACTACTCCCATTAAAATCCGACACTCTGTTTCCCAGCCATAGATACCAGAAATCCCAACTTTTATTAAAGAGCGATTCACTTTTCCCTTTAAGAATATGCGTCATCCTGTCCGCTTCTGCACATCGTAGGATCTTATCCAGGACCTGTTGGTTCGTTGGGATTTCCTTTGACTTCCAGTATTGCGCGTATGTCATGCGTGCCGCTGTTGTGATGTGTATTAATAAGTACCATGCATCTTTAGGTACTTCTCTTGGCTTTATCCCCAACAGAAATATAACTGGGTCCAATTGAAAATCAAATCCTGTGATTTCTAACAACCAATTTTTGATAGTAGTCCAGTACCTTTTAACCTTTGGGCAGGTCCACCACTGGTGAAAGAAGGTGCCCCTGGCAGAGTCACATTTCCAACATTTGTCGGATGTAGCAGGGAACATTTTGGAAATCCTTGCTGGGGCCAGGTACCATCTATAAATCATTTTGTAAATGTTTTCTTTAAATGCCGTCGCTAATGTGTTTAGTGTTTTTGGTCCAAATTTGTTCCCATTCCATTGGTTCTATCATTCGGCCAACGTTCTTCCCCCAAGCAATCATAATACCTTTTACAGAGTCCCCTTCCGTCTTATGGAGCAAAAAGAAATTGTAAACTTTACAGATAAATTTACTATCCTCACCCCAAATGATCTTATCTAGTTCCTGTGGTGATATATCTATTCCAAATTCCTGCTTATCCTTATTGAATCTTGAACTCATCTGTAAATATAACCACCACTCTAATTCTATTCCCTCAGTGCGTAACTCCTCTCTAGACTTTAGGTTCCCCCGAACATCTGAAAGATCTTTGTATCTCAAATTCCTATTTAGGTTAATAATAATAATAATAAATTTTATTTATAGACCGCTTCCTCTCCCCAAAGGGACTCGGAGCGGGTTATGGAGTGTCGAATACGTTACCGCTTCTAAGGGGGCGAACCAGCAAGGAATCTTCATATATAGCCAGCCTTTCACCTTCTGCCAGGATTTTATTAATATGCCTCTAATATAATGATTAGAAAACATTTTATATTGGCTATCCTTCTTTGGCCGTAGGTAGGCATGCCAGCCTTGGGGTAGATTATACCCTTCAATGGTTAGAACCCGTCTTCTTGAGAGTTGTATCCAATCCCTAATCCAAGCTAAATTAGAGGCATGATAATAGAGCTCCCAATAAGGAAGTCCTAATCCTCCGCTCATCCTGTGCTCCTGAAGCATTCTCCTTTTTATCCGTGGTTTCCTGCCAGCCCATACAAATTTACTGACTATTCTTTCCAATTTATTAAAAAAACATTATCTAATTTGACTGGGGCATTTTGGAATAAGTACAGCCACTTTGGTAGAATATAAGCCTTAATCACTGCGATATGTCCTAAAATTGAGAGTTGAATATTTCTCCAAGTACTTAATTTTTTCTCCATCTCCATCAATAATTTCTGATAATTCAACTCTTTTATTGATGGGCATTTAGCGGTCAGCCAGATACCTAAGTACTTGACCTTTTTAACAATTTGTATCCCTGTAACCTCTTGAAGTTGTGTCTGTAGATTAGCTCCCATATTTTTGACCAAGAACTTAGTTTTATCTCGGTTAATTTTTAAGCCAGCTACTTCTCCAAAACCAGTAATTTCATCCAAAACCACTTAGGCTCTTAATCTTCAATGACAATGTTGTGTTTCTTTGGTTTCAAGAAGCATGCAACAATTTCACTCACCACTGGCTCTGAAGGCCAAGCCGACTGTTGCTGGGGCCTGGGGCCGTGCTGTCTGACTGGTGAAGCCGCAGTCGCCAAGAGTTTTGCTATCATCCAGCAGCTGATCATCCTGGAAAATGGGGTAATTTGTACCATGATGCAAGAGAAGTCTCTTTTAAAAAAATCTGGTAATCATGAACTACTACTACTTAGATGTGTAATTCAAATCAAGAAATTAGTCAATTAGACTACAAGCTCTAGTTAGGACATGGTTTAACTGTCCTATGCACATCAAATTGCCATAGAGTTGGGGGCAAAGGATAGAATACAGGTATTTCTCGACTTACAACAGTTCATTTAGCGAACATTCAAAGTTATAACACACTGAAAAAAGTGACTTACGACCATTTCTTCCAGTTACGACCTTTGTAGCATCCCCATGACCAAGTGATCAAAATTCAGATACAACAGAATAGAATAGAATAGAATAACAGAATTGGAAGGGACCTTGGAGGTCTTCTAGTCCAACCACCTTCTAGTCCAACCCCCTGGTTAGGCAGGAAACCCTATAGCATTTCAGACAAATGATTATCCAATCTCTTCATAAAAACTTCCAGTGTTGGAGCATTTACAACTTCTGGAGGAAAGTTGTTCTATTAATTAATTGTTCTAACTGTCAGGAAATTTCTCCTCAGTTCTAAGTTGCTTCTCTCCTTGATTAGTTTCCACCCATTGCTTCTTGTTCTACCCTCAGGTGCCTTGGTGAATAGCTTGACTCCCTCTTCTTTGTGGCAGCCCCTAATATTGGAACACTGCTATCATGTGTACCCTGGTCCTTCTTTTCATTAAACTAGACATACCCAGTTCCTGCAAACTGTTCTTTATATGTTTTAGTCTCCAGTCCCCATATCATCTTTGTTGCTCTTCTTTGCGCTTTCTAGAGTCTCTACATCTTTTTTACATCATGGCGACCAAAACTGAATGCAGTATTCCAAGTGTGGCCTTACCAAAACATTATAAAATGGTATTAACACTTCATGTGATCTTGATTCTATCCCTCTGTTTATGCAGCCTAGAACTGTGTTGGCTTTTTTGGCATCGGCTGCACACTGCTGTCTCATATTTAAATGGTTATTATTATTATTTATTTATTTATTATTATTTATTTAGATTTATAGAACCGCCCTTCTCCATTGAAATGGACCCTTCTCCATTGAAATAAATAACAATAAATACAGAGTAATTAAAAGTAAATTAAACTAAAAGCCTGTGCTAAAAATCCCAATTAAAATTCTAAAATACATTTACTCATTGGCTAAGCTAGACCGGCTTGATGGAACAGATAAGTCTTAAGTGAGCGGCGAAAGAGGGGAAGGTCTGTGATGGTCCGAAGTTCGGGGGGTAGGTCGTTCCAGAGGGATGGCCCAGCCACTGAGAAGGCCCTCCCCCTGGGCACCGCTAGCCGGCATTGGCCGGCGGATGGTACCCTGAGGAGGCCCTCCCTATGGGAGCGGATCGGACGGAGGGAGGTATGCGGCAGGAGATGGTCCCGCAAGTAGCTAGGCCCCGTGCCATGGAGCAATTTAAAGATGGTAACAAGCACCTTGAAGCGCACCCGGAAGGCCACCGGCAGCCAGTGCAGCTCACGCAGGAGAGGTGTTACGTGGGAGCTTCGAGATGCTCCCAAAATCCCCCGCGCGGCCGCATTCTGTACTAACTGGAGCCTCCAGATGCACCTCAAGGGGAGCCCCATGTAGAGAGCGTTACAGTAGTCTAGGCGGGACGTAACGAGCGCTTGAGTGACTGTGCGGAGGGCGTCCCGGTCCAGAAAGGGGCGCAACTGGCATACCAGGCGTACCTGGTAGAAAGCCCCCCTGGTCATGGCCGCCACCTGGTCATCCAGGGACAGCCGAGAATCCAGGAGGACACCCAAGTTGCGGGCCCTTTCCACGGGGGCCAGTGATTCGCCCCCGATGACCAGCGATGGAATCAGTTGGCCATGCCGGGGCGCCGGGAGCCACAGCCACTCGGTGTTGGACGGGTTGAGCCGAAGTTTGTTGCTTCCCATCCAGACCCGCACGGCTTCCAGGCACTGGGACATCACCTCGACGGCATCGTCGGGGTGGTTGGGGGTAGATATGTACAGCTGAGTGTCATCAGCGTACAGATGGTACTCTACCCCACAACCACGGATGATCTCACCCAGCGGCGTCATGTAGATGTTAAACAGGAGGGGTGAGAGGACCGACCCCTGAAGCACCCCACAAGTGAGTGGTCTCGAGGTCGACCTCTGCCCTCCTGTCAGTACAAATTGCGACCGACCGGAGAAGTAGGAGGAGAAGCACTGTAAAACAGTGCCCCCCAGTCCCAACCCCTCCAGTCGGTGCAATAGGATACCATGGTCAATGGTATCGAAAGCCGCTGAGAGATCTAACAGGACCAGGATAGAGGAAAAGCCTCTATCTCTGGCCCTCCAGAGATCATCCACCAACGCAACCAATGCCGTCTCGGTGCTGTGCCCAGGCCGGAAGCCGGACTGGCGCGGGTCTATATAAGCAGTTTCCTCCAGGTGCCGAGAGAACTGCTGTGCCACCACACTCTCTACAACCTTCGCCAGAAAGTGAAGGTTGGAGAGCGGACGGTAATTAGTTAACAATGCTGGGTCCAGGGAAGGCTTCTTGAGGAGGGGTCTAACCATCGCCTCTTTAAGGGAGGCCGGCGAGAACCCCTCACTCAGAGAAGCGTTCACAATTTACTGGAGCCAGCCTCGTGTCACCTCCCAGGAGGCCAGTACCAGCCAGGAGGGACACGGGTCCAATAAACATGTGGTGGCATTCAGCCGTCTCAGCAGCCTGTCCATGTCTTCGGAAGCAACAAAGTCGAACTTGTCCCATAAAACGGTCTCAAGACCCGCCTCGGATGGTCCGCCCAGATCTATCTCAGTGGAGGCCAGTTCGTCCCGGATCCGAGCGATTTTATCCTGCAGATAAGCTCCAAATTCCTCTGCTCTGCCCTGCAAAGGAGTTTCCCGCGACCCCTGTTGGAGAAGGGAGCGGGTCACCCGAAACAGGGCGGCAGGGCGGTTATCTGCAGATGCGATAAGAGTGGCCAGATGGCTGCGTTTAGCCACTCTTATCGCCACTAGGTAGGTCCTTAAATGGGACTTAACCTGTGTTCGGTCGGATTCGGAGCGAGTGGTCCTCCACCTGCTCTCTAGGCGTCTCTTGCGGCGCTTCATCACCCTTAGCTCCTCGGTAAACCAAGGGGCCAGGGTGGATCGGCGCCGCGTGAGAGGCCGCAAGGGCACTACTCGATCTAAGGCCCCTGCGGTCGCACTGTTCCATGCGGCCACTAGGCCATCGGTCGAGCCGTGGGTTAGGGTTACAGGTATCGGCCCAAGCTCCGTCTGGAACCTCTCAGGGTCCATCAGGCACCTGGGGCGGAACCATATTGGTATCTCTGGTTTCGCCTCCCCGCGGTGGGGTGTAGCGGTTGGGAAGTCAAGCCGAAGGAGAGAGTGATCTGACCATGACAGGGGTTCGATGACTAATTCCCCTATTCCTAGATCACTCAACCACTGGCCAGAGGTGAAAATTAGGTCTAGTGTGTTTCCCCCTGTATGCGTAGGGGCCTGAATTACCTGGGTCAGGTCCATGGCAGTCATGGAGGCCATGAACTCCCGAGCCGCCTCAGAGGACTCGCCTACCGATGGCAGGTTGAAGTTCCCCATGACTAAAAGTCTGGGGGTCTCAACTGCCACTTCGGCGATGACCTCGAGGAGCTCAGGCAGGGCCGCTGATACGTAGCGGGGAGCCAGGTACACAATCAGCAAGCCCAGCTGCCTCCCACGACCCCATTTCACATACAGGGATTCACACCCGACTACCTGAGGCACAGTGGTTGTCCACTAGGACTCCAAGATCCCTCTCACAGTTACTATTGAGCAAAGTACCACATATACCAGTGATGGCGAACCTTTTTGTCTTCGTGTGCCGAAATTGTGTGTGCGTGTGTCCACACCCACAATGCAATGTGCCCCACCCACCTGCGTATGCACGTGTGAGCCCCCCCTTGCGTGGGAGGGAGGTTTCTCCAGGAGGGTGAAAACAGGCTCCCCCGGGCTCCGGAGACCCTCCAGAGGCCGGAAACACACCCATTTCCGAGCTTCAGGAAGTCCCATTTTTCATCTTCCCCAGGCTCTGGAGGCTTTCACCAAGCCTCCAGGAGGGTAAAACCGGCCTTCCCCATGCTCTGGAGGCCCGTTCCCGAACTTCCGTAACTTCCGTTTTTCACCCTCCCCCATGCTCCGGAGGCCGTCCCTGAAGCCTCCTGGCACAAAAACAGTGTGGGGATGGCGTGCCGCACGCCCCCGTGCTCCCCCCCCACGCATGCGCAAGTGTCTCCTGCATACATGGCAGACCCTAAAATCAGCTGGCCGGTGGAAGCTGTGCGCGCATGCGCAGTGGAGCTGCGGTGGGCAACGGCTGACATGTACGCAGAGAGGGCTCCGTGTGCCACCTGTGGCACGCTTGCCATAGGCTCGCCATCATGGACATATACTGTACCTGTACATTTTGTTTTTCTTGCCTAAATGTAGAACCTTACTTTTTTCACCATTGAATTTCATTTTGTTAGATAGCGCCCAATGTTAAAAGTCTGTCAAGATCCTTCTGTATTTTAAGCCTATCTTCTGGAGTGTTGGCTATTCCTGCCAGCTTGGTGTCGCCTGCAAATTTGATGAGTTCCCCATCTATCCCCTCATCCAAATCATTGATGAAGACGTTGAAGAGTACTGGGCCTAATACAGAGCCTTGGGGTACTCCACTGCATACTTCCCTCCATGTAGATGCAGTTCCATTGAGGACTACACGTTGAGTGCGGTTGGTCAGCCAGTTACAAATCCATCTGGTGGTGATGCTGTCTAACCCACATTTTTCTACTTTATCTAGTAGTAGGTTATGGTCTACTTTATCAAATGCCTTACTGAAGTCCAAGTAAATTATATCCACAGCATTCCTCCGGTCCACTAATTTTGTCACTTTTTCAAAGAATGCAATGATTTGTCTGGCATGATCTGTTTTTGACAATCCCATGTTGGCTTTTGGTTATTACTTTGTTTGCCTCCAGGTGTTCACTAATTCACTGCTTGATTATCTTTTCCAGAATCTTCCCAGGTATTGAGGTCAGGCTGATAGGTCTGTAGTTTCCAAGATCTATTTTTTCCCCTTTTTTTGAAGATGGGAACTACATCAGCTCTTTTCCAGTCCTCTGGCAGTTCCCCGGTGCTCCAGGATCTTTGAAAGATATAGTTCAGTGGTTCTGAGATCACATCTGCCAGTTCCTTCAGAACCTTGGTCCTGGTGATTTGAACTCGTTTAGGGTGGACAGGTGCTCACTTACCATTTTCTTCCCTATTTTAACTTGTGTTCCTAATCTGTTTTTGATAGGTTGGACTGTTTTTTTCCCTTTTGTGTAAAGAAAGATGCAAAAAACAAGTTAAATAGTTGTGCTTTCTCCCTGTTGCCTGTCACCTTCTTGCCACTTTCTCCCACCAATGGATAAATCATTTCCTTGACTTTTTCCCCCTTGTTTTTAACATGTTGAAAGAAGCTTTGTTATCTTTAACTTTTGTTGCAAGTCTTTGTTCATCCTGAGCCTTAGCTTTCCTCACTTCATCCTTGCAGGGTCGGGCTATTTACTGATATTCTGCCCTAGTTATGTGGCTCTTTCCACTTTTTATACTTGTCCTTTTTGTCTTTCAATTTATCAGAGTTCTTTTTTTTGTTTTTGTAAAGCAATTTTATTGGTTTTACAATTTTATAGGGATAAGGGTATATAGGGTTACAATAGAAATATTTTATTTCATGTCGGAAATGGTGGTCGTTTCCGATGCTTCATATAAAAACAATTTCAAAAAAAAGTGGAAAGAGATACATACATATTAAATCATAAATCCATGCATTCAATCGTTTGTTTTGTTAACATTCATTAAGGAATTACAATACGTTAAAAAAAACCCATTTTAATGTTCTGAGTCTCTTGCTATAGTTCTTCTTCCTTCCCGCCAGTGGGCGGAACCACAGCACCTCCCGCTCCCATATCTTAATCCTCCAAGATTGAGGAGTGTTTTTTAAGAAAAGCTTCCGCCTCCCCTATTGTTTTAAATCTTATTCTACCCCCCTCCCGGAACACCAACATTCCTTCGGGCATTAACCATTTAGAACACACCCCTTTTTTGTACAATTTTTTTAAAAAGAAGGAATACTTCTCGAATTTTTTTAGGGGTCTGCTTCAAAATGGCAATTTCTTTTTGCTGATGCATCAAAGGCCTTTCTCGCTGTGCTCCCAGGATCCCATCCCTTGTTGACCTTCTTATAAATTTAATATCTATCTCTCTTGGTATATCATTTATTCTGGCATATGCAAAAGTTATATATTCTTTACTTTTTTGGCACATTCTGCTAAAATTGTGTTCATTAAATCTTTTAAATTTTCTGGTTCAGAAGCATTATGAAACCTTAAAAAGCAAGACATTTTTTCAAAATCAGTTCTAGACATATGACCAGCCCTATCTGTAAATTCTTTTTGCAATTCCCTTATCTCTTTCCTCGTCTCAACCGTCCCGCCCTCCAACCCATCAATTTTTTGTTTGTTATCTATTATTGTTCTTTGTGCCTCCAACAGTTCCAGTCTTGAGCTTGTCATGTCTTTCCGAATCTGCTTTATTTCTTGCATTATGCTTTGAAGCATTCCATGTATTGATAGTTGCTGGTTGTCCTCTCCTACTGCCTCTTTTTGCAACATTGCAGTAATTTTTATTTGATGAGGGAGAAGGCAAGCTTTTGTAGAAGCAGTGGCGGAAATTTTTTTTCCAGTCAGAGGCTTTCTTGTTGACATGATTAAAGTTTTGAGTTCTTATTGTTAAAGATGGTGTCTGGTGGGTGAACAGTCCGTGAGTTCCAAGAAAAGGCAATATCTGTATTTAAGTTCCAAATAGATGTTATATAAACTCGAGAGAAACAATTGTAAACTCCAATCCACCAAAGAAAAGAAGGGCACACAATGGGAGAAACACTGAGAGTCACTTGAGTTGTCTGTATATATAAATTTGTTAGTCTTGTAAAATTGAAGGAATGTTCAAATCTCAAAGAAGGTTTTCCGCTGGGAGCAAAGTAGCGCCATTTTTCCGCCGCTTTGGCGTTTGTGAAGAATTAATGAAAGTTACATTTCTCCTTTAACGAGGCTCGGATACAAAGTCTCAACAAGTAATTCCATATATGGTAATGCTTTCGCTTTCAACTGATAGAAAGTCGGATGTTAGCTTTCTCTCTCTCCCCGCGCCCGGGGAGCATTTTAAAACGCCGCTTTTTTTCGAGAGGGGGTTTCTGCAAACTCCCCCCTCTATTTTTCCTTTTAAGAAGTTGAATACATCAAGCCAAAAAAAACCTTACAGTCCACAGGGTCAATGCTGAGCCTCGGTACAATCCTCCAGCTCCGACATTTCAGCCCGTCTTTTAAGTGTCCATAGTTCCAGCATTCCTTCGGCGACAGGGCACTGCTCCCCCGCAGTCTGTCCTCCGGCTCCTGGGGCGAAGTGAAAACGACCCCCCCGACCGCCGTCGAGTTGGGGGTTTCACCGCCGGCCGGCCGTACGGTGCCCCTGCCCCCGAAGACGCCGACTGGAGAAACCTCGCGACAGAGAGGGCCGCCAGTTCGGAGACCCTCCTAGGCGATGTAATGGCGACCAAAAAGACGGTTTTAAGTGTCAGTAATCTGAGGCTGATAGACTGGATGGGCTCAAAGGGCACAGATGTGAGAGCCCTAAGCACCAGGGGTAAGTCCCATGTACGGTAGCGATGGATCACTGGTGGGCAGAGGTTAGACGCTCTCTTTAGGAAGGAACGGACACCAGGGTGATGTGAGAGCGAACGAGCTCGGCCTGCCGCAACCACCGTAGACAAGGCCGCTATCTGGCGGCGAAGTGTGTTGGGTGTAAGCCCTTTGTCCAGTCCCCATTTGTAAAAAGTCTAATACCTGCGGTATGGTAGCTGAGAGGGAATCTATCCAAACCGCTTTACTCCACCGACAAAAAGCACGCCAGGTGGCTTCATGAATGCGTGTTGTGGACAGGCGGCGGGCCGCCTGGATCTCTGAGATGACCCTGTTGGAAAAGCGTTGTTGCCTTAAGAGAGACTGCTCACGTGCCACACGGCTAATTGCAGGAGCTGAGGGTTCGGGTGGACGAGGGCTCCCTGCAATAGAGATCCGGTCGTCTGGAATCCGCCACGGCCGTGATATGGACAGATGGACGAGATCGGCGTACCATGGGCGTCTGGGCCACATTGGAGCCACCAGGAGGACCTCCACTCGTTCTGTCAGGATCTTCTGGATGACCACCGGTACTAGACGCAGGGGAGGGAATGTGTACAGCAGTCCCACTGGCTAAGGGCTGCGGAGAGCGTCGGTGCCCTCCGCTCCCGGCGTCTGATACCTGGTGAAGAACCAATCTAGGTGAGCATTTTGAGGGTGTGCAAAGAGATCCACGTGAGGCTGGCCGAAACGGCGAGCCAATTCCTGGAACAGGGATCCGCTTGGTCCACTGTTTCCCTGCTCAACCAATCGGCTTGTGTATTCGCCTCGCCCGATATGTGCTCCGCACAAATCGACAGCAGATTGTTCTCTGCCCAGTGAAGTAAGCGTTCCGCCTCCTGCATCAATGCTTTGGACCTCGTGCCCCCTTGGCGGTTGACATGCGCCTTGGAGGCCACGTTGTCGGTGAGGATCAGCACGTGATTGGACCTCACCAAGTCCTGGAACTCTCGAAGGGCTAGACGTATGGCTCGAAGCTCCAGCGAATTGATGCTGTTTTGCAACTCCTAGGGAGTCCATCGCCCCTGTGCTACTCAATGGTCGGAGTGGGCTCCCCACCCAAAGAGGCTCGCATCTGTTGTTATAATCACCCGGTCCGGCTCCTTGAAGGGGCATCCCCTGAGCAGGCAGGAAGATGTCTACCACCAGAGTGATGACCACACCTTGGAGGGGAGGAGTTTCCTGACCTGAGTGTGGCTGGTGTGGGATCTCTGGAATGGCAGGAGGAACCATTGTAGTGGGCGCGCATGGAAGCGGGCACAGGGCACCACGTCTATACACGACACCATTTTGCCGAGCAGCTTGGAAAGAGTCGCAAGAGGAGGCGACTGCTGGCGCAGTACATGATTCGCCAGGAGTTGAAGGCTCTGGCGTCGTTCCCGAGACAGAGACACGGTGCAGTTCTCTGAATTGATGATCGTCCCGAGGTGAAGCAGGGACGTGGTTGGCTGCAGATGACATTTGGGAAAGTTCAGGGTGAATCCGTGGCTCTGCAGAGTGTCGATCGTGGCCTGCAGATCCCGGTGAGCCTGCCCTCGGGACAATGATAGCAATAAGATGTCGTTGAGATAACAGTTGACCCGTACGGGCACTGACCGCAGGGAGGCTGCAATAACCACCATCAGCTTGGTAAATGTCCGCGGTGCCGACGACAGGCCGAAGGGCAGAGCACGGTACTGGAAGTGGCAGCCTGCGAAGTGGAAGCGAAGGAACCTGCGATGCGCCGGGTGGATGGGCACGTGGTGGTAAGCTTCCTTTACATCTACTGAGGTCAGTAGATCACCTTGGCGAATGCACATCAAGATGCTTTTCAGGGATTGCATCTTGAATTTTTGATATTTTAGGAAGAAGTTGAGGTTTTTCAAGTCCAGAATGGCTCGCCATCCGCCCGAGGCCTTGGGAACCAGGAACAGGATCGAGTAAAACCCGAGTCCTTTCTGTCCCTGTGGGACCGCTTCTATGGCATTGATTGCCAGGAGGTGGTTGATTTCGGCGTCCATCAGGTGCCTTTTTGTGGGGCACCTGGGCACTGGGCAGCGAATGAAGCGCCTCGGGGGGATGGCTAGGAATTCCAGAGTGAGGCCCAGCCTCGTGGTCTGAAGAGCCCAAGCGTCCGAGGTTGTGGCCTCCCATTGGTGAACGAAGTCTGTTAGTCGTCCGCCAATAGGGCCTACCTTGGGTGAGTCAGCGGTACCTTCGAAAGGACTGATTATTGGCACCACGAAATGGCCGCCGGTTCTGAGGCTGCTGATGAGGCTGCTGCCTGTTCCTATCCCTGGTGGATGCCCTATCCTGGACCCTGTCCTGAGACTGCGTATGTGGCCTGGAATAATGGGGGGTGTAGGAACCCCAAGTCTCCCCCCCCGAAAGGACTGCCTCCTGTAATAAGGCTGCTGTCTCCTTTCAGTGTGCCTGGCTGTTAATGGTAACACCTTTCGCTTGTCCCTTGTCTCAATCAGAATTGGATCCAAGGCGGCCCCGAAAAGGTAACCACCCTTGAAGGGGGTGGAGGCCAGGTGCCATTTAGAGCGGACGTCTGCCTGCCAGTGGCGGAGCCAAAGAAGGCGGCGAGAGGCCATGTTAGATGCAACTGCTCGGGACGCGAATTTTGCCGCGTTGAGGGTAGCATCCGAGGAAAACTCCAATGCAGCTACCAGTTTGCTAACGTCCTGGTGGAGGCGCAAGTCATCCGGGGCGAGCCTGGCTTGCAGTTGCTGCAGCCAGACCAATGAAGTCCAATTAAAGGATGCCGCAGTGGCGGCCCTTAAGGCCCAGGCAGCCGCCTGGTGTGTTTTTTGTATGAGAGACTCAGCTTTGCGGTCTTCCGCTTTTAATCCCTCTGAAATTTCAGATGGGATTAAGGCCGGGGATGCTAAAGCGGCCACAGGGGGGTCCACAGTTGGGAATTGTAACAGGCCATCCAGTTCTGGCGTGGAGGCATAGAGTTTCCTATCGCCATTACTAGGTGGGGGAACCGTGGTAGGTTGAGTCCATTGTTTCTGGACGATATCCATGAGGAGCTTGGGACAAGGAATCATTTCCTGTTCCTGCACTTGCTGAGCAAAGAAACGCCCTGTAGACTCAAGCCCCACCGCAGTGCTGGCCTGGGTGGTAGCTTCCCCCATATTAGTTGTGGCCTTGGCCTTGTATAGGAGTGACTTAAATAAGGGCGGATTAAATAGGCCAGATGAGGTAGGCCTATCCTGAGTTGGACCATCATCATCTGATAATTCAATGTCAGGAATTTCGCCTTCTTCGCCAAACCCAGAGCCCTCACTGTAAACAGAGGGGAGGGGTGAGTGGGGTTCGTTTAGAGAAGCAGACAAATCCCCTGTTAAGGCTTATGACCTGGGGCGTTGGGCCCTGCATTGTAGCTCTGCATCTACCCCTTGGGATATTGCCACAGCCAACATGTCCCTAAGGCCAGGGGAGAGGTTGGAGGCAGAGCCATCCTCCGACCTGAGCCCCGCTGCAGTGGGGGTAAAGGTGGCTGAAGTCCCTAGAAGGGGAACCCCGGGAGCTGGGCTGATATTAGGAGGCTCCAAGGAAGGAGAAGGCCCAGCTATGGTCTCCTCAGTGGAGACTTCCTGTGCCCTGGGGAGATCCGGAGACCATTCCCTCACCGGTGGCACGTTGGTGGTAGTGGCTGGGGAAGGCTGCCCAGGCCCTGGGGATGGAAGAGGCCTGGAAGTTACTGGGGGCCCTGCCCTGGATTTGCCCTTGTTCCCACGCTTAGCCGCCCGTTCAGGCACAGCGGAGGAACCACGTGCTCCATGGCCTGCTGCCCTGGTGGAGGCCCTACCTGACCTGGATTCAGAGTGGGCCAGGGGAGGGTTGGAAGACCCGGTGTGGCCAGATGCAGGTGCATTGTCAGACATGCCTGAATTGAAAAGGCTCAAGCTCACTTCCAGAAGGAATCCGAATCAAAAAGGCTGTAGGCCAGTTGAACTAGGCCTGACCACATGGCGAGGAGCGAGAGAAACAGCGAACCGCACTCTCCAAAGCCAAGTGCGGAAAGAAAGCCTCGGGTGGAAAGCTGTGACCACGCCCTGCTTGTTAAGGGTTTCGGTGTGAAAGTGGACTGAAAATGGCCGCCGCCAGGCAGGGCACTTGAAGATAGACCCAAAATGGCCACCGCCAGGCAGGGCACTTGAAGATGAACCCAAAATGGCCACCGCCAGTACTACGGCAAGAAGAAAGGCCCAAAATGGCCACCGTCAGCATTGCAAGGCAAAGGTGGACCCAAAATGGCCGCCGTCCTCTAAAAAAAGCGCGAAATTCAAATCCAAAAAGCCTGCTTGCAAGAAAGCCGACTAGGAAAGCAGCAGCACTACTCGCAAATGGCCCCAGCGAACTGGGCACCCCAGCAACGAGAGTGGAGGCAAGTTACCATCTGAAGGCCTCAATGTAACATTAACAGCCCCCACAGAACAGGAATCTGCCGCCCCGATCCCGGATCGCAAGACGAAGGAGGGCGGGGGGGGGGGGGGGCAACCAGCCCCAGTCCCATTACGAGGCTCAAAAACGTGGCGAACCAACCTTATAGATGAGCAGAGTAAAGCAGCAGAAGCAATAGTTCCAGAAGCCCCATGGCCACGAAGGCACCTGGGGAAACCACATCTTCAGTAAAAGGCACATCTATAAAACCTAAAAACACCTTAACTCAGACAACCAAAGAGCAAAATAAACCAATCTAAGTTATAAATTTGTCAATTGCTTAGAGAGAGAGAAATTTTACGTGTCTTTAGGCTGGACTGAGTTAAAAAAACTGAGCATGCCCAGTCTGAGGAGGCGTGGTTAAGAATTACATAACTCAGTCTCTAGGCTAATGGACAAAGTTAACCCATGAGTGGATTCCCTGAGCAGCGCACATAGAAGGACCGTTCAGGTAAGTCAACGGTCGATCTCTACAGAAATAAAGCACAACACTGATGGAAATTATTTTGAATGTATTTGGGTCAATATAACAGTGGGGGAAATGACATTGTCACAGGTGTATACTATAGGCCACAGGAGAAGTAGTTATTTTTATATATAGTGCAACTCCACCTCCTCTTTTATTTGGTCTACTTTTTTCAAATCATTTAAATCCTTCTAGCTGTATGTTCCATTAGTGGATTTCATGTCTGAGCTGCTGCTGAGGAGAGCCAAACCAACAGGAACAAGTGAGCACTGAGTACAGCAATCGTTAAAATGGAGTCCGAGGGAGCAGCTGTAGTTATCTGCAACACTTGTGCCATGTTTCTGATTTTGCCCAAGCGCGTGGAGAACTACACCTGCAGCAAGTGCAAGCTGGTTGCACTGCTAGAAGAGAAGGTCCAGCAGCTGGAGGCACGTATATCTAACCATCAGCAAATTAAGGAGCTTGAGCTGTTCTTGGACAGACCAGAGCAGACTATCCTGGACAATGAAGAGACAGGGCACAGCTCTCAGGAAGAAGTCATTTCACTAACTCAAGAGGTAGATCCATGGAGGAATGTCACTCGAAGAAATAGAAGAGCAAGGGATCGTTCTGAGAGTCTGAATTTACAGAATCAACTTGCGGCTCCTTCCCCCATCACACCTGATGAGGAATGCACAGACGAACAACTGGTCCCACCTGAGAATCTCTCCTTCATCACACTTGACGAGATACAGGAAGAAGAACAACAGGAACAAACTGAAGACCTCTCCCTTAATAAAGTTGATGAGGTGAATGAAGATGAACAGACTGCAGGAGAGAGGCTCCTTGTACTAGGGGATCCAATTATTAGAAACACAGAGAGATGGATTTGTGATGCGCATGACAATCGTGTAGTGACTTGCCTACCCGGTGCAAAGGTTGCAGACATCATGAGAAATCTAGATAGTTTGTTAGAGAGAACTGGGAAGGAGCCAGTGGTCGTGGTACACGTTGGTACCAGTGATGTTGGGAAGGCAAAGCAATCAGTCCTGGAAGCCAAATTCAGGTTGCTAGGAAGAAGATTGAAGTCCTGGACTTCCAAGGTAGCATTTTCAGAAGTGCTGCCTGTTCCTCGTGCAGGACCTACCAGGCAGGCAGAGCTCAGAAGCCTCAATGCGTGGATGAGGCGATGGTGTCGGGAGGAGGGCTTCAGATTTGTCAGGAACTGGAGAACATTTTGGGACAAGCCAAACCTGTTCAGGGGGGATGGGTTGCACTTGAACCATGATGGGACAAGATTGCTGGCACTCAACATCAAAAAGGCTGCAGAACAATTTTTAAACTGATAACTGGGGGAAAGCCGACAGGAGCTGGGCAGCATCCGGTTCGGGAAAGTGTTTACTTGAGTAGTGAGTAGGATGCAATAATTACTGAGCAGAGCGAGGAGCCAGTCACCAGCACTCTAGCAGAAGGATGCAAGAAGCAGTCTAAGGATGCAACTGGATGCAAAAGACTGCATCAGAAAAGTATATATAAATGCCTGCATGCAAATGCCAGAAGCCTCCGGAACAAAATAGGGGAGCTGGAATACTTAGCAATAGACAAAAATATTGATATTATTGGTATCACTGAAACCTGGTGGACGGATGATAACCAATGGGGTACAGTCATCCCAGGCTACAAACTGTACAAGGAAGGACAGGAAGGGGCAAATGGGAGGTGGTGTAGCCTTGTATGTCAAAGAAGAGATAAAGTCATACGAATTGGCATACCGAGGTGATTTAGAGTTACCACTAGAAACTCTGTGGGTAAGACTATCAGGCCAAAAGAATGGTCTAACAGTAGGCATGTTATCGGCCTCCGACCCAAGCCCCTGAGAGAGAATGGCAGTTGGAGAATGTTGTAAAGGAGGCATCAAAAAAGGGAAGCCTGGTTATAATGGGGGATTTCAATTACCCTCACATAGACTGGGCGAACTGTTGCTCAGCACATGACAAAGAGATAAAGTTCCTAGATATGCTAAATGATTGTTCCCTGGAACAGATGGTTGAAGGCCCAACTAGAGGTACAAGAATCCTTGACCTGGTTCTGAGCAATATACAGGATCTGGTGCAAAATGTTAATGTGACTGATCCAATAGGGAACAGTGACCACAACACAATTATTTTTAACTTAATCATAGACTGCAAATCACCGATAAAATCTAACACAGAGACCTTAAATTTTCATAAAGGAAATTTCCCGAAGATGAGGAAACTAGTAAAAAAGAAGCTGAAAGGGAGAATTGAGAAAGTCCAAACACTCCATGAGGCATGGAGGCTGCTCACAAAAACAATAACAGAGGCCCAATTGGAATGTATACCTAAAAGGAAAAAGGGCACCGCCAGGTTCAAGAGGAATCCGATGTGGCTTACAGGAGCTGTTTGGGAAGTGATCAAAAGCAAGAAAAGCTCATTTAAAAGATGGAAGGCTTCTCCAAATGAGGACAACAGGCAGAAACATAAATTCTGGCAGAACAAATGCAAGGCAACAATCAGGAAAGCAAAGCAAGACTTTGAGGAGCGCTTAGCTAAAAACACTCAAAGAAATAACAAGGACTTCTTTAAGTACATTAGAAGTAAGAACCCAACTGGGAAGGCCATTGGACCATTAGATGACAATGGAAGACAAGGGATTATTAAGGAGGAAACAGAGATTGCAGAGAGACTCAATGAATTCTTTGCTTCAGTATTCACTGAAGAAGACAGAGATCACATGCCTAAAACAGAGCCTATCTTTGTAGGAAAGGAAACTGAGGAATTAACCCAGATAGAAATAACCAGGGAGGAGGTCCTTGCATGTCTTGTTAAACTAAACACTAACAAATCACCAGGACCAGATGGCATCCATCCACGAGTTCTCAAGGAACTTAAAGATGAAATTGCTGATGTCCTTGCCAAAATATATAATCTTTCCCTCAAATCAGGCCTTGTGCCAGATGACTGGAAGGTAGTGAATATAACACCTATCTTCAAAAAAGGATCCAGAGGTGATCCAGGAAATTACCGACCGATCAGCTTGACAAGTGTCCCAGGTAAAGTGATGGAAACCATCTTAAAAGATAAAATTAATAGGCACGTAGAAGAGATGGCGATGCTGAAGGAGAGCCAACATGGCTTTTGCAAGGGCAAATCATGCCTCACTAATCTGCTGGAATTTTTTGAGAGTGTCAAGGGAGATCCAGTTGACATTGTTTATCTGGACTTTCAGAAGGCCTTTGACAAGGTCCCGCACCAAAGGCTCTTAAATAAACTTTCCAGTCATGGAATAAAGGGACAGGCCTCGTCCTGGATTAGCAACTGGCTAAGGGACAGGAAACAGAGAGTAGCATTAAATGGACACTTCTCCAGGTGGAGAGAGGTAAAGAGTGGGGTCCCCCAAGGTTCAGTACTGGGACCCCTGCTTTTCAACCTTTTCATAAATGATCTAGAAGTAGGAGTAAACAGCAAGGTAGCCAAATTCGCCAACGACACTAAATTATACAGGGTAGTAAAAACTGAGAGAGAGTGTGAGGAACTCCAGAGGGATCTCTTGACGCTGGGGGAGTGGGCAAACCAGTGGCAAATGAGCTTCAACATTAGTAAGTGCAGAGTGATGCACGTTGGGGCAAAAAACCCCAACTACATCTATAAACTGATGGGGTCTGAACTCCTTGCAACTAACCAGGAAAGGGACCTTGGTGTCCTGGTGTACAGCTCAATGAAGGTGTCAACCCAGTGTGCCGCAGCAGTGAAAAAAGCAAACTCATTGCTAGGGATCATTAGGAAGGGTATAGAAAATAAGTCAGCAAGTGTCATTTTGCCTCTTTATAAATCTATGGTGAGGCCCCATCTGGAGTATTGTGTACAGTTCTGGTCACCATACCTTCAGAAGGATATTATGGAAATGGAAAAGGTACAGAGGAGGGCAACCAGAATGATTAGGGGGCTGGAACACCTTCCTTACCATCTGAGGCTGCAACGGCTGGACCTCTTCACTCTGGAACGATGGCGCCTGAGAGGTGACCTGATTGAAGTCTATAAAATCATGCACGGTGTGGACAAAGTAGAAAAGGAAAAACTGTTTTCCCTATCGCACAACACTAGAACTAGGGGGCACTCCATGAAACTTTTGATAGCTAGACCTCAAACAAATAAGAGGAAGTACTTTTTCACCCAGAGGATCACTGGTCTATGGAACTCCCTGCCAGAAGAAGTGGTGACAGCTGTCAGCCTCGACACCTTTAAGAAAGGATTAGACGAGTTCATGGAGAACAAGGGTATCAATGGCTATCATTATGGATGCCTAAGGACACCCTCCGGGTTGGAGAGATAGGCAGGATATTTCTCAATGTCATTTGCAGGGAATCATAAGCAGGTGAAAACATCTGCTTGGGAAGACCCTGAAGCAAATGGTGAGCCACTGTGTGAGACAGAATGCTGGACTGGATGGGCTGTGGCCTGTTCCAGCACGGCTATTCTTATGTTCTTATGTTATTATCCCACCATGTTTCCATAATGGCAACAATATCATATCTGCCCTCATTTACTTGAATTTGTAATTCACCGTGTTTATTCCTCATACTCTGTGCATTGGTGTATAGACATTTGAGTGACTGACCCTGTGTTTACTGTCTACATAACCTGTGTTGTGCCTGACTTCCCCTACTTCCTTACCACCTGTTTGATTGGTATGGCACTTACGATTGAACACTTGATTTTGCTTGAAAGAAAGGTTGATATTCTTACCCGCACAAACATCTACTGTAAGTTACATGCACTGATAACCCTATTTTAGATTGCTGGGGACAGAAATGTTCTGTATCAATTAATTCCCTGTCCCCATTGTTTAGTTTAAACAACATTGTTTAGTTTAACAACAACTTGTTTCCAACAAGCCGGCCTAGCCTAACCTCCCATGGGGACTTTTAGGAAGTTTTAAATTGGGTATTTTAAATTTGGTTTTAGCATAGGATAGGATTGTTTAATATTTATTTTAAATTATATATTTATCTTTTGTATTTTGTATGTTTTTAAATTTCCTGTGCGCCGCCCTGGGTCCTCTGTGGAGAAGGGCGGGATATAAATTTAAATAAATAAATAAAATAAAAATGTTAAACTAAACAGCGTTAACACACATTAAATTCCACTATATAAGTTCAAACTTATGACCATTGCTAAGTCCCAAACTCATGTGATCACCTTTTGCAAACATCTGACAAAGGAAGTCAATGGGGAAGCCACATTCACTTAACAACCGTGTTACTAACTGCAGTGATTCACTTAACAATTGTGATAAGGTAGGTGGTAAAATGGGGCAAAACTCACTTAACAAATGTCTCAACAGAACTTTTGGGCTCAGTTGTGGCCTTAAGTCAAGGAATACCTATAGTAAGGAGTCTGTATTTTGTTTTCACTAACACTGTTCTACTTGCAAACCAGTATGCGCTGGAAACAATTGCTATCTCCCTCTTTGCTTCTATTTCTGATCTTACTAAAAAAATCAAGTATGAGGCTAGAGCTCACATTTTAAGGATTCTTTAATCCCCAATTTTCTAGGACACACTGAAAAATAGTTTCTTAGATGGAACAAAAGACTAAGTGGCTGGTGAACCAATCGCATTGGTATATCTGATACAACTCTGTGGGTTGTTAATTGCTTAATGTTCTACATGGATATTGTTTGATGGCTGGTTATTTATTCCACTGAAGAGATACCCGAGGTATATACTGCATAGGATTTTTAAGTAACATTTGAAGATCAGGATACTGAGAGGTGTACTTCCAACATTAAAACCAAGATATACTACATACAGCTGCCAGTCAAGGCCATAGATGTAATTCCCAAACACTCAGTACATAGATAAGGACCAGCAAAATCCAGAAGCCTAACTGCTATCCTCTTCCCTTGAACAATTGGAATTCCAAAAGACCATCAGAATCAGCTAATGAGTGATTTGTTCCTTACATCTGACTGTAGACTAAGCAGTGGGAAAAACAAAGGCAGAGTTCCTGCAAATTCTATAGTCTAAAAAATACAACTGAGGGTGCTTGGGATTTCTGGGTGCTGAAGACCCAGTATTTTATTTATTTACTAGCTGTACCCGGCCACGCCTTGCTGTGGCCCAGTGTGGTTAAATGGAAGTTTCCCCTCAGAGACCCTCTCAGCACCCCCCTTCCTTGGTTTCCCCTCAGAGACCCTCTCAGCGACCCACTTCCTCCCCTCCCCTCCCTCCCTCAGTTTCCTCTCAGGGCTCCTTCCTCTCTCTCTACCCCCCACCCTCACAAGCCCCTTCCGGCTCCCCACGGTTCTCTCCAGCCCCTTACCTGCCCAAGAGGAAGAGCGGCGGGAAACCGACGCTTTCCCTCACATCCCCGGGGGGCGGGGGGGGGGGGAGATACCGAAGGCTCACCGCCATGGGTGGCCCCGTGCACATCGCCCTCCGCCCAATCATCCGCTGGGCCCCTCAGTCCACTGGCTCGCTGGGCTCCTCGCTCGTATTTGGCAGGAGTTCTGCCGACCTTGGTGCTCCAGCGCCCTGATAGGGAGGAACGCTGTGCCCATGTGACCCTGCCGGCTGGGCGCAAGGGCGGGAGGAGCGGGAAGCGCCGGCTCAGGATCTCGCGAGAACGTGACGCACCAGAAAAAGCGTGAGGGAAACACTCAGAAGAGATGCACTTTTACATTTGCGTGGCGTGTACATGGCACAGGTGCGACATACACACAATCTATACATATCATTGTTACTGTACTTCAAAGGAACATTGTGTGAAAATTTGGAAGCGATTGGTGCAGTACTTTCGGAGATTAGCGGTTTTGAACAAACTATTGTTACATTTTTATTTATATAGATTTATTTATTTATTATTATTATTTACTAGCTGTACCCACCACGCGTTGGCTGTGGCCAAGTTTGGTTAAATGAAAAAGTTTCCCCTCATAGACCCTCTCAGTGACCCCCTTCCTTCTCTGCCTCGGTTTCCCCTCCCTCTCCCTCCCCTCCCTCTCTTACTCTACCTACCTACCGTATTTCTCCATCTCTATCGCTCTACCTACCCACCTGTTTCTCCCTCTCCCTCTCTATCCCTCTACCTACCTACCTACCAACTGTATTTCTCCCTCTATCCGTCTACCTACCTACCTACCTATTGTATTTCTCCCTCTCTCTCTATCTATCCCTCTACCTACCTACCTACCAACTGTATTTATCCCTCTATCTATCCCTCTACCTACCTACCTTCCCCTCCCCTCCCACCCCCACCCCCACTCAACCTCCTCCAGGCCCCCCTCCCTCCAAGCGACCATCAGGTCCTCCCTCACCTTGCCAATCCCCCCCCCCCAAAGAAAGCAAGGGGCTGTCGCGGCGGAAAAACTTTCGGCCGTGATTCTTCTGACTTCCAGCCTCCGCCGGCAGCAGGTCAGGCTCCATCGGTGCCGGCAAGTGCAGGGAGTGACAGGCGACTGAGAGCGGAAGTCCCGCCCCCGAACCCCGGAAGCGTCCAGGTGATTTGTCTCTTGGGCCGCAAGGACGCCTTCCTCCTTCTACTCTTCCCCCCCCCCAGTACAGGTAGACTGCCTCTCCACCTGGAGGCTCCGATTGAGGGGGGGGGGGGAGCCCTGCCCCGAAACTCTGCCCCCTTATCCCGGTAATCTTCGGACAGGGGGCTGAGCAAGTGTGCGTCCACGCACACACATATCCCTCACGCCTCCAGGGCCGCAGGGCCTTGTGGGAAGGGTCGTTCATTGAGGAAGTGACCGTTGGAAATGTGACATTGGGGGAAGGGCGTCAGCACACGCTGCTGCACATGTGCGTGATGCAGCATAAGAAGCAGCCGGGTGGGAGGAGCTAAAGGGAGGTAAAATACTCAGAAGTGCCACACTTTTACATTTGTGTAGCATGCACCTGGCACCAGTGTGCCATCCACACAATCTATACATATCATTGGTGCTGCACTTCTAAGGAACGTTGTGTGAAAATTTGGTGGCAATTGGTGCAGTAGTTTCTGAGTTTCGAACAAACTCATAGTTAACTTTTTATTTATATAGACTAGCTGTACCCGCCACGCGTTGCTGTGGCCAAGTTTGGTTAAATGAAAAAATTTCCCCTCATAGACCCTCTCTGCGACACCCTTCCTTCTCTGCCTCGGTTTCCCCTCCCTCTCCCTCCCCTCCCTCTACCTACCTACCTACCTACCATATTTCTCCCTCTCTCCCTCTATCTACCTACCTACCTAACACCATCGTTTCGAGTGGCGAGGTGGGGGGGCGGAAGGAGGTGGAGGGCAGGGGAGCGTTGCGAGCTCCGGCGTTTCCAGTGGCCAGGTTTGGGGGGGGGGGAAGAGGCAGAGGGCGGGGAGCGTTGCGAGCGCCGGCCTTTCGAGTGGCCATGTGTGTGTGGGCAGGGGGTAGGAAGAGGTGGAGGGCGGGGGAGCGTTTCTAGCTCCGGCGTTTCCAATGGCCAGGTGTGTGTGTGGGGGGGGGGGGGGAAGAGGCAGAGGGAGCCTTGACCTTTCGATTGGCCGGGGGGGGGGGGGGGGGGGAAGAGGCAGAGGGCGAGGGAGCCTTTACCTTTCGATTGGCCAGGTGGGGGGGAAGAGGCAGAGGGCGGAGGAGCCTTGACTTTTCGATTGGCCATGTGTGTGGGGGGGGAAAGAGGCAGAGGGCAAGGGAGCGTTGCGAGCTCCGGCGTTTCAAGTGGCCAGGTGGGGTGGGGGTGGCAGAAAGAGGAAGAGGGCAAGGGAGCGTTGCGAGCTCCGGCATTTCCAGTGGCCAGGTTTGGGGGGGGGGGGGGGGGTAAGATGCAGAGGGCGAGGGAGGGTTGACTTTTCGATTGGCCAGGTGGGGGGGGAAAGAGGCAGAGGGCGGGGGATCGTTGTGAGTGAGGAAAACACAGAAGAGCTGCAGTTGTACATTTGCGTGGCAGTTACCTGGCACCGGTGTGCCATATCCACACAATCTCTACGTATCATTGGTGCTGCACTTGTAAGGAAGGTTGTGTGAAAATTTGGTGGCGATTGGTGCAGTAGTTTTTGAGATTAGCGGTTTTGAACAAACTCAGTTAACTTTTTATTTATATAGAAGATTTATTTATTATTATTTATTTATTTATTTACAGGACATATATGACCACCTGTCTTGTATGACAATTCTAGGCATCTCAAAACAATCCATTAAGAAAAGTTAAAAACAAAAATGTCTTTCCCCCAGGTACCAACCAATTATTCTCACAGCTCAACTCATATCCTAACCAGGGGTGGGTTCTGGCTGCTGCTAGTGCCGGTTTGGTCAGGGATGCGTTTTGCGTGTGCGCACGCTTGATGTTTGCTACGCACGCATGCATAGTACTAAAAAAATGCTTCTGCGCATGCGCAGAACAAAAAACAAGATATGTGCTGTTTATGGTGCTGCCAAGAGAACCGGTTTGGGGGCATGGCAGGCCAAGTTATTACCTATTCGGTCGAACTGGTCCAAACCTGTAGGAACTCACCTCTGATCCTAACCCAATGCTTAGGGGAAGAGCCAGGTGTTCATAGCTAACAGTAGGATTTCAGATGGAAATATCTCCTAAGAGCAGCAATTTGGTTAGATTAAAAAATTAATATAACCTCTGAACTGATCAAGGAAAGCACTTATACACCAACTTAGTAAACAGTCCTGGTGTAATGCTGTAATTTATTAGAAGAGTCCTGAAGTTATAGTATTTTCTATAATAAGCTCCCCATACCTTGTACAATCTCTGTTCTTCTGGTGGTCTCTTAAGAATCCCCTCCACAATTCTTTTCAGCTCATACACTGTACTGGATTCCTTGGCGTCTGTAAAGATAGTTGTCTTGTGACGTCGGATCATTAGAAAGACATCCTGTTGGACAACAGACCGGTTCATAATATTAGGTGATCTGTAGCATTTGTAATTTATCCAAACAAGCCATCACTATCAATAATGATAATGACATTTTTTATACAAGTTTCCATGGGAAAACCTCAACTTGGTATATATGTCTATGGAGATTCTCAGTCACCCAGGTCATGGATGTCCCATGGTCATGTACTTTGTATTTTATATTTTGGAGAATAATTGTCTATGCTACATACCAAGTTGAGTCCCAAAGGTGCTTTTTCAAGCAGCAACTGAACTTTCTGGTATTTCTTTGAAGATGTTTCACTTCTCATCCAAGAAGCTTCTTCAGCTCTGACTGGATGGTGGGGAATGGAAGGATTTATACTCCTTGCAGACATCTGGTCATTTGCATTCTTTCAGCGACTTGTTAAGGCCACCTGGAGGTTTATCTGTGTCGTCAAGGTCACCTGAATGGTGCAGATGGGTGTGAAGCCTTCTTGGAACTCTTGAAAGGACTCTGTTGTAGACTGGAGATAGTTGATGTCATATCCCTCCCCCTATGTTGAGAGAGGGCTGTTCAATTTTGACATAGATGGCCTCTTTGTGCCCTCTTTAGAATAGAATAGAATAACAGAGCTGGAAGGGACCTTGAACTTTATTCCTGTTCCTTCCCTCCCCTCAGTCTGTGTCATAAATCACATTCCCCTATGAGATGCACCTCTCCCAAGCCGGCTGCAGCAATCTGAGATCCGACTTCAGCCGACAGTATGCGTGGAATGCACTCCCCCCATCTCTTACCATGACAACGCTGGGAGTGGACATTTGTCTCCCCTCACTTCCCAAAAGCAACCTGTGCAAAGCAGAAACAATTTGAGAACAAGTATAGGATTTAAGGCTACGTCCTCCCCTCAGGCTTGTTTGGATTTTTTTTCATGGAATCTTTCTATAAGGCGATCAGCCTGGATATTTCTACTCTTTACCCAAGATGCCTCTGACAAGGGGTAGCCCTTCCACTTGTTTAAGTACTGGAGTTGTCTCCTGTGCCACCTCGAATCAAGGATTCGTTGCACCTCATAATGGGTTTGGCCCCCTATGACCACAGGGCCTGGGGGCTCCCAGGGTAGTGGTCTCAGAGTGGATCCGACCACGGGTTTTAACAGGCTACTATGGAATACTGGGTGTATCTTCCCTAGCAGTCGGGAAAGTTTCAATTGCACTGTGACTAGGTTGGTGATCTTTACTATGGGGAATGGTCCCACAAACTTTGCTCCCAGTTTCTTGCTAGGGAGTCTTAATATCAAATATTTTGTGGAGAGCTAAACCTTCTCTTCCACCAAGAATGGTTGTTGCGGAGTTCGGTGTTTATCTGCCTGTTTCTTATAGGTTCGTGCCACTTTAGCCAGCACTTTTTTGACATTCTCCCAGGTTGCTTTTAAGATTGACATTCAATCAGTCAAGCTGACTGAGAAGGGGGGGATCCCTTGGATAATCAGGCATTGGGATGAAGTCCATGCCGCTCACTACTTTGAACGGTGTTAGTCCTGAGCTACTGTGAACAGCATTATTGTACGCGACCTCAGCAAAAGACAGAAGGTCTGCCCAATTGGACTGCTGATAGTTCACGTAGCACCTCAGGTACTGCTCTACCATGGTGTTCAGTCTCTCTGCCCCCCCCCCCCCGGCCCCATTGGTGATCGGGTGAAAAGCCGAGCTAAGGTCCTGGGATGACCCAATGGACTGCAGGAACTTCCTTCAGAACTTAGCCGTGAACTGGGCCCCTCTGTCTGAGATAATTCTTCGAGGTGCTCCATGCAGCAGGTAGATGTGCTTCAGGAACAGTTTGGCCAGCTTGTGAGCTGAGGGTAGTCCGCTGCAGGGTATGAAGTGTACCTGTTTGGAGAACAGATCTATTACAGTCCAAATCACCGTGTTTCCCCCACTTTTTGGCAACTCTACTATAAAGTCCATTTCAATCTCCTCCCACGACCTCGTTGGCTCTGCTACTGGTTGTAGCAGTCTGGAGAGGTTTCCCGGTCATCTCTTCATTGTGGCGCAGATGGTGCAACTTTTCATGTAATTGTCCACAACTTTCTTTATGCTGGGCCACCAGAACTGCCTCCGGGCTCAGTGTAAAGTCTTTAAGAACCCAAAGCGGACTACTGGTTTGGCGTCATGGCTGCTTTGGAGAATTAGGGTGCGTAGGGATTCCAGGACGTAGAGTTTTGTCCCCTTCCACATGAGGTCATCTCTTTTTGTCAAGATGTGTTGGTTGTTTCGGAACCAGGGATCTGCTAGCAGTTTGGTTTTGAGTCTCGTGGTTAGGTCACTTGCTGGATGGTCTTGCTGGTCACGGCGTTGTCATCTGGTGGTCACTTGGGCAGCTATTTGAGTAGGGGGAATGATGGCATCCACCACCTGCTCCCATTCGCATTTGTACTGGGGCATGCAGGAGATGGCCTCAGCTAGAAAGTTCCTACCCCCTGGAATGTGCTTTAGTGCGAAGTCAAAACAGTTGAAGTATTGAGCCCATTGGACTTGTTTGGGTGATAGTTTCCGTGGGGTCCTGAGAGCCTCCAGATTTTTGTAGTCAGTCCAGACTTAGAACAGGTTTTGGCCCGCTTTCAACAGGTGTCTCCAGGTTAGCAGTGCCCATCTCACTGCAAAAGCCTCCTTTTCCCATGCGGCCCATCGTCTCTCTGTGTCTGTGAGCTTGTGGGAGGTGTTGGCACAGGGTTCTAAGTTTCCTTGGTTGTTTCTTTGAAGTAGCACCGCTCCCACTGCCATGTCGCTGGCATCTGCTTGGATCACGAAAGGTTGCTCGGGGTCAGGATACTTCAGTACCGGTTCCTTTGCAAACATTTCTTTTAGTGTTCCAAACACCTCTTGGCAAGTTAGGTCCCACTGTAGGGATTGTCCTGGACGAGGTTTGTCTTTAAGAGGTCTGTCAGGGGTTTGGCCCTCCAACTGCTCTCTAGGCCTCTTTTCCAGCGCTTCATCTCCCTCAGCTCCTCAGAGAACCAAGGAGCCAACTGGGTTCGGCACTGGATCAGAGGCCGCAAAGGCACGACGCGGTCCAGAGCCCCAGTAGCCTCCCTGTCCCATGCGGCCACCAGTTCTCCAGCCGAGTTGTGAGCCATAGCCTGTAGGGATCCCACTGTAGGGATTGTCCTGGACGAGGTTTCGTTCTTGGGCACCCTGTCTTTAAGAGGTCTGTCAGGGGTTTGGCAATCTTCGCAAAGGAGGGGGTGAATTGCCTGTAGAAGTTTGCGAACCTTAGGAAGCTTTGTTAGCAGTCTGCGGGTGTGAGGGGGTTGCCAGCTTAGGACGGCTTGCACTTTGGCTGGGTCCATCTCTATTCCCTCATTTGACTCTCGGTAACCCAGGTAGTCTAGCTGTACATGTTGCAATTCACATTTTGATACCTTTTTGTCTATGTATTTGCGCATTTCTTGCATTTCCCGGGGCGTCATGGCGTACAGTTTGGGTTTGGGTAGTTTTGCCCCAGGGATGATTTCGATGGTGCAATGTGCCTCACGGGGGGGAGGGGGGGGCAGAATGTTGCACTCGGTCTCTACTTCTGCAAGATCCTGATATTCCTCTGGGATCTGTTTGGTCTCTGGAGTTTCATCAGATGTGACTGTCAGATGTTCTGGTGTGCTCTTGGGGGGGGGGTGTCCCTGCTTGGGTGGTGTTTCTGCTTGTTGGTGTGGGAGGGGTTGGGGCCCCTTTTCTATCCTAAGTCTGCGGGTACCCACTTGCCATCAGATGCTCGGTCCCCACTTGTCTAGCCAGGAGAGTCCCAGTATCACTGCATCTGTCATTTTGGGGGCTATTATGAATCAAGTTACTTCCCAGTGATCAGCTAGCTCTAGTCTCACTGGTCCGGTCAGGTGGGTGGGCATAGGCTCCCCCCATTAGGGACCTGTCAACCAGTTTGAACCGGATAGTGGGCCAGTCTTTTTGCTCTGATCCCGTTTCAGGACTGTGGTCAGGTTGATCAAGCATCTAGTGCAACCTGAGTCTACTAGGGCTTGAAAATCTCCCTGGCTTCCTGCTTTTGGGGCTGTGAGGCGTATTGGAAAAAGGAAAGGGTGAATTGCTCCTCTCACCATTGGGTTGTTTTTGCCTTCGTTGTCACTATCACAGGATTCTGGCAACTGGTCATTGTTGCCTGGGGTACCCCCCCTCGTCTGGGTGGGGAGGGACCTCTGCAGTCTGTAGGGCCTTCCGGGATGCATTGGTGGCCCATTTGTGACCCCGTTCCAGCCGTGCCCTGGGTGGTGGCTCTGGCCTTGGCATCGGGGTTGGGGTCATGCACGCAGATGCTATTTCTCTCCCCCCCCCCCCATCTGTAGCATTTCAGTGGACTTCGAGGGGTGGGCTGGTTTCAGGGCCTGCGGTGTTGCTGTGGGTCCCCGTCAGCCGGGCGGTTTCAGGTTGGGTTGACCTCTCTCTTTCGTGTCCAGTGGCTTTCTCATGTCATTAGCGCACAATCTGCCATCTACTTTTATTGCTACTCAGAACCACTCAGAGTCGGTTTGGGATGTCGTGGTAGGCAGTTACCTGGGCAATCTGCTTGTCCAGACTTGTCCTGAAAAAAGAGGCTCTGGTAAAGGGGGTAGCCTTCCAATGACTCTCCTAAATTCACGGATGTGCTTTTTGATGGGGTGGCCCCTCTGCTTTAGGTTACTGAACTCATCTTCCGCATACAGGTCCTCCTCTACCTCCTCAAATCTGGCCTCTAGCAGTCATAGGAAGTCATCTACGCCTTGCAGTTGGAGAGTTTTCCTCTTGTGGAGGGCTGCTAGCCATTCCCTTGCTTCTCCCTCTAGTCCCTCTGCGATAGTATTCACTATGGCTCTGGGGGATGAGTAGAGGTGTCCATAGCATTCTAGGTGGATCTCAGCTGAGTCAAGAAGTAGGGCTAACTGGGCTGAGTCCCCATCAAACTTTCCCCTGAACTGGGGCGGTTCAATCAGCACTGCGCCTCCCTCCTCCTGTTGTCCTCTGTATGCTTGTGCTTGATATGTATGGAGATACTTCTCAGTTCTAGTTCGGAGGGAGATTGTCTGCCCTGGGCAGCCTGCCTGCTACGTGGGAGAGGCACTGGTTTCATCCTTCTTCTGATGGGTGGAGAAGGGGGGCTGCGTTCCCGTCTGCTTCTCGTCACCTCAAGAGGATCCACTGCTCCTCCCCTCTTTTGGCCTGTATAATGGCCTCTCTTCACGGAGGGTGGCCCAGTCAAATTCCTCACTCCATTGCTCTATGGAACTCCCCAGGGGCTCCATCGGGGGCTTTGGGGGCCTGGCTTCGTTCCAGTCCAGCATCCCCTCCACTCTTCCCAACTCGGTCAGGGCCCTTCCCTTTTTCTGGGCATTGGGGTGGGGAAGCTCAGCTTTAGCTGCTTTAGGGGTTGAGAATTTGCCTCCTCTTGGTTCGCCCATCTTGGCTTTAATGTCTGAGGCAAGGCTGCACTCCGGCTGCAATCAGACTCCCTTCAGATAGCTGGCCCTTTGCCATGGTTGCCTGAGTTTCCCTCCAAGCACCACCGATATAGGTGGAGCGATTGGAGGTTCAGGATTCAGGACACCAGGTAATCTTGATAGATATTTAAAAGCAGACTTGACTGTCTGTAAGGTTTTCTAAAAATGCCCTAATTGATTCATGAGTATTGAGTCAAGTTTCAATACAAAACTAGTCATTTATTAGGTGCACCATAGGCAAGACCTTTTTCACAGTCAGATCTATGCTTTGTTTGAGTTATAGCTGAACTTTACCCGTTCCTTCCCTCCCCTCAGTCTGTGTCATAAATCACATTCCCCTATGAGATGCACCCCTCCCAAGCCAGCTGCAGTAATCTGAGATCCGGCTTCAGCCGACAGTATACTTGGAATGCACTCCTTCCCTTCTCTTACTATGACAACGCTGGGAGTTGACACTTAAGAGGTCTTCTAGTCCAACCACCTGCGTTTGTTCTTTCAAACCAACAGTCCTCTGTCCAAAATGTGGACTTTGCTGTCTTCAAAAGAGTGGCCTGTGTCTTTTAAATGCAGTTGGACTGCTGAATCTAGTTCTGATGTGTTTGTTCTCCTATGTTGTGCCAAGTGCTTATAAAATGATTGCTTCGTTTCCCCAATGTACATATCTGCACATGGCTCACTGCATTGTACTGCATATACCATGTTGCTCAGTTTATGTCTGGGTGTTTTATCCTTGGAGTGGACAAGCATCTGCCTTAGTGTATTCTTGGGTTTGAAGTGTGCACGTATGTTGTGTTGGCTGAAGATCCTCCTGAGCTTTTCCGATATGCCTGCAACGTACAGGCAACGTCCTTTCAACAGTTGCAAGAAGGCTTCACACCCATCTGCGCCATTCAGGTGACCTTGACAACACAGATAAACCTCCAGGTGGCCTTAACAACTCACTAAAAGAATGCAAATGACCAGCTGTCTGGAAGGAGTATAAATCCTTCCATTCCCCACCATCCAGTCAGAGCTGAAGAAGCTTCTTGGATGAGAAGCGAAATATCTTCAAAGAAAAACCAGAAAGTTCAGTTTGCCGCTTGAAAAAGCACCTTTGGGACTCAACTTGGTATGTAGGATAGACAATTATTCTCTAAAATATAAAATACAAAGTACATAAAACCTGAGTTTTATAGAACAATTGAGAATTATTCCTAGGTGTTTGCTACATCCACATTTATGTAATATACATAAAGTACATGTATATTGTTCAGATTGATTTGCCAAGCAACAGACAAGTCCACTGTTTGAAAAAGTGGCCTAAATTCAGATTTTGTTGTTGCTTCTAAGGTCTTCTGGGGTTCAGCCAATTGAGATTTGCTATAAACAAAACAGCAGTGGTTAACAATTGTATACTAAAATTAGTACTGTCATTTACAACCAGCTTAACACTTCAGAATCCTAAAGTTGTAGTAAACGTAAACCTCCTTCATGCATTCCCAAGGATGAAGCCATCAAAGACCCTACTTTAACAATATACTACAATCCCATTTCTCATACTTGCCAACTAATAACCATGTGACTAGTCCTTATGGCCTACTTTAAGGCTCAGGTGAGTTTTTACAAGTGCAGGTAGTCTATACATACAGAGTATTACAACTGTCTTCTCCAGACAGAACCCAGGACCACAAATGACTATGGCAAGATTGTTCCTGTCTACATAGATATGCAGCTGGGCATATTAGCTAAAACCACAGAAGGCACTCCAGGTAGCCAATGCTACCAGAACCTCCATAGATACCAGAGAGAATATATAACATACTAGATCTTAATCGGTAAGTATATTGGGCAAACTCAATTAATTTATTTGTTAAACAAACCTTGGCTTAGTAAAATTTGTGAATCTAACAAAAGACACCCTGGCAGAGGAATGACAAATTTATTTATTTATTTATTTATTTAAATTTATAAATTTGTGAATCTAACAAAAGACACCCTGGCAGAGGAATGACAAATTTATTTATTTATTTATTTAAATTTATAAATTTGTGAATCTAACAAAAGACACCCTGGCAGAGGAATGACAAATTTATTTATTTATTTATTTATTTAAATTTATATCTCGCCCTTCTCCACAGAGGACCCAGGGCGGTGCTAGTTCTTCCAGACTGATTTAGAGAAATCAGGCTTCCTCAGCCTGGTGTCAGCCCTCGGGCTGCCATTCGCGGCAGGCGCGATATCTCCTGCTGTTCCTGGTAGCGTCTCTCCATTCTGCCTGTTCCCACCCAGTTAACCTCCCCGGCAGTATCAGCTGGCGGGGCAGCCGGCCGCCCAGCCAGCAAATGTTGTTCCGCTGCCCCATGCACCCCAGCCGACCAGGCGCTCTGGACTGAGGACATGCATCGGTGCTGTGGGCTGGAGCCGCACAAGAAGCCCGCTTGGGCAGGGAGGGAGGGAAGCCCCAGCTTGCCTGTCCTGGCCGACAGCTCTGCTCCCCTAGGAAGCGACCGCAAGAGTCCCCCTCTCTGCGTCTTTGGGCATGCGAGCCGTCGGCCATTGTGCACCGGGTAGCTGCTCTTCCAGTTTCCGGTGCTCCCACACGTGTGAAGACCAGCTGGCCGGCGTGCTGGAACCCAGAAGAGCAACAGGCGATGGCTTGCATGTCCGAAGAGATGACTCTGCGTGCCACTTCCAGCACACGTGCCATAGGTTTGACCTTAAGATTACACCAAACTGGGTCTTACAATGTTGCCAATGTAACACTCAGCTATACTCCTCTAAACTTCTTAAGGAAACACACTTTTAAACCCTTCCTCTTAAGTCGATAACAAGCAGTAATGGTGCTTTGACCATTTCAGGGTAGCATTAAATGCATCACTTGTCTTTTTACATATTTTTGTTTACACTTTTCCCAATGCCAGGGGCCAGGTCACTAAGGGTTGATGGGAGTTGAAGTCCAAAGCTTCTGGAGAGCATCTTAAAGGAAGGATAGGGGAAAAGCCCAAAAGTTAAGAATTTGGCCAAGGTCAATGGTTGGAGGTGGCTTCCAATTTTATGTAGCCTTTTCGTACTGTGCCCTAGAGAGTAAAATTACCTAGAGGTTTAGAGTTGTTAAGTTTGCAACATTGTAAGAGCCAATTTAGTATACTGGGTACTTTTACCCAGAAGCAGGGAAGCTTTTTGCACATTGATTTTTTCTTTATACTTTTCCTTTTCCTCATACAAAGCAGCCTGGATGCAAAAGCATCCAGAAGCTTCCTTAGAAGATCTCCTTGGAGATCAAGCCTTCCAAACTAAACTTTTCATCTTTCTAACCGATGTCTGTTCTGCATGCCTTTTTAAAAAGCCACCAACTGACGCTTTACCAAACACCAGAGGAGTTGCGAGGAATAACAAACGACTGCAAGGAATAACGAGGGCGGCGTCTTGGAAGTCCCAAGATGGGAGCGTCAGACAGCTCAGCGCCATCCACAACACTGGGAAAACCTCTCCTTTATCGACTAAAACGTCCGGGTTGCCCCTCTGCCCCGCAACCCTTCTCGGAGCCTACCTGGCAGGGCTGTTGGGACGATAAAGCGGACTGGAAGGCAGAGACGGAAAAAAGGAAACCCGATTAGACCGTCGGGGACAAACCAAAAGGAAGCAAACCAGCAGGAAGCCGCCACCTTTCGGGGCGTCGGGAAAGGCGCTGCGCTGGGGAGCCAGGATCGCGTCCGCACAAAATGGAGCCGAGGAAGAGATGGGGGGACGACGACGACGAGCATACCACGGAAGGGCAGGGGACACACACATACCCCGAAAAAGAAAGGGAAGGGAGCGAGGACGGTGATTCCAGGAGGGTCGCAGTCGTTCTTACGTTCCCGCTGCTACTATTTCGGGCCCGCTCCCATAGGCAGCTACCATCCCCGACTCACCATCTCTGCAGATGCAACCTCAGCTCAGACCCCGCGAGAGGAAAAAGCAGCAAACCCCCTGGTTTCCCAACATGCACTGCAATCTCGGTATAAAAGCCAACCAGATTTAGGGGGAAGAGCACCGTGGCGCATGCGCCCCATTCGAGGCTCGCCTTACGGCTTTCGGTCGGAAGAAAAGAACATACACGGCCCATAGAAGTGCGCGCGGAAGCAGCCGCCGGAAGTAAAGACGGGTCAACGGCACGACGGATGCGCTCGCTGCCATCTTGGGAGAGGCATCTTGAAGCCTCGCCAGTTTGGGAAAGTTGTCGGGTTTAAAACGCCGCCACTTTCCAAGTGTTTTATTTCGTGACTCGACTACTCTATAGTTGCTTCATGGTTGCTTCCGTTAGAATGCGGAAGTTAAAAGTTGACCGGGGTTTTGTTTTGTTTTTTGCCAGGGGTTGTGTTTTTGGGGACGCCTTTAATCTTTTTTTGTGTGATGAATCTTGGCGAGAATTCCCTTCCTCGTGTTAAAAGGAGTGTCCTTCTAGGTTTGGCTCCAAGTGGGGAAGAAGACACTGGAGACATGGAGGCTGCTTGGAAAGATGGTTTAATGGTGGACAGGACCACATGGCTTGAGTCCTGAACAGAAAAGGTGCTTACATGCTTCAATGTTGGTGGGGAGGAAGAGAAGGGAAGGGCTGAGCAAGGGGCTTGCAGGGCTTTTTATCAACTGTTCGGCCCCACCTATCTGTTTCTTGTTCCTGTGTAAGAACTGTACTCTGATTGGTTGCCAGGCTCCCATGGGCTGAGTCCAGGTTCGGTAAGGCAAGTCCTACCTTAATCCCATGACTCTGGAGCTGAAGAGAACTCTTTATTATGTAAAGTGGACTAGCCCAGGCCTTAATGGCCCATTGACAAAGGGGGTGGGGGCAGGAGGCTGCAGGAAACAAAACATGTTTCTTCATTTTCACATCTAGGGAAATATGATATTCTGCCTTTTCAATATTTCCTAGGGTATTTCATTTTTCTGGGGGAGAGATGGGTGATAACTTTCCACAATCCCAATTTTTTTTTTCAAAACGTGAGTGGAACGCACATGTTCTTGACAAAAGATTAAAATTGGTCAGATCAGGGAGACTTAAATTTTTCCTGATGGAAAGGCATTAAGACAGACAGACGGATTCCTTCAGTGACCCCCAGAGAGCTTTCAACCATGAAGGTTTAGCAGTCGGGGCACAAGTTCTGGAAAGAAATTTACAGTGTACAATTTTCCATGCCAATTAATATCAGATATGACTTTCTGTGAGCTTCCAGACAGGTTTTAAGCAAGCAGAAATCCCAAAATTCTTCACAGCCATGGTTTTGCCTTTAACTGACTACAGGCTGCCCATTTCCAAGGGATGGTTCTTGAACCTGCCCTAGCTCTTATTTTAGTGAGGCCAAATTGAGTTTAGCAAATGTGCAATCCAAGCCAATCCATATATTTTCTTTTAATTACACCCAATGAGCCCTGGGACTCCTACTCATGAGACCACCAGTGCCGCATATCCTGCTTTACTGGGCAACATCATTTGCCAATCAGTCAGGGTTTGGGTTTTGGAGATCCTTTCTGCTCTTCTTCAAGTGGGGGAATTGCCTGAGGGGAATTGACCCTCCCCCTAAGCTTAGGCTTTCGTGGCAGGGCAAAATCATCCTAGAGAAGCTTTGTGTTGAGACAAATCATAGTTTTAATCTAATTCTAAATGGAGTCTCTCTCTCTCTCTCTCTCTCTCTCTCTCTCTCTCTCTCTCTCTCTCTCTCTCTCTCTCTCTCTGTGTGTGTGTGTGTATGTATGTACACAATACAGAAAATAGACATTTTTGGACAAATTTCCCTCCCACTAGACTGACATCTAAGGTGTGGCGGTCTCTCATGATAAAGAGTCAGACACAAGATCTTACTCGGGATGAGAGCCCAGAAGAATTTTCCAGTGCCCTCTTTTATTGTCAAAATTTCATACAAGTTCAGCCCATACAAAAACCGCCTGACCAACACCCTTCAGCACATTAGCATATGTACAAAACACGTTATCTATAGGACTTCTGTTGTTTGTGGTTAAGCCATTTCTCAGAATTGTTAACGCCCTGTTGGGTGTTTCAGCTGACTTCGGCCAGCCTGCACGCACACAGGTTAACGCCTAACAAGTGTTCCTTTAGAATGTCCCTTCCCCATATTCCGAAGGGTCATGTTCCCACATCTCCCGTTTTTGTTTTTCCATGCCACGTATGATTTTTTCAGTCAACAAGATGTCTGATTGACCTGTTGGCACAAGTTGTTTACACATTTGCAATATTCCAGGGAGACATTGAATACAGCAACAAAAGCACACAAACAAAGCAACAATGGCAATGGCAGTAATTATAAGTCCTCTTAACCAGGCTCCATTTGGTAACCAGGATGTAAGTAAAGACCAGAAGTCTTGTCCTTCTCCTGCTTGTAATGGGTTATTAGCTACCATTTCTGCCATGTGCTGAACTGTTTTGGTTATGTTAGGCTGATAATTATGAATATACATACAACAATGAGAGTGAATTGTCCCTATGGGGAGAGGGAGCGGTTTACAAATATTAAAATTGAAATTGAAATTGAATTGAATTAATGCACAAACACCACCCTTAGCGGCCAAAATAATGTCCAATGCATATCTATTTTGTAAAGCAACTTCTCTTACTTCTGACAGTTCTATATTAATCATTTTTATGGTTTTTATAGTCTCATTAAACATGGTCACTGTCCAATTATTCAAAATATGAATGTCTCTATAATTCATAGCAACACCTAGTGATGGTATCATCCCTTGGGCAATTTGCGTTAGAGCGCTGTCAGTCAGTGGATTAGATGAAGAGTCCATGCCTCGTTTTGTGGAAAGTTATCACCCATCTCTCTCCCAGAAAAATGAAATGCCCTAGGAAATATTGAAAAGGCAGAATATTATATTTCCCTAGATGTAAAAAGGAAGAAACATGTTTTGTTTCCTGCAGCCTCCTGCCCCCACCCCCTTTGTCAATGGGCCATTAAGGCCTGGGCTAGTCCACTTTACATAATAAAGAGTTCTCCTCTTCAGCTCCAGAGTCATGGGATTAAGGTAGGACTGGCTTTACCAAACCTGGACTCAACCCATGGGAGCCTGGCAACCAATCAGAGTACAGTTCTTACACAGGAACAAGAAACAGATAGGTGGGGCCGAACAGTTGATAAAAAGCCCTGCAAGCCCCTTGCTCACCCCTTCTCTTCCTCCCCACCAACATTGAAGCATGTGAGCACCTTTTCTGTTCAGGACTCAAGCCATGTGGTCCTGTCCACCATTAAACCATCCTTCCAAGCAGCCTCCATGTCTCCAGTGTCTTTTTCCCCACTTGGAGCCGAACCCAGAAGGACATTCCTTTCAGCAATTGGCACCCACAGAAGGGACCCCAAGGTAGCCTAACCAATGGCTGTGGCCCAGGAAAAAAAAAAGAAACCCATGCTGGCGCAGACCTCATTGAGTCTGTGGGTGGACTTTTACCTGGTCTTTAGCCATTTGGATCTAGGTTTTAAAGGGGTTTTGAGTTTGAGCTCAAAGGCTGCCTGGAAAGAAGGTGAGTACCTCTAAATTTTAATTCTCTAAAATTTAATTTTAAAGCATGGAAAAGCATGGGAAATGTGTGTATGCCTGCATGTGTGTGAGTGATGAAATCTTTCTCCCAATCACAGCTGGATCTTGGTTCCTCTGTGTGTTTTACCAAGAGAGCCTGGAAAGTATTAGGGTCAGGCCAGAGCACAGGACCTTCTGTTAGGGAAAAGAGTGTGTGTGAAAATGGATGGAAAAGTGAATGAAATTTTTGTTGTTGTTGTTGCTGCTGCTTTTGTCCTGTGAAAGCAAAAAGGCAAAGGCCCAGAAGAGTAGAAAAGAGTGGAAAACTTTCTTAAAAAACATTCCTCTGTCCTGGGAGAAGATCCAGGGGGGGCAGGGGGAGCCATGGCCCCGTCCGCTGGGGGCCCGGGGGAGAAGGGGGAAGATACAATTGCCAAGAGACTTAGATCTAAAAAATAACTTTGCCCTTGTTTTTTTTTGAGTAATATTGTATGATATTTGTAATCTGGATTTTTGTAATTGACTGACAGTATATAATTGAAAAATTTAGGAATATGTACTTGCTCCCAGCTTGTAGTGTTATGTGAAATGTTTTTTTTTTCTCTTTCTTTTTAATAATGTAACTTGAGGTACCGGAGGAGCCGACGACTTTGACGTGACTACTCTCAAAATTTCTATGTAACCCTTACCCTACCCCACAAAAAATGTAAACTCAATAAAACTTTTTCAATATTAAAAAAAAAAAAAAGAAAAGAGTGGAAAAGAGTAGAGGTGCCTGGTACTCACTGCAGAGGGGCAGAGGTCCTCACAAATTACCTTTTTGATCCGCAAAACCCAGGTGATTCCCCGAGAGAAGGGCCGAAATACTTCAATGGGGATTTGAAGTCCTTCCCAGAATCTTTTTTTCCCTGAAACTTATGGTGGGTGGTCACCCGGCTAGGCCAAAGTGAGCCCTACATGTAAAGGGTCATGGGAAGCATTAGCTCGCGGGTGCCAGAGATGCCCTCGGAGATTTCCTTAGATGCCAAGATTTTGGCTGAGAGCAAGGAAATTGTGTGAGAAATGGGCTTTGCTGAAAGATGATACAGGAAAACTAATTTGGCTACATAAGGGTACTTAAAAGAAAAGGGAAAAATGTTGGTTTCTGTTCTTTTCTGTTGTCTGTCTGTCTCTTTCTCTGTCTTCTATGTAACCACGTGGTTTATTTGTTAAGATTTGTGCCTTCCCTAATTTAACAGATTTGTGCTGGGAATGACTAGGGTGTGTAAACCTGAGAGTTCCTTTTCCCTTCTTATTTTCTCCTTGTCCTTATGTATATGTGTGCCTAAGTCTTTGTGCATCCTCGAGGTAATTGTAACTATAAAATGTCTCCAATCCAAAAGGACAGGAATTTTAAATTGTTGAAAGAAAGAAAAGAGTAAACTGGTAGAAATTGCCTTTGCTCAGTTTGTCTGGGCCCAGAAAACTGAGTGAAGGGGGAGGGGAGTCTTTATTTTGCATCTGTATGGCCAAACAGAAACAGAGTAAAGAAATATTCTTCCTTCCTTGTACCTTTAAGTAACAACCCAGTTTATTTACAAGAAAAGTTTTGTCCTTGAATTTATTGTGTGTTTAAATGATTTTACTGAATCCAGGTCCTATTTCTTATCTGAGATCCTCATGTTACCAGTTTATCTATTTATTAACTGAAGGTTTTATTTTTCAAACTGTGCCTGCAAGCTATCTACCCCCCCCCCTTAATCCTCCAACAATGCCTTTTCTGTGGGGGAGGGAACCTTGTTATCATTTATTTTATTTTATTTTATTTTAATCACATTTATATCCCGCCCTTCTCCACGAAGGACCCAGGGCGGCGCACAGGAATTTAAAAACATACAAAATGATAAATACAAAATTTAAAAACATATTAAATTACAGTCCTATGCTAAAATCAAATTAAAATCTAAAATAGCCCCGACGGGAGGTTAGGTTAGGCCGGCTTTCTTTCTTTTTTCTTTTACTTTCTTTTATTAAATTTATACCCCGCCCTTCTCCAAACGGACCCAGGGCGGCGCACAGGAATATTAAAATACATACAAAATCCCGTAAAATTTTTTGAAAACTTATTTGATGAACATCCTGCGCTAAAACCAAATTAAAATCCCCAGAATTTAAAAAACTGTCTAAAAGTCATTATGGAGGTTACGCTAGGCCAGCTAGATGGAACAAATGTGTCTTTAGGCACTTGCGGAAGAGGCGGAGGTCGGAGATGGTGCGAAGTTCAGGGGGTAAGTCGTTCCAAAGGGCTGGGCCCGCCACAGAGAAGGCTCTTCCTCTGGGTGTCGCCAGTCGGCATTGTCCAGCCAACGGCACCCTGAGAAGGCCCTCTCTGTGGGAGCATATCGGTCTAAGGGATGTATGGGGCAGGAGACGGTCTCGTATGTAACTAGGTCCCGAGCCATGGAGCGCTTTGAAGATGGTCGTCAAGACCTTGAAGTGCACCCGAAAGACCACAGGAAGCCATTGCAGCTCGCGCAGGATTGGTGTTATATGGGAGTGTCTAGGCGCTCCCGTAATCACCCGCGCGGCTGCATTCTGGACTAACTGCAGCTTTCGAGTGCACCTCAAGGGAAGCCCCATGTAGAGAGCATTACAGTAGTCGAGTCGGGATGTCACGAGAGCTTGAGTGACTGTGCGGAGGGCAGCCCGGTCCAGTAAGGGGCGCAATTGGCGCATCTGGCGTACCTGATGAAACGCCCACCTGGCCACGGCCGCCACATGGTCCTCCATGGATAGCCGGGAATCCAGGAGGACACCCAAATTGCGCGCCCTCTCCACGGGGGCCGGTGTTTCGCCCCCAGTTGGCCAGAGTTGGAGTAATCTGGCTGAACCGGGGTGCCGGAAACCACAGCCACTCAGTCTTGGACGGGTTGAGCTTGAGTTTGTTACTACCCATCCAGATCCGTACGGCCTCCAAACACCGGGACAACACCTCGGCGGCATCGTTGGGGTGGTCTGGGGTGGATATGTACAGCTGAGTATCATCAGCGTACAGATGATATCCCACCCCAAAACCACGGATGATCTCGCCCAGCGGCTTCATATATGTGTTGAATAGTAGGGGCGAGAGGACCGACCTCTGCCCCCCTGTCAACACATATTGCGACCGACCAGAGAGGTAGGACGAGAACCACCATAAAACGGTGCCTCCCAGCCCCAACCCCCCCAGTCGGTGCAATAGGATACTATGGTCGATGGTATCAAAAGCCGCTGAGAGGACTAACAGGACTAGGATAGAGGAATATCCTCTATCCCGCGCCCTCCAGAGATCATCAACCAACGCGACCAATGCCGTCTCGGTGCTGTGACCGGGTCGGAAGCCGGACTGGCGCGGGTCTAGATAATCAATTTCCTCCAGGTGTCGCGGAAACTGTTGGGCCACCACACTCTCTACAACCTTCACTAAAAAGTGAAGGTTGGAGACCGGACGATAGTTTTCTAATAATGCTGGGTCCAGGGACGGCTTCTTGAGGAGGGGCCTTACTACCGCCTCTTTCAAGACGGCAGGCAAGGACCCCTCACTCAAAGATGCGTTGACAATGCCCTTGAGCCAGCCTCGTGTCGTCTCCCAGGATGCCAGTACAAGCCAGGAGGGACACGGGTCCAATAAACATGTGGTAGCCTTAAGTCTCTTTGACAACCTGTCCATATCCTCCCAGAATGGAGCCTCAAGAACAGCCTCGTAGAATCCGACCGGACCACTCTCGATGGAGGGTAGCTCATTCCGAATCCGAGTGATTTTATCCTGCAGATAAATCCCAAATTCTTCTGCTCGTCCCTGTAAAGGGGCTTCCCGCGGCCTCTGTTGAAGGACGGAGCGGGTCACCCCAAACAGGGCGGCAGGGCGGTTATCTGCGGATGCAATAAGGGTGGCACAATACTCACGTTTGGCCACCCTTATCGCCACTAAGTAAGTCCTAATATGGGTTCTCACTAGTGTTCGGTCGTCTTCGGAGCGAGAAGATCTCCATCTGCTCTCTAGGCGTCTCTTGTGGCGTTTCATCTTCCTCAGCTCCTCGGTAAACCAAGGAGCCTGGGTGATTCGTCGCCGCAAGAGAGGCCGCAAGGGCGCAACTCGGTCCAAGGCCCCCGTGGCCGCAATGAACCATGCGGCCACTAGGTCCTCAGTCGATTCGCGGGGCAAGTCCACAGGAATTGGCCCAAGCTCCCTCTGGAACCTTTCCGGGTCCATCAGGAGCCTGGGGCGGAACCATATAGGAATATCAGGCTCCGCCTCCCCACGGTGAGGTGCGGCGATTGGAAAGTCCAGCCGAAGGAGAGCGTGATCTGTCCATGACAGGGGTGTGATAGCTAAATCCCCTATTCCCAGATCACTACTCCACTGTCCCGAGACGAAGATTAAGTCCAGGGTGTGTCCACCCTCGTGAGTAGGGCCTAAAACTACCTGGGTCAGGTCCATGGCCGTCATGGAGGCCATGAACTCCCGAGCTACTCCAGAGGTCTCGCCTACTGACGGCAGGTTGAAGTCCCCCATGACCAAAAGTCTGGGGGTCTCAACCGCTGCCTCGGCTATCACCTCTAGGAGCTCGGGCAGGGCTGTTGTTGCATAGCGAGGAGCCAGGTATACAACTAACACGCCCAACTGCCTCCCTAGGCCCCACTTCACAAGGAGGGACTCACACCCGGTCGTCTAAGGCAGGGGTCTCCAACCTTTGCAACTTTAAGTCTGAAGGACTTCAGCTCCCAGAATTCTCCAGCCAGCTTTGCTGGCTGGAGAGGTTTGGGAGCTGAAGTCCTTCAGACTTAAAGTTGCAAAGGTTGGAGACCCCTGGTCTAAGGGACCGTGGTCTCCTTTGGCTCAAGACTTTCCCTAACCATAATCGCCACCCCCCCACCCCTCCCTAGGGCCCTAGGCTGATGAAAGGCTCGGTAACCTGGTGGGCACATCTCTACGAGTGGTAATCCTCCCTCGTGGCCCAACCAGGTTTCCGTTATACCCACCAGGTCCGGGTCCCCCTCTGATCATGTCTTTCAGCCCTGGAAGAGTGTATCCTGCGAGGTGAGTAGAGAATTTTTTTTCCCCTTTAAGGAGGAGGAGGAGTGTTGCCTTGTGTGTGAATCGCTACTAGAGGTTTGCCTTCAACCTGAGTAAAAACTCTATCTGCACATCTATCTGGCCAACTACTCTTAGTCCTAAGGTAGAACAGGTGCTCTCTTACCATTTTCTTCCCTATTTCAACTTGAGTTCCTAATCTAATTTTGTGATGCTATTCTGGATAGTTTGGACTGTTTATCCCTTTGTGTAAAGACAGATACAAAAAAAAAAAAGTTAAATTGTTCTGCTTTCTCCCTGTTGCTTGTCACCTTCTTGCCCCTTTCTCCCAGCAGTGGACCAATTCTTTCCTTAACTTTTTTCTTGTTTTTAACATGTTGGAAGAAGCTTTTTTTTGTTAATTTTTACTTTTGTGGCAAAGTACTTTCTTCATTGTAAGCCTTAGCTTTCCTCACTTCATCTTTGCAGGCTTGGGCTATTTGTTGATATTTTGCCTTAGTTATGCCCCCCTCTTTCCACTTTTTATACCTTTTGTGTCTTTCAATTTGTCAGTGCTCTTTATGCAGCCATGCTGGTTTCTTTTGGGAACTGTTATTTTTCTTCTTCATTGGTATCGTGCTATACTGAGCTTTTATCATTTTTCAAAATTTTCCAGACTTCCTGGGTGAGCTGACCCCTGACATATAGTAAATGTACATTTTTATACCATTTTCATCTTTGAGGTCCTTTTGTTTTCTTTGTGCTATTGTTTTACCACTTTTTGTGTGTGCCTTTGCTAATGGTTCTAATCCTGTCTTGTGCTTTCTTATTCTTCTGCCCTAAAGTACTTCCCCCGGGGCAGAGATGAGCCCTAGTGTCTTCTATTGTATTTCCTATTTTTGCATTTTTGCCCCAAGCTAATGAGTCTTTGTTGTCACTCCGACCTTTTGCTATTGAAGAGGTAACTTCTTCCTATGCTTCCTGGGTCTTTTGTATTATTTTGTACTCTGCAATTATTTCTAATGGCCCTGATATCCTGGTAATTATTCTCAGGAAGTTTCGTTTAGAATGTATGCTGGCTTTGTTATTCTAGTGACTTCAAGTTTTGGTTATGGGCTGTACTGGTCTTCCTAATACAACACTGTCCTGGTGAAGTTCCCTTCCCACAGTTTGTTTCCCAGTTGACGTCTAGGTAGTTAAAATCTCCCATTACTATTGTGGTGTGCTTCCTACATATCTTAGTTAGCTGGCTGAAAAAAAGTTCATCTATTTCCTCTGATTGGCTGGGTGGCCTGTAGTATATACCTATGGCAAAGTCATCCCCCACCAACCTTTAATATTGACCTAAATGCATTCAAGATAGTTCTCATCATTGTTATGCTCTATTTCTGTAGATATGTAGATATTTCTTACATATACTGCAACCCTTCCTCCTTGTTTATTTGGTCTATTTCTATTAAATAATTTAAATCCTTCTAGCTGTATGTTCCATTTGTGGGTTTCATCCCACCAAGTTTCTGTAATGGCAACAATATCCTATCTGTCCTCATTCACTTTAATTTCTAATTCACCCTGTTTACTCCTCATACTCTGTGCATTGGTGTATAGACATTTGAGTCCATTCTGATTGACCCTGTGTTTACTATCTGCATAAACTGTTATGCCTGACTGTCCCTATTTTCTTGCCACTTCTATGGTTCATGCACATGGTTTGGCAATCTGTGAACTTAATGCTAAGTAACTCAGCCCCTTTCTTGGATGGGTGCAAACCATCTCTTTTGTACAGTTTTCATTGGACCAGCTGCAGACATCATGACTAAAACCAAAGCCTTCCCTTTACACCACTCCTTTAGCCACATTAAACTCTGCTACACATTGGCCCTTCCCCTTTTGTTTCTTATATACTGGTAAAACCTCTGAAAAGATAACCCTACAACCTGTGCAACTAAGTTCATACCCTAAGCTCTGGAAATCATTCTGTACAGAAAGAGTCCACCTGGATACCTTAAAAATGGTGTTGCAGCAGTAATAGTTGCCTTTAAAAAGAAAAGTAAAGCTCAAGAGCCCCACCCAGATGCAAATGATGTGTTAATGAAAGTCTCCAGAAATCTTGGTCTTTAAAAATATGCCAGCGATTGCTGGGAGGCCTAAGAGTTTGGGTCTTTAAAAATATGCCAGCGCCTGCTGGGAGGTCCAACCAGAACCCTGGCTGAATGCAAACAATGTGTGGACAAACATCTCTATACATTGTCTCTATACATCTTGACCTTTAAAAATATGCCAGCGTGGGCTGGGATGTCAAGATGGATATACAAGAATTTGGGTCTTTAAAAATTAGCCAGCGTCTGCTGGCAGATCCAAATTAGAAACACCACAGGGCGGGGACAGGTATTAGCAATCTAGTGCTTAAGGAGATAGAATAAGGGGCGTAACTTCGAACAAAAGTAAGAAATTTAGCAGGTAATAAAGAGGTAAAGCCTGTCTGAATGGAAGACCTAGGTAATTGGGCTTGATTAATTTGATGTAATGTCTGATAACGTTCTTAGCTGTGCATCTATACTGTTAGCATGTAGAATTGAATGGGATTGAATTGATTATATGTTTGACCAGCTGGCAAAATAAGTACGCTTATCAGTTTGGGCTTGGACCTGTGGGGCTTTCCTTGATGTTAGGCTTTCGCGCCTAAATGCTTCAGACCTTGCTTAGCATCTATGCTATTCATTTCATAACCAGTAAAAGTACTTTTAATTCCACTAAAATGGAGTCGAGGGGTTTCTTTCTTGGTTATCGATGAAGCAGACCTGACATTAAGCAAGGTCTCACCTTACGCATTCATCTCAGAGCTAACACCTTCTGAAGGGAGTGTAACAAAAACATTTTTTTTTCTAAACTTCAAAGAGATGTCCTCCCCAGGCAATGATCAAGAGGAAGACATGGGGGCCGCGGGATCATCGTGCCTTCCCGAAACGGAACTTTTTGCAGGACTGAATTTGGAAGAAAAATCCGTTCCCCGTTGGTCGATAGGATTTGGACAAAAAGAAATTCTGGAGGAGATACCATCAGGAGTTACAACACACAGACGCAGACAGCCCCCACCTTCCTGGCAGGAGGAGGAGGAAGAGGATTATCTGATGGGCCAAGCGATGCAAATGTTTCAGGAGGCCTGGGAAAAACGCCGCTCCAGAGAAAGCAAGTATGAAAGAGATGTAACATTCCGGGAACCAGAGGTGAGAAGGGAGGAAGAGGATCGCCCAGGGGGGGCCTTGGGGGCAGAGGCCAGAGCAGACCGAGATGAAGGGGCCCAGCCAGCCCAGCAATCTCAGCCAGCCGCGGCAGCAACAGCAGCACCGGTAGGAGCCATTCCACGGGGGGATGGGGCAGCCTGCAGACGCCAGATGGCAAAGCCCCCCCCCCCCCTTGGGGTGAGATACGGGGGAGACGCCAAAGGCCTGGGATTTTTCTTAGTCCAAGTCTGCAATTATATGAGACAATGGGGACAAGACCTCATTAATGACGATGCCAAAGTGAGAATAGTTACGCTCTCCTTAGATGGAAAAGCTGCAGATTGGATGGTCGCCTTGCATAAAAACAACTCCCCCATACTAAGAGACTTTGATAGATTTATGACTGCCTTGAGAAGGCGTTTTGATGACCCCCTCCTTGAACGAAAAGCCAGAATGAAAATGATGATCCTCCATCAGGGAAAAAACCCCGTGGGGGACTACACACAGGAGTTTCAGGAACTTTCGGTGTATATGAGAGGGTGGTCTGAGGAGGCCCTAATTGATCGTTACAAGGAGGGGCTGAATGAGGAGATACAGTGGTACCTCGGTTCACGAACTTAATTCGTGAACTGACTCTGGTCGCGATCCGAATTGGTCGTGAAGCGAGGCACAATTTCCCATAGGGTTCAATGTAAATCCGGTTAATCCGTTCCGACCTTGTTTTTAGGTTATAGAAGCACCCAAAATATGAAAAAAATTACAAGACACATTTGTACAGTTCTCACCTTGTACTGTATTTTGGTTTTTGAAGCACCCAAAATATGAAAAAAATTACACATTTGTACAGTTCTGCCCTGGTTTTTAGGTTATAGAAGCACCCAAGATATGCCAAAATTACACATTTGTACAGTTCTGACCTGGTTTTTAGGTTATGGAAGCACCCAAAATATGCCAAAATTACACATTTGTACAGTTCTGACCTGATTTTTAGGTTATGGAAGCACCCAAAATATGAAACAAATAACAGGACACATTTGTACAGTTCTGCCCTGGTTTTTAGGTTATAGAAGCACCCAAGATATGCCAAAATTACACATTTGTACAGTTCTGACCTGGTTTTTAGGTTATGGAAGCACCCAAAATATGAAACAAATTACAAGACACATTTGTACATTTCTGCCCTGGTTTTTAGGTTATAGAAGCACCCAAAATATGAAACAAATAACAGGACACATTTGTACAGTTCTGACCTGGTTTTTAGGTTATGGAAGCACCCAAAATATGCCAAAATTACACATTTGTACAGTTCTGACCTGGTTTTTAGGTTATGGAAGCACCCAAAATATGCATAAATTACACATTTGTACAGTTCTGACCTGGTTTTTAGGTTATGGAAGCACCCAAAATATGAAACAAATTACAAGACACATTTGTACAGTATGGTAATGTACAGTATACAGTAAAGAGAGAACACCAAGCTTGCTTGAGATGACTTCTGGCATGGATGAAGGCAGGTGGGAGGCGGTTATTGTTTGTAGGGAGAGTCCCCCTCCATAAGGACATCAAGGGGATCTTCTTCAGGGCTTTCCTCTCTCCTTTGTCTCTTAGCTGCAGGCTCATTTTTGCTGAAAAATCTGTCCAATGTCACTTGTCTTTTCCTGCGCTGCAAAACCTTCCGGAAATGAGAGACCACATTATCATCCATGAGATTTAACACTCTGTTCGTGACAGTTATGTTGGGGTGGTGCTTTTCAAAAAAATCATGGCACTCATGCCATTTTACCATAATGGCTTTTATGGCATCACTGGTAACCTCCTCCCTCTCTTCCTCCTCCTCTGTTGAATGCTCCTCAAGAAGTACCTTTTGCTGCTCACTATGGAGTTCAGAAAGTTCCTCAGTGGTCAGCTCCTCCCTATGTTCCTCAACAAGGTCTTCCACATCAGCACCGTCAACGTCCAGACCCATACTCTTGCCCATGGACACAATTTCGTCCACTACCTCTGTGTCAGACCCTTCTAGGTCTATGTCATGTTCCTGTTCCTGTTCAGTGGCACATTCTGGCCACAGTTTCCTCCAGGCTGAAGTTAGGGTTCGGGGAGTGACCTCTTGCCAGGCTTTGTCAATGAGGTTAATGCAGTGGACAACATTGAAATGTTTCTTCCAGAACTCTTTTAAAGTCAAGGACGTCTCCTCAGTGACATTATAGCACCTAGTGAAGAGCGCCTTTGTGTACAGCTTCTTGAAGTTGCAGATGACTTGCTGGTCCATTGGTTGCAGAAGTGGTGTTGTGTTGGGGGGGAGGAACTTGACCCTGATGAAGTCATACTCAGCATCCATATCATCCAGCAAGACTAGAGGGTGTGCTGGGGCATTGTCCATTAGAAGAAGGCACCTTTCAGGCAGCTGGTTATCAGAGAGATACTTTTTGACAGTGGGTGCGAACACCTCGTACAGCCATTCCATGAACAACTGCCTTGTCACCCAAGCTTTGGCATTGGATCTCCACATGACGGGCAGTCTGGCCTTGTTGACATTTTGTTGCCTAAATGCACGAGGGGTCTGTGAATGGTAAACCAGTAGTGGTTTAATTTTCAGATCGCCGCTTGCGTTGGCACACAGCAAAAGGGTCAATCTGTCCTTCATGGGCTTGTGCCCTGGTAGTGCCTTTTCCTCCTGCGTGATATACGTTCTGTTTGGCATTTTTTTCCAGAAGAGCCCTGTTTCGTCACAGTTGAAGACTTGTTGAGCGACGTATCCTTCTGTCGCCATGAATTCTGCAAATTCTACCTTGTAGGCTTCTGCTGCGGCCTTGTCAGAGCTGGAAGCCTCACCATGTCTAATCACACTGTGGATGCCACTTCTCCTGCGGAATTTTTCAAACCACCCCCTACTGGCTTTAAATTCGTCACTTGTGGCACTTGTAGAGGGGCTTCTTTGCACTAAATCACTGTGCAATCTCCTGGCTTTCTCACAGATCATAGTTTCACTAACGCTATCACCTGCCAGCTGTTTCTCATTCACCCACACCAACAAAAGTTTTTCCACCTCTTCCAGCACTTGCGTCCTCTGCTTGCTTAATCTTGTTACGCCTTTTGCAACATCAGCTACTTTGATGGCGGCTTTGTTTTTCAAAATAGTCGAGATTGTTGACTTTGGCATCTTGTACTCCGAGGCCAGATCAGTCACACGAATGCCACGGTCATGCTTTTCTACAATTTCCTTCTTCAGCTCAATGGTTATTTTCTTCCCAGCCTTGCTGTCACTTTCATTGCTCCTACGCACTCTCTTCTTTCCACCATGCTTGCGCTGCACATCCTTGTCACCTGCATTCCCAGGTTGCACATCATCTCCTGCATTTCCAGGTTGCACATCATCTCCTGCATTTCCAGGTTGCACATCACCACTTGCAATTCCAGGTTGCACATCAAGTCCTGCATTCCCAGGTTGCACATCACCACTTGCATTTCCAGGTTGCACATCATCTCCTGCATTTCCAGGTTGCACATCATCTCCTGCATTCCCAGGTTGCACATCACCACTTGCAATTCCAGGTTGCACATCAAGTCCTGCATTCCCAGCTTGCACATCACCACTTGCAATTCCAGGTTGCACATCAAGTCCTGCATTCCCAGCTTGCACATCACCACTTGCAATTCCAGGTTGCACATCAAGTCCTGCATTCCCAGCTTGCACATCACCACTTGCATTTCCAGGTTGCACATCATCTCCTGCATTTCCAGGTTGCACATCATCTCCTGCATTCCCAGGTTGCACATCACCACTTGCAATTCCAGGTTGCACATCAAGTCCTGCATTCCCAGCTTGCACATCACCACTTGCAATTCCAGGTTGCACATCAAGTCCTGCATTCCCAGCTTGCACAACATCACCACTTGCATTCCCAGTTTGCACATTGTCACCTGCATTGCTGCTCCGCACTTTCCTCTTTCCACCACGCTTCCTGGGAGCCATTTTGCAGTCAGCTTCTCTGTGTCGTTGTCTGTGTCTCTCTCCACGAACGTTCGTACAGGAAGGAAGTTGCAACCATGTGACAAAAAGGAAATCCGTTCGTAGATAAAATGTCCGCGGCTCCGGATCGTGCAGCGAGGCGGGGTTCGTGAATCCGAGCATTTTTACGAACTTTTCTGTTCGTGATGCGAGGGCGGAGTTCGTGAAGCAAGGCGGAGTTCGTGAAGCGAGGCGGAGTTCGTGAAGCGGAGCGTATTTTTACGAACTTTTCCGTTCGTGAACCGAAACGGTGTTCGTGAACCGGGGCACATTTTTTGGGAAATTTTTGGTCGTAATCCGAATTGGTTGTGAAGAGAGGCGTTCGTGAACCGAGGTACCACTGTATATAAAAGCTGTGTAAACAGACGTATCCCTCGAACCCTGCAGGATTGGTATGAATTATCCGCTGACGTGGAAATTGACTTACTTAAGAATAAATATCTTGAAGTGAGTGAAAAGGAAAAAAGCCCCCCTCCTCCCGCCCACAAAGCGACTCCAAGGGGGGGGGGAACCTGGTCCGGAAGCAAGCCTCGGTCATCTGCATGTTTCAAATGTGGAAGGGAGGGCCATTGGGCTATTCATTACCGAGTGAAGCCAGGACCCCGCCCTCAAACGACAGGGGAGAAGAAGAAAATAGATAAAACTACTGGCAAGCGGAGAGAGCCCGCCATATGTGCAGTGGAGCCAGAAGAATTCTGTCCCCCGGGAAAGAGGAAGAATCCTATTACCCATCGGATGGAAGTGAATCTGATTCCGACTCTGATGACGCAGACCGTTTGGTGAGTTCCCGCTCGGGTCTGATGACTGTGCCAGTACAACTTAAAGTGCCCTCCACTGGTGCTCAGTCTGAACTACTAGCTGTTTTAGACTCAGGTTGTATGCGTTGCATTATTAGCCCAAACGTAGTTGAACAAATGGGTTTAAGGGTAAAAACTCTAAAAGTATCCATCGCATTTTCGCAATTGGATCGGTCCATAGCAGGAGGGGCTCCAGCCCAGTTTAGAACCGAAACTGTGGAAATGTGGATGGGCAGTCACCAAGAAAATTTAAGTTTCATAATTGCCCCCAACATGAATCATTCCCTTATTCTGGGTTTGCCTTGGTTGTGTAAGTGGAACCTGAAGATAAATTGGACAGAGGGTTGGCTGCACATACGTACGGCAACACCCCCGGAGGTTAGTGGAGAAATAAAGCCCCCAACGGAAAATGTTCCTGCGATGGAGGGAGTGGCCTGTGAACAAATTGAAGGAGAGGAGAAAATCCCAAAGGAATATTGGGACCTAAGAGATGTGTTCAGTATAAAATCCTCTGATTCTTTGCCCCCCCACCGAAAGACGGACTGCACCATTGATTTCCTCCCGGGGGTGCAACTCCCGAAACCCCGCATCTATTCAATGACACCCCAGGAGATGCTAGAACTTTGTAAGTTCATCGACAAGAACCTAGCAAGAGGTTTTATTGAACCGGCTAGGCCACGGGTGGCAGCTCCAGTGATGTTTAGAGAGAAAAAAGACGGCGAACTGAGATTAGTGATTGATTACAGAAACTTAAATTCCATTTGTGCGGAAAATGTTTACCCCCTCCCCCTCATGAAAGATATGTTGGCACATCTTGGCAAAGGTAACATTTTTACAAAATTGGACCTTAGAGAGGCGTATTACAGGATTAGAATCAAGGAAGGGGATGAATGGAAAACCGCTTTTAATTGTCCTTTAGGGTGCTTTCAATTCAAAGTTTTGCCATTTGGCCTGCAGGGGGCGCCTGCAGTTTTTATGCAATTGAACCTGTGTTAAAGCACCCTGACATTGAAGCTCCCTTTCTTGTTCAAGCTGACGCCAGTGACGTTGCAGTGGGAGCAGTACTATTACAACAAAACAAAAACGGACAATTACAGCCATGTGCTTAATACCTCTCGCAAGCTCACTGACACCAAGAGGAGATGGGCAATTTGGGAAAAAGAAGCTTTTGCTGTGCGTTGGGCTCTTCTCACTTGGCGTCATTTTCTGGAGGGCGCCACCCAACCTTTTGAGGTTTGGACTGATCACAAAAACTTGGAGGCCCTAAAAGCCCCACGTAGGTTGTCCCCAAAACAACTCTGGTGGTCCCAGCATTTTTATCGATTTAACTTCACCCTCAAGTATATTCCAGGAGGGAAGAATTTTATGGCGGATGCTTTGTCATGGCTTCCTCAATATAATTGTTCAAAACTGACTGTGGTGCAACCTGTGATGCCTGCGCAAAACCTGCCTGCCCCTGTTGTTACCAGAGGTCAAACCTCGATAACTCTGGATATCCCTCCTGATCTGTTAACACAGATTAAAGATGGCCTTCTATCCGATGATAGGTTTAAGTCTCACTCTGGGGATTGTACTCTTAAAGACGGTTTGCCTTGGATTGGTGCAAAGCTGTATGTTCCTACTTCTTTGAGGTCTCTAGTCCTCCAACGAGCACACGACTCCCGTATGGCCGGCCATTTTGGTTTTGTGAAAACTCTACATTTGGTTAAACGGCAATTTTATTGGCCGTCCTTGAAGAAGGACATTGAGTCCTACATTGCGAGTTGCCCTGTTTGTGCTGCAGCAAAGCGTCCTACAGGAAAACCTCATGGTCTCCTCCAAACGGTGGCACGTCCAGAGGCCCCTTGGAAAGAAATATCTATGGATTTCATTGTTGACCTCCCTAACAGCCAGGGTTACACTGTTATTTGGGTGGTTACTGACTTATTCTCTAAGCAAGCTCACTTCGTACCATGTCCCAAGATACCATCAGCTAAAGTGTTGGCTAAATTGTTTGTTTCACATATCTATCGATTGCATGGTGTACCTAACCACATCATTTCTGATAGGGGTGTTCAATTCACCTCCCGGTTCTGGAGGGAGTTCCTGAAGATGATTGGCTCTGCCCAGGGCTTAAGCTCCGCCTACCATCCTCAGTCTAACGGATCTTGTGAGAGGACAAATTTGGTTTTGGAACAGTATATCCGTTGTTTCATAAACTATCAACAAGATAACTGGGCGGAGTTGTTAACCTCATGCCGAGGTGGCATACAATAACTCAGTGCACAGCAGCACTGGCATGACCCCTTTCAAGGTCATTTATGGCCAGGATTTTGTCCCTATCCCCGAATTGCCTCAAGACACACCTACAATTTTGTCCCTTTCTGAATGGAATGCTCAACTTGCCAAGTTTTGGCCCATTGCACGAACATCTTTAGATGATGCCCACCGGTCTCATAAGAAGTACGCTGACAGAAAGAGAGTTGAGTCTCCACAATACAAAGTAAGGGATCTAGTTTTCCTTTCTACCAAAAATCTTGAAACTACCCAAAAGTCAAAGAAGCTTGGTCCTAAATATGTGGGGCCTTTCCCAATTGTTAAAAGTATTAGTTCTGTTGTCTGTTAAATTGGACTTGCCGAAGAATCTCCGTCGTCTTCACCCAGTCTTCCATGTACATCTTCTGAAACCTGCACGTTTGTCCCCTCTTCGGTCACCTGGGCCGATACCTCCTCCCCCTCTTTTGGTTGAGGGTGAACAACATTTTGAAGTCAAGGAGATTTTAGACTCTAGAAAGCACCGGAATAAGGTTCAATACTTGGTTGCTTGGAAGCATTTCCCCCCTTCGAATTCCGAATGGGTTGACAAGTGTCACCTTAGAGCCCCTAAGCTGTTGCAAAAGTTTTACGCTAAATATCCTGACAAGCCTTGATCATATGTGGTACTAACTATAGTTTTTCTTTGTGTGTTTTTTTCTTTTCCTGGTTTTTCTCTCCTTTTGTTTTCTCTTTTCTGCAGGGATAGTTCCGCTTTTCTGGAGGAGGGCCGGATGTCAGCCTCCGCTTTCCTGTTCGCTTCGGCTGCCATATGAAACGGGGAGGGAGGGGCTTTGCATTTGGGTTATTGGGACTGTATGGTGCAGGTGAGTGAATCGCAGAAGAAAGTACTCTGTTGCCATCTACCGTTGCCATCTACTTCGCATACCAGTGGCTCGGGTCATGTTAGGGTCAAGGTCAACGGTCTTACATGCCAACCTGATGATGCTCTTTGAAGATGAAGCCACATGACACCTAGGGGCTTTGCACATTGGACAATGGGGTGGGGGTTACTGGGAAAAGGGGGTTGGACATATATTAATATGTATGCTTTCGCGCCTAAATGCTTCAGACCTTGCTTAGCATCTATGCTATTCATTTCATAACCAGTAAAAGTACTTTTAATTCCACTAAAATGGAGTCGAGGGGTTTCTTTCTTGGTTATCGATGAAGCAGACCTGACAGGAAGTCAGGCACAACACAGGTTATGTAGACAGTAAACAAAGGGTCAGTCACTCAAATGTCTATACACCAATGCACAGAGTATGAGGAATAAACACGGTGAATTACAAATTCAAGTAAATGAGGGCAGATATGATATTGTTGCCATTACGGAAACATGGTGGGATAATAAGAACATAAGAACATAAGAATAGCCGTGCTGGAACAGGCCACAGCCCATCCAGTCCAGCATTCTGTCTCACACAGTGGCTCACCATTTGCTTCAGGGTATTCCCAAGCAGATGTCTTCACCTGTTATGATTCCCTGCAAATGACATTGAGAAATATCCTGCCTATCTCTCCAACCCGTGTCCTTAGGCATCCATAATGATAGCCATTGATACCCTTGTTCTCCATGAACTCGTCTAATCCTTTCTTAAAGGTGTCGAGGCTGACAGCTGTCACCACTTCTTCTGGCAGGGAGTTCCATAGACCAGTGATCCTCTGGGTGAAAAAGTATTTCCTCTTATTTGTTTGAGGTCTAGCTATCAAAAGTTTCATGGAGTGCCCCCTAGTTCTAGTGTTGTGCGATAGGGAAAACAGTTTTTCCTTTTCTACTTTGTCCACACCGTGCATGATTTTATAGACTTCAATCAGGTCACCTCTCAGGCGCCATCGTTCCAGAGTGAAGAGGTCCAGCCGTTGCAGCCTCAGATGGTAAGGAAGGTGTTCCAGCCCCCTAATCATTCTGGTTGCCCTCCTCTGTACCTTTTCCATTTCCATAATATCCTTCTGAAGGTATGGTGACCAGAACTGTACACAATACTCCAGATGGGGCCTCACCATAGATTTATAAAGAGGCAAAATGACACTTGCTGACTTATTTTCTATACCCTTCCTAATGATCCCTAGCAATGAGTTTTCTTTTTTCACTGCTGCGGCACACTGGGTTGACACCTTCATTGAGCTGTCCACAAGGACGCCCAGGTCCCTTTCCTGGTTAGTTGCAAGGAGTTCAGACCCCATCAGTTTATAGATGTAGTTGAGGTTTTTTGCCCCAACGTGCATCACTCTGCACTTACTAATGTTGAAGCTCATTTGCCACTGGTTTGCCCACTCCCCCAGTGTCAAGAGCTCCTCACACTCTTTCTCAGTTTTTACTACCCTGTATAATTTAGTGTCGTTGGCGAATTTGGCTACCTTGCTGTTTACTCCTACTTCTAGATCATTTATGAAAAAGTTGAAAAGCAGGGGTCCCAGTACTGAACCTTGGGGGACCCCACTCTTTACCTCCCTCCACCTGGAGAAGTGTCCATTTAATGCTACTCTCTGTTTCCTGTCCCTTAGCCAGTTGCTAATCCAGGACAAGGCCTGTCCCTTTATTCCATGACTGGCAAGTTTATTTAAGAGCCTTTGGTGCGGGACCTTGTCAAAGGCCTTCTGAAAGTCCAGATAAACAATGTCAACTGGATCTCCCTTGTCCACGTGCTTGTTGACAGTCTTGTGCTTGTTGACAGCAGATTACTGAGGCATGATTTGCCCTTGCAAAAGCCATGTTGGCTCTCCTTCAGCAGCGCCTTCTCTTCTACGTGCCTATTAATTTTATCTTTTAAGATGGTTTCCATCACTTTACCTGGGACACTTGTCAAGCTGACCGGTCGGTAATTTCCTGGATCACCTCTGGATCCTTTTTTGAAGATAGGTGTTATATTCGCTACCTTCCAGTCATCCGGCACAAGGCCTGATTTGAGGGAAAGATTATATATTATGGCAAGGACATCAGCAATTTCATCTTTAAGTTCCTTGAGAACTCGTGGATGGATGCCATCTGGTCCTGGTGATTTGTTAGTGTTTAGTTTAACAAGACATGCAAGGACTTCCTCCCTGGTTATTTCTTTTTCTTTTTTTTTGAAAAAGAATGTTTTATTGGTTTTACAATTTATAATAAGGGAAAAGGGTAAGTAGGGTTTGTAATATACATTTTAGAGCTTCCATGTCAGAGATGGTGGTTGCATTCGGGTCTTCATACAGTATCCTGTTAAGTGAATAGTGTTAAGAGATATATATAACACATTTTTAAAATTCATACATTCAATCTTTGGTTTTATATTCACATCCGTTTCAAGAATTACAATAATTCAAAATTAATTATTTTTGGGATCTGAGCCTCTTTGCTATTGCACCTTCCTTCTCCCTCCCCCCCGGTGGGCAGGGCCGTGGCTCCTCCTGTTCCTTCTTCTTCATCTCCCAGGATTGAGGAATGTTTTTTGAGAAAGGCCTCCGCCTCTCCTGTTGTTTTAATTTTAATCCTGCCTCCATCCCCGAATACCAACATTCCTTCAGGCATTAACCATTTAAACCAGATTCCGTTTTTGTATAACTTTTTTGACAGGAAGGAATATTTCCTTCTCATTTCTCTAATCTTTTTTGGAATCTGTTTCAATATAGCAATGTCTTTTTGCTCATACTTCAAAGGCCCCTCTCGTTGTGCCCTCAGTATCTCATCCCGTGTGTACCTTCTTAAAAATTTAATATGAATCTCTCTGGGGACTTCATTTATTCTAGCATATGCTGAATTAATTCTGTAAATTAAATCTATTTTCTCCCAAAGGTATTCTTTACTTTTTTTAATATAATCTGCTACAATTCCACTCATCAAATCTCTTAAGTCTTCGCCTTCTCTCTCAGGGACGTTCTGAAACCTAAGGAAGAAAGGCATTCTTTCAAATTCAAATTTAGACATATGTCCAGAAAATTCTGCCGTTTCTTTTTGCAGTTCTTTTATCTCTCCTTTCATCTCGGCTGCCCCCTCCTTCAACTCTCCAATTTTCCGTTCGTTGGTTGTTGTGGTTTTTTGTGTCTCCAGCAATTCTATTCTTAAGTTCATCAGATCTTTCCGCATTTCTTGTATTTCTTTCATTATATCATGGAATGTTGGTTCTTTCTCTCCTCCTGTTGCCCCTTTCTGTAACATTGTGGTGATTTTCCCTTGCTGTGGGGCCGGGGTGGCTCTGGCTGAAGTTTGAGCTGGAAGGGACTTTCCAGCTGGAGATTTTTTTTTATGAGGCATTTATAATTTTAAGTTCGTGCAATAAAAATGGCGTTGAGGAGCAAGCAGTCTGTGAAGTTCAAGATGTCAGGAACAAACTGAGTCAGTGATCTAATTTTATATATTATAAAGTCCAGAAAGGTAATTTCCCTGTAAATCCGTAGTAAAAAAAAAAGAAGGCTCACGTATTGGGAAAGACACCAAGGGCTTCTTGAGAAGACCTTAGAAATGTATTTTTCCTTAATTTCTTACTTCTAATGTACTTAAAGAAGTCCTTGTTATTTCTTTGAGTGTTTTTAGCTAAACGCTCCTCAAAGTCTTGCTTTGCTTTCCTGATTGTTGCCTTGCATTTGTTCTGCCAGAATTTATGTTTCTGCCTGTTGTCCTCGTTTGGAGAAGCCTTCCATCTTTTAAATGAGCTTTTCTTGCTTTTGATCACTTCCCGAACAGCTCCTGTAAGCCACATCGGAGTCCTCTTGAACCTGGCGGTGCCCTTTTTCCTTTTAGGTATACATTCCAATTGGGCCTCTGTTATTGTTTTTGTGAGCAGCCTCCATGCCTCATGGAGTGTTTGGACATTCTCAGTTCTCCCTTTCAGCTTCTTTTTTACTAGTTTCCTCATCTTTGGGAAATTTCCTTTATGAAAATTTAAGGTCTCTGTGTTAGATTTTATCGGTGATTTGCAGTCTATGATTAAGTTAAAAATAATTGTGTTGTGGTCACTGTTCCCTATTGGATCAGTCACATTAACATTTTGCACCAGATCCTGTATATTGCTCAGAACCAAGTCAAGGATTCTTGTACCTCTAGTTGGGTCTTCAACCATCTGTTCCAGGGAACAATCATTTAGCATATCTAGGAACTTTATCTCTTTGTCATGTGCTGAGCAACAGTTCGCCCAGTCTATGTGAGGGTAATTGAAATCCCCCATTATAACCAGGCTTCCCTTTTTTGATGCCTCCTTTACAACATTCTCCAACTGCCATTCTCTCTCAGGGGCTTGGGTTGGAGGCCGATAACATATGCCTACTGTTAGACCATTCTTTTGGCCTGATAGTCTTACCCACAGAGTTTCTAGTGGTAACTCTAAATCACCTCAGTATGCCAATTCGTATGACTTTATCTCTTCTTTGACATACAAGGCTACACCACCTCCCATTTGCCCCTTCCTGTCCTTCCTGTACAGTTTGTAGCCTGGGATGACTGTACCCCATTGGTTATCATCCGTCTACCAGGTTTCAGTGATACCAATAATATCAATATTTTTGTCTATTGCTAAGTATTCCAGCTCCCCTATTTTGTTCCGGAGGCTTCTGGCATTTGCATGCAGGCATTTATATATACTTTTCTGATGCAGTCTTTTGCATCCAGTTGCATCCTTAGACTGCTTCTTGCATCCTTCTGCTAGAGTGCTGGTGACTGGCTCCTCGCTCTGCTCAGTAATTATTGCATCCTACTCACTACTCAAGTAAACACTTTCCCGAACCGGATGCTGCCCAGCTCCTGTCGGCTTTCCCCCAGTTATCAGTTTAAAAATTGTTCTGCAGCCTTTTTGATGTTGAGTGCCAGCAATCTTGTCCCATCATGGTTCAAGTGCAACCCATCCCCCCTGAACAGGTTTGGCTTGTCCCAAAATGTTCTCCAGTTCCTGACAAATCTGAAGCCCTCCTCCCGACACCATCGCCTCATTCACGCATTGAGGCTTCTGAGCTCTGCCTGCCTGGTAGGTCCTGCACGAGGAACAGGCAGCACTTCTGAAAATGCTACCTTGGAAGTCCAGGACTTCAATCTTCTTCCTAGCAACCTGAATTTGGCTTCCAGGACTGATTGCTTTGCCTTCCCAACATCACTGGTACCAACGTGTACCACGACCACTGGCTCCTTCCCAGTTCTCTCTAACAAACTATCTAGATTTCTCGTGATGTCTGCAACCTTTGCACCGGGTAGGCAAGTCACTACACGATTGTCATGCGCATCACAAATCCATCTCTCTGTGTTTCTAATAATTGGATCCCCTAGTACAAGGAGCCTCTCTCCTGCAGTCTGTTCATCTTCATTCACCTCATCAACTTTATTAAGGGAGAGGTCTTCAGTTTGTTCCTGTTGTTCTTCTTCCTGCATCTCGTCAAGTGTGATGAAGGAGAGATCCTCAGGTGGGACCAGTTGTTCGTCTGTGCATTCCTCATCAGGTGTGATGGGGGAAGGAGCCGCAAGTTGATTCTGTAAATTCAGACTCTCAGAGCGATCCCTTGCTCTTCTATTTCTTCGAGTGACATTCCTCCATGGATCTACCTCTTGAGTTAGTGAAATGACCTCTCCCTTAATAAAGTTGATGAGGTGAATGAGCAGGGAAACGGTGGACCAAGCGGAGTGGCGTCTCCATCCATCCCTGTTCCAGGAACTGTCTCGCCGTTTCGGCCAGCCTCACGTGGATCTCTTTGCACACCCTCAAAACGCTCCACCTAGATTGGTTCTTCACCAGGTATCCATCAGGCCGGTCTGGCCTAATCTATTTACCTAGCCTATAGTCTGTACCCTAAATTGTTTTAATTGGGTTTTCGATGGGGTTGAGTTTTAATGATTGTTAAATTTTTAGCGCAGGGATAATTTATATAATTCAGTTTTAATTATTTATATTTGTGATATTCATATGTTTTAATTTCCTGTGCACCGCCCCGGGTCCCTTTGGGGAGAGGGAGCGGTTATATAAGTCTAAGAAATAAATAAGAAATAAAATCAGACGCTGGGAGCGGAGGGCACCGACGCTCTCCGCAGCCCTTGGCCAGTGGGACTGCTGTACACATTCCCTCCCCTGCCTCTAGTACCGGTGGTCATCCAGAAGATCCTGACAGAACAAGTGGAGGTCCTCCTGGTGGCTCCAATGTGGCCCAGACGCCCATGGTACGCCGATCTTGTCCATCTGTCCATATCACGCCCGTGGCGGATTCCAAACGACCGGATCTGTCTATCGCAGGGAGCCCTCGTCCACCCGAACCCTCAGCTCCTGCAATTAGCAGTGTGGCACGTGAGCAGTCTCTCTTAAGGCAACAACGCTTTTCCAACAGGGTCATCTCAGAGATCCAGGCGGCCCGCCGCCCGTCCACAACACGCATTTATGAAGCCACCTGGCGTGCTTTTTGTCAGTGGAGTAAAAGGGTTCGGATAGATTCCCTCTCGGCTACCATACCGCAGGTATTAGACTTTTTACAAATGGGACTGGACAAAGGGCTTACGCCCAACACACTTCGCCGCCAGATAGCGGCCTTGTCTACGGTGGTTGCAGCAGGCCGAGCTCGTTCGCTCTCACATCACCCTGGTGTCCGTTACTTCCTAAAGGGAGCGTCTAACCTCTGCCCACCAGTGATCCATCGCTACCCTACATGGGACTTACCCCTGGTGCTTAGGGCTCTCACATCTGTGCCCTTTGAGCCCATCCGGTCTATCAGCCTCAGATTACTGACACTTAAAACCGTCTTTTGGGTCGCCGTTACATCGCCTAGGAGGGTCTCCGAACTGGCGGCCCTCTCTGTCCGCGAGGACTTGTGTATTTTCCACCCCAACAGATTCGTCCTCAGACTGGATCCGGCCTTTCTACCGAAAGTGAACACAATATTTCATAGGATGCAAGAGCTCATTCTACCAGATTTCTGCCCGTGCCCTTCCCACGCCCAGGAAGGTCAGTGGCATCACCTGGACGTCCGCAGAGTACTCCGTCGCTACGTTAAGCGAACTGCATCATTCCGGCGCTCGGAGGCTCTGTTCGTGTCCTTCCAACCTTTGTCCATGGGGCATAAGGTATCCTCACACACCATAGGCCGTTGGATAAAGGCATGTATTGCCCTTGCATACAACAGTTCGTCCCAACCGGCTCCTCGACGGATCATCCCTCACTGTACCAGGAGCACGGCTACCACAGCAGCCTGGGCGACACAGGCCTTGGTGAAAGATATTTGCAGAGCGGCTACTTGGTCTTCTCCGTCGCCGTTTATCCGACACTACAGAGTGGACTCCTTTGCCTTGGCGGAGGCATCTTTTGGGCGGAGAGTGCTTCAGAGGGTTGTGTCATCATCTACGGCCCCTGATCAGCTTGGCTCCCGCCCCTGAAGTTTCATTGCTTTGGCATGTCCCATGAGTGGATTCCCTGAGCAGCGCACAGGAGAACGACCGTTGACTTACCTGAACGGTCCTTCTATGTGCGCTGCAAAAGGAATCCACACCCGCCCTCAGCTCCGGCTGCTCAGGGCCCTGGACTTCACTAACTAGACTTTTCTATACACTTGGCTACCAGACTTGCTACTGATGTTCGTGTAGAACTATTCCGTCTCTTCGACCAGCTGATCCTTCATACAAAAACTGAGCATGCCCAGTCTGAGGAGGCGTGGTTAAGAATTACATAACTCAGTCTCTAGGCTAATGGACAAAGTTAACCCATGAATGGATTCCCTTCGCAGTGCACATAGAAGGACCGTTCAGGTAAGTCAACGGTCGATCTCTACAGAAATAAAGCACAACAATGATGGAAATTATCTTGAATGTATTTGGGTCAATATAACAGTGGGGGAAATGACATTGTCACAGGTGTATACTATAGGCCACCTGTCCTGCCCCCACCGACGGATACAAGATTGGCTGCTTGCCACTATCTCCTTGACTTCGAGCCTTAATTTCACGTAACAAAGACAAAGATTGTTCAGACACGACTAACCAGAATTTACAAAAAGTTGTCATCAATGTTGTTCCCTGCAAATGACGACTCCTCCCAGCCTTCCTTATAAACTCTCTTGGGAGGGGCCATTCATTTACCAGCTGAGTCCAATTCAGGGCCTCTGAGCTCGCTTCTGTTGCCTCCTCTTCTCAGCCCTGTGTAATCTAGCATCAGGGACAAACTAGCCCTGATCCTCCCCACTACTTCAAGACCCAGGCGCCTCCTGGTGGCCAACCAGGCTCTCTGCTTCCTCAAGGTCTCCCTCCTCCAGAGCAGACTCATAGGACTCCTCACTAGAAGAGTCCATCATCAGCTCATCCGGAGCCGGCTGGGCCACAACAGCCACCCAACCAAATAGAGGAAATGGATGAACTTTTTGCTAGTCAGTTAACTAAGGTATGTAGGAAGCACATCACAATAGTAATGGGAAACTTTAACTGGGAGACAAACTCTGCACCAAGTGGGAGATCCAACAGGTTCCTAACAAACCTAGCAGACAACTTTGTTTCCCAAAAGGTAGAGAAGGGAACAAGGGGATCAGCCATATTGGACTTAATTCTCACTAACAGAGAGGAAATGAAAGAAGGTGTTGAAGCTACAGGAACCTTGGGGGGAGTGATCATGCAATATTGGAATTCAACATTATGCAAAAATAGTGAACGCCTCCTTGAGTGAAGGGTTTCTACCAGCCGTCTTGAAAGAGAAGGACCCGCCCTGGGTCCTTTTTTAGGAGAAGGGCGGGGTATAAATTTAAATAAATAAATAAATAAATAAATAAAGAGACCTTCCCTGGACCCAGCATTGTTGATTAATTATCGTCCGGTCTCCAACCTTAGTTTTCTTTCTAAGGTTGTAGAGAGTGTGGTAGCACAACAGTACCCCCGACACCTGGAGGAAACAGTCTATCTAGACCCGTGCCAGTCCGGCTTCCGCCCTGGGCACAGCACAGAGACGGCATTGGTCGCGTTGGTAGATGATCTCTGGAGGGCCAGGGATAGGGGTTGTTCCTCTATCCTGGTCCTATTAGACCTCTCAGCGGCTTTCGATACCATCGACCATGGTATCTTATTGCACCGGCTGGAGGGGTTGGGATTGAGGGGCACCGTATTGTGGTGGTTCTCTTCCTACCTCTCCGACCGGTCGCAATTTGTGTTGACAGGAGGGCAGAGATCGACTTCGAGGCCGCTCACATGTGGGGAGCTTCAGGGGTCGGTTCTCTCACCCCTCGTGTTTAACACCTATATGAAGCCGCTGGGTGAGATCATCCGTGGTTTTGGGGTAGAGTACCATCAGTACGCTGATGATACTCAGTTGTACATCTCTACCCCTAACCACCCCAACGATGCCGTTGAAGTGATGTCCCAGTGTTTGGAGGCCGTGCGGGTCTGGATGGGGAGGAACAAGCTTCAGCTCAACCCGTCCAAGACCGAGTGGCTGTGGTTTCCGGCGTCTTGATATAGCCAGTTAGTTCCATCTCTGGCTATCGGGGGTGAAACATTAGCCCCCGATAAGGAAAGGGCCCGCAACTTGGGTGTCCTCCTGGATTCGCGGCTGTCCTTGGATGACCATGTGACAGCCGTGGCCAGGGGGGCTTTTTATCAGGTTTACCTGATACGCCCTTTCTAGATCAGGACGCCCTACGCACGGTCACTCAAGCCCTCGTTATGTCCCGCCTGGACTACTGCAATGCTCTCTACATGGGGCTCCCCTTGAGATGCACCCGGAGACTTCAGCTGGTGCAGAATGCGGCCGCGCGGGGGATTCTGGGAGTCCCACACTACTCCCCAGTAACACCTCTCCTGCGCGAGCTGCACTGGCTACCTGTGGTCTTCCGGGTGCGCTTCAAGGTGTTAATTACCATCTTCAAAGCGCTCCATGGCACGGGTCCTGGCTACTTGCGAGACCACCTCCTACCACACACCTCCCTTCGACCTGTCCGCTCCCACAGGGCGGGCCTCCTCAGGGTGCTGTATGACGGTCAATGCCGGCTGGCGACTCCCAGGGGAAGGGCCTTCTCTGTGGCGGGTCCAACCCTCTGGAACAACCTGCCCCCCGATCTTCGCACCACTACTGACCTACGCCTCTTCCGTCGGATGCTTAAAACGCATTTCTTCCATCTGGCCGGCCTGACATAGATTAAGGGTTTTTAGAGTTAATATTTTAATGGTCTTAATTTTAATAATAATAATAATAATTTATTAAATTTCTAAACCGCCCCCTCTCCCCGAAGGGACTCGGGGTGGTGTACAGGAAACTTAAGAACATCTAAAAACATTACAATAAATACATAATTAAAACCGAATTAAATGATTAACCCTGTACTAAAATTTATAAAACATTAAAACTGTATCCCAATTAAAACCAAATTAAAACAATTTAGGCTACAGACTGGGACGAGGAACACAGATTAGGCCAGGCCAGCCTGATGGAACAGATATGTCTTTACTTTTTGGCGGAAGGAGCGGAGGTCCGTAGTAGTTCTAATATCGGGGGGTAGGTCGTTCCAAAGGGTCGGGCCCATCACAGAGAAGGCCCTTCCCATGGGCGTCGCCCGCTGGTATTGCCTAGTGGACGGCACCCGGAGAAGTCCCTCTCTGTGGGAGCGAATCGGCCGAAGGGATGTATGGGGCAGGATACGATCCCGCAAATAGCTAGGTCCTGTGCCATGGATCGCTTTAAAGATGGTGATCAACACCTTGAAACGCACCCGAAAGGCCACAGGCAGCCAGTGCAGCTCACGCAGGAGCGGTGCTACGTGGGAGTATCTGGAAGCTCCCAAAATTACCCGCGCAGCCGCATTCTGGACCAGCTGTAGTCTTCGGGTGCACCTCAAGGGGAGCCCCATGTAGAGAGCATTGCAGTAGTCTAGGCGGGACGTCACAAGCGCATGAGTGACTGTGTGAAGGGCATCCCGGTCCAAGAGGGGACGCAACTGGCGCACCAGGCGAACCTGGTAGAACGCCCCCCTGGCCACGGCTGTCACATGGTCCTCCATCGACAGCCGGGTATCCAGGAGGTCGCCTAAGTTGCGTGCCCGATCCACGGGGGCTAGATGTTCGTCCCCTATGGCCGGTGATGGAGTCAACTGGTTGTACCGGGGCGCCGGTAACCACAGCCACTCAGTCTTGGATGGGATTTTCTTAGCACAGATTTTATTATTTAATTCGATTTTAGATTATATGTATGTATTGTGGTTTTTAGTTTTCTGTGCACCGCCCTGAGTCCTACCACGGAGAATATGGCGGTATATAAATCCGATAAATAAATAAAATAAAATAAACGCAAGTAGTAGAACAAAGTCAAACTAGAGTCTTGGACTTTAAGAGAGCTAATTTCAATAAACTTAAAGAGAGCTTGGGAAAAATTCCATGGATGAGAATCCTCAAGGGGAAAACAACTCAAGAAGCTTGGGAAATTTTGAAAAATGAGATTACAAAAGCCCAGTCTAGCACAATACCAATGAAGAAGAAAAATAATAGCTCCCAAAAGATACCAGCATGGCTGCATAAAGAAATCTGATAAATTGAAAGACAAAAAGGACAAGTCCGCTAATGCAGGAAACAAACCTGTTATGCCGTTGAGCAGTCTCATCTACCATCCCTCAGGGCAGAGCACATTTTGGGGGCCTCCAACATCCAAGCAGACTGGCTGAGTCAAGCCAGATTAGATCAGGTGGAGTGGAGTGTTCACCTCTTCCACCGACTCATGCTCCGATTTGGCCTGCCAGTGCTAGACCTGTTTGCGACAGCAGACAACAACCAACTCCCCCAGGTACTTTTCGAGGTTTGCGGATCCCAACGCAGAAGGGGTGGACATTGTCAGGTGCCTTCTGTACGCATTCCCTCCACTTCCTCTCATCCAGAGGGTGGTGCAGAAGATGTTGGATCAGGAGGCAGAATTCCTACTCCTGGCTCCCCACTGGCCACGCTGGCCTTGGTTTGCTAACCTCGTGACTCTGTCAGTCTCTCCCCCCCCACCCTTTCCCCGGTGGCGCATTCCTCAGTCTCTAGCCTCCCTGCATCAGAGGTCCATCCTTCATCCCGACCCCCAGTGGCTGCAATTAACCACATGGCGATTGAGTGGCAAGCCTTAACAGCTGATAACATCTCCCTCAATGTCATCGCCACTATCCAGGCGTCTCGTAGAAGTTCCACGAACCACATTTATAATGCCACGTGGCGGGTGTTTGTTCTCTGGTGCTCTAACACCTCTATTGATCCACTGACGGCTTCCGTTCCTCAAGTTCTGGACTTCTTACAGAGGGGGCTTGACCAGGGTCTCACTCCAAACATGTTATGGTGGCAGGTGGCCACCTTGTCTTCCGTTCTAGACGGTTCTTCCACAGAACATCTTTCCACACACTCCTTGGTCCGGAGGTTCCTCCGCAGAGCCTCAAACATCCATCCTCCGGTCATTAATAGATATCTGCCACCGGTCCTGGAGGCTCTCCCCTCCCCTCCATTTGAACCATTGAGGTCCACATCGTTGAAATTGCTGTCACTCAAGACTTTATTTCTGGTGGCTATAACATCTGCCAAACGTATTTCTGACTTAGCTGCCCTGTCTGTCAGGCACGATTTTTGCATATTCCACCCAGACCGAGTGGTTTTACATCTTGACCCAACTTTCTTACCTAAAGTCAATAGTCATTTTCACAGGGGACAAGAATTGACCTTACCTGACTTCTGTCCGACTCCTCGCCACAAGAGAGAGAGCAAATGGCACACCCTCAATGTACGCCGAGCCCTGAAGATCTACATCAACCGCACGGCCTCGCTCTGCCACTCAGAGTCTCTCTTTGTTTCTTTTCGCCAGGCATCCTTGGGTAACAAGGCCTCACCGTCGAGTCTGGGGCGGTGGCTCAGGGCCTTATGAACTTCAGTCATTGCAGGTTCCACAGAACATTACAGCCCATTCAACTCGGAATGCGGCAACTATGGCTGCGTGGTCTACACAGACTTCCTTGGATGAAGTTTGCCAGGCGGCCACTTGCACATCTCCCATGGTTTTCATCCGCCACTGCAAACTAGACAAGTATGCGTCGGCCGATGCTTCCTTTGGCCGCAGAGTGCTGCAGCATGTACATGTGCCTTAATGCCCTTTCTTTTTTGTTCCCACCCTAGTGGACAGCCCATTCTTTGGTACGTCCCAGTCTGGCTGCTGTCTCCACGATCATAGGAGAATGGGTGTTGGTTCTTACCTGATATGCTCATTCTCTGTGAAGTGGAGACAGAAGCCAGCCCCACCCTTATGTGCATTACTTTGATTTGAGTTTTTTGTGCTGAGGAGAGAGTCTGCTTTGCACAGTTTTTTTTTCTTTCACAATTCTCACTTGAGTCTATAGTTTTCTTCGTCTAAACTGGGAGGAGTCACCAGGGATCGATGACATCACAAGTGTAGACTCAGTCCAATTGGTTACTGGACAGAGCAACCCAGTCTGGCTGCTGTCTCCACTTCACAGAGAATGAGCATATCAGGTAAGAACCAACGCCCATTCTGCTCCGGGACCCTTTAAGATCCAAATCAGTTTTTCTGTTTCTCTGTGAGTTGGTCAATCACTCACCCGGTTTCCAACACTGCTCCAGCACAAATAGTTTAGTTCGGATGCCCCAGCTTTGTAGCAGTCATTTAATGGCCACCACCCCCGCTGCTAGTTTGAAGGGCTTTTCTCTGACCTACCGAGGAACTGCTGGTTCCTCTTGGTCATCCAAGATGTCCCTTATTCTCCCCCATCCCTCCAGGACAGGTTTTGGTCCGAAGACCTCCCAACAGCAGTTTGTCCGGCTGGATTTCCGGGAGGCTCGGGAGAGGACACTTTTTTCCAGCTGGTCTTGCTGCGACGCTTCCGGTTTCTAGTAACAAGGCTCTTGAAACTGCTATATGTAATCACATGTTATGCAACACCCATGCAATTAATCCTCTCATGATCAACCTGGTGCCCTCCACATGTCTTGGGCTGTAAGTCTCACAATCCCTTCCCATTAGATGTGCTGGCTGAAGCTGATGAAATTGACATTAAAATACTTAGAGGGTACTCAATTGCCTACCGGAGCCTACTTTATCATTTTTATGGCCATGTCTTTGTCATTCTTAAACTTAGAAACCATCACCTAAAATTTCTTGAAGAAAAACAAGTTTCCTTTGGCTGTGATATCTAGGTTCTAAAAAAAGACAGCCAAAACAAGGCCTGTGTGAAATAATTATAAATACTGATTAGCTTTTGAATAAAAGTACCCATATCCATGAGACAATGCAAAATAAATAGGTTTCTACAACAATCTTTAAATGATCCGGAAAGTGAAGAAGAAGGCGAAAGAACTAAAAGTGAAGAAGACCTATCAATGGAGAAGACGACAAGAAACCCTAACGGTCGAGAGGTGAAGACAGTAGAGGAGGGGAAAGCATCCAATGGAAAGGCACTATACCACCAAATCGAAACAAGGTCAAAGACCCAGAAAACTACAAATCAATAAAAATGGAAAAGAAGAACTTTGTCTTTGCTCTGTTAATATTAATGGATTAAATAACCCATCTAAGAAAAAGAAAATTTGGCTAAATCTTCAAAAAGAAAAATATGATATAGTATGTCTTCAGGAAGTTCATATAAGGAAAAGGCATTTTAGGGTTTTGACTTGTCCTAAATTGGGGAAATTATACGCATCCCTGGCCGACCAAAAGAAGAGAGGAGTGATTGTCTATGATACTCTATGACACCCCGTGAAATGGGTGAGCTTCGTAAATTCATTGATAAGAATCTGAAGAGGGGTTTCATTGAACCTGCCAGACCACGAGTGGCCGCCCCAGTAATGTTTAGAGAAAAGAAAGATGGCACACTTCGTCTGGTTCAGAATTACAAATATCTCAATACTATCTGTGAACACAATGTCTACCCACTCCCCCTCATGAAGGACATGTTAACTCATCTAGCTTCAGGCAAGATTTTTACTAAACTCGATCTAAGGGAAGCTTATTACAGAATAAGAATTAAAGAGGGAGACGAATGGAAAACTGCTTTTAACTGCCCTTTAGGGTGCTTTCAATTTAAGGTGTTGCCATTTGGTCTGCAAGGAGCACCTTCTGTATTTATGCAACTGATTAATGACGTTCTCCACGAGCACCTGTACAAGGGCATTATCGTCTATCTTGATGACATCGTCATATACACGAAAACACATGATGAACACGTTAAACTAGTCCGCTCTGTTCTACGTAAACTTCGCGCTGCTGAACTCTATGCTAAACTTTCTAAATGCGAATTTCACCAGGAAAAGATTGATTACCTGGGTTATCGCATCTCTTCAGACGGCATTGAAATGGACCCTGCCAAAGTGAAAGCTCTCACGGAGTGGGCCCCTCCTTGCACTCGTAAACAATTACAAAGTTTTTTGGGTTTCGCCAACTTTTACCGCCAATTTATACCTTCTTTTGCTAGCATTGCGTTGCCCATCACGAACCTACTCAAAACGAACGGGGACATCAAACCACGACCTGGTTCTCCTCTGAACTGGACCATGGAGTGCCAAGCCGCGTTTGAGAAACTTAAACGCTTATTTGCAGCGGAACCAGTTCTGAAACATCCTGATGTCAACTCCCCCTTCGTAATTCAAGCAGACGCTAGTGATGTGGCCGTGGGTGCTGTCTTGTTGCAATGAAACCAACAAGGCCAACTACAACCTTGTGCTTACACTTCCCGTAAGTTATCCAACACTGAACGCAGATGGGCGATTTGGGAAAAAGAGGCTTTTGCTGTCCGTTGGGCCCTCATGACTTGGCGTCATTTTCTGGAAGGAGCTCCTCACCCGTTTGAGGTTTGGACTGACCACAAAAATTTGGAGTCTCTCACAACGTCCCGCAAATTGTCCCCGAAGCAAGTACGTTGGGCTCACTACTTCCATCGTTTCAATTTCACCCTCAAATACATTCCTGGAGGAAAAAATTTCATGGCTGATGCTCTTTCCAGATTGCCTCAATATGACAATTCTAAACTCACGGTTGTTCAGCCTGTAATACCACTTACCTTAATGGCTACTCCCGTTACGACCAGGGGTCAATCCACAATCCAAACTGACCCACCTGAAGAACTGATTACCAGAATTCAGTCAGAACTGCTTACCGATGAATGGTATTCCACGCATTCTGCTGACTGCACACTCAGGGAAAATCTACCATGGATTGGTTCCAAGATCTATGTTCCGGCTACCCTACGGCCTTTTGTATTACAGCGAGCGCATGATTCAAGGCTTGCTGGACATTTTGGATTTGTAAAGACTATACATTTAGTGAAACGCCAATTTTGGTGGCCTTCCCTCAAAAGGGATGTTGAATCCTATATCGCCAGTTGTCCGGTTTGCGCTGCTTCTAAACGTTCCCCAGGAAAACCCCAGGGTCTCCTCCAATCTGTAGCGCGACCGGAGGCTCCTTGGAAGGAAATTTCTATGGACTTTATTGTTGATCTTCCAAGTAGCCAAGGCTATACTGTCATTTGGGTGGTCACTGATCTGTTCTCCAAGCAAGTTCATTTTGTACCGTGCTCCAAGATTCCATCCGCTAATTCTCTGGCCAAACTTTTCCTTACTCACATTTATCGGTTACACGGAGTTCCCAAGCGTATCATCTCTGATAGAGGTACTCAATTTACTTCACAATTTGGAAGGAGTTTCTGAGGTTGATTGGCTCCGCCCAGGGCTTAAGCTCCTCCCACCACCCGCAGACTAATGGGACCTGTGAGAGAGCTAATTCCGTCCTGGAACAATACCTGCGCTGTTTTATAAACTTTCAACAGGATGATTGGGCTGATCTTCTGATCCACGCTGAGATTGCATATAATAACTCTGTTCACACAAGTACTGAAATGACCCCATTCAGAGTAATTTATGGTCAGGACTTTGTACCTATCCCTGAGTTGCCGCACGACCCTCCTGTAATTCGTTCTCTGGCAGATTGGAGTGGTAAATTGTCTTCAGTTTGGCCCATCATAAGTAAAACATTGGATGATGCTCATCAATCTCATAAGTTCTATGTCGACAAGAAACGGTCTGCTCCACCAGATTACAAAGTCGGAGATAGAGTATATGTTTCTACTAGGCATTTGGACAGTCCGCAGAAATGCAAGAAACTAGGCCCTAAGTTTGTGGGCCCTTTCACGATAACAAAAATAATACGTTCTGTCTCTGTTCGTTTGGACCTACCAAAAACCTACCGCCGCCTGTACCCAGTCTTCCACGTCCACCTGTTGAAACCCGAACGCTCATCACATCTTCGTAAACCTCATCCTGATGCCCCTGTACCAGTGCTTGTGGATGGACAACAACACTATGAAGTCCGGGACATTTTAGACTCCAGAGTGTATAGAAATAAGATTCAGTACCTTGTAATGTGGAAATATTTTCCCCCATCCCATAATGAATGGGTGGATAAGCAGCATCTAAAAGCCCCAAAGCTACTACGACAATTCTATGCTAAATATCCTACCAAGCCCTAACCTCTTTTCCCCTTTTCTATATGTTGTTGTGTGGTTCTCTTTGTGTGTCTATTGTCGTCTATTTTGAAGAACTGAATCCCCTGCTTCTGGAGGAGGTCCGGATGTCAGCCTTCGCTTTGCTGCTGCTTGGCTGCCATGGAAACGGGGAGGGTGGGGTTATGGGGTTAACTATGAGTGCTGGTGGAAGATGGTACGGGCCGGTGTTATCTCAAACCTAACGGTATCACATTCCATTCTGATGATGCCGTTGGACGTGAGGCCCACCTGATGTCCTGGAGGAATCTGCATTGGACACTGTTGTGGGGGCATGGGTTAATGGGGTTGGCTTAAGCTTTGATATACACGCTTCACGCCTAAACTAGTCACTTCCTGCTTGACCCTGGTTTGCTGTTCTTCTGTATTCAGTAAAAGTAACCTTATTCATTTTGAACTATGATTAAGTGTGGTCTTTCTTGAGTATTCGAAGAAGCGAACCCTGACATTAGGTGGACATGGAAGACTGGGTACAGGCGTCGGTAGGTTTTTGGTAGGTCCAAACGAACAGAGACAGAACTTATTATTTTAGTGATCGTGAAAGGGCCCACAAACTTAGGGCCTAGTTTCTTGCATTTCTGCGGACTGTCCAAATGCCTAGTAGAAACATATACTCTACCTCCGACTTTGTATTCTGGTGGAGCAGACCGTTTCTTGTCGGCATAAAACTTATGAGATTGATGAGCATCATCCAATGTTTTACTTATGATGGGCCAAACTGAAGACAGTTTACCACTCCAATCTGCCAGAGAACGAATTGCAGGAGGGTCGTGCGGCAACTCAGGGATAGGTACAAAATCCTGACCATAAATTACTTTGAATGGGGTCATTCCAGTACTGCTGTGAACGGAATTGTTATATGCAACCTCCGCGTGAATCAGGAGATCAGCCCAATCATCCTGTTGAAAGTTTATAAAACAGCGCAAATATTGTTCCAGAACGGAGTTAGCACGTTCACAGGCCCCGTTAGTCTGCGGGTGGTGGGAGGAGCTTAAGCCCTGGGCGGAGCCAATTAACCTTAGGAACTCCTTCCAAAATTGTGACGTAAATTGAGTACCCCTATCAGAGATGATACACTTAGGGACTCCATGTAAGCGATAAATGTGAGTGGGAAAGAGTTTAGCCAAGGATTTGGCGGACGGAATCTTTGAGCAAGGCACAAAGTGAACTTGTTTGGAGAATAGATCCGTAACTACCCAAATGACAGTGTAATTTTGGCTACTTGGAAGATCAACAATAAAGTCCATAGAAATTTCTTTCCAAGGAGCCTCTGGCCGCGCTACAGATTGGAGGAGACCGTGGGGTTTTCCAGGGGACCGTTTGGAAGCCGCACAAACTGGACAACTGGCGATATAGGATTCAACATCTTTCTTAAGGGAGGGCCACCAAAATTGGCGTTTTACTAAATGAATAGTTTTTACAAATCCAAAATGACCAGCTAGTCTCGAGTCGTGTGCTCGTTGTAGTACAAAAGGCCGTATGGTAGCTGGGACATAAATCTTAGAACCGATCCAGGGTAGATCATCTCTGATGGTACAGTCAGCAGAGTGAGTGGAATACCACTCATCGGTAAGTAGTTCAGATTTAATTCTGGTAATCAATTCTGTGGGAGGGTCAGTTTGGACTGTGGAGGAACTCCTGGTCACGACGGGAGCAGCCATTAAAGTAAGTGGTATAACAGGTCGAACAATCGTGAGTTTAGTAATGTCATATTGAGGCAGTCTGGAGAGAGCATCAGCCATGAAATTTTTCCCCCCAGGAATGTATTTGAGGGTAAAATTAAAACGATGAAAGTAGTGAGCCCACCGTAGCTGCTTTGGGGACAACTTGCGGGAAGTAGTGAGTGATTCCAAGTTTTTGTGGTCAGTCCAGACCTCAAACGGGTGAGGAGCCCCCTCCAGGAAATGACGCCAAGTCATAAGGGCCCAACGAACCGCAAAAGCTTCTTTCTCCCAGATCGCCCATCTGCGTTCCGTGTTGGATAACTTACGGGAAGTGTAAGAACAAGGTTGTAGTTGACCTTGTTGGTTACGTTGTAACAAAACAGCACCTACAGCGACATCGCTAGCGTCTGCCTGTATTACGAAGGGGGAGTTGACATCAGGATGTTTCAGAACAGGTTCTGCTGCAAATAAGTGTTTTAAGTTTTTCAAACGCTGCTTGGCACCCCATAGTCCAATTCAGAGGAGAACCTGGTCGAGGTTTGTTGTCCCCGTTTGTTTTGAGCAGGTTCGTTATGGGTAGTGCAATGCTAGCAAAAGAGGGTATAAATTGACGGTAAAAATTGGCGAATCCCAAAAAGCTTTGTAACTGCTTACGAGTGCGAGGAGGGGCCCATTCCGTGACAGCTTTCACTTTGGCAGGGTCCATTTCAATTCCGTCTGAAGAGATGCGATAACCCAGGTAGTCAATTTTTTCCTGGTGAAATTCGCATTTAGAAAGTTTAGCATAGAGTTCAGCAGCCCGAAGTTTACGTAAAACAGAGCGGACTAGTTTAACGTGTTCATCATGTGTTTTCGTGTATACGACGATGTCATCAAGATAGACGATAACGTCCTTGTACAGGTGCTCGTGGATCACGTCATTGATCAGTTGCATAAATACAGAAGGTGCTCCTTGCAAACCAAATGGCAACACTTTAAATTGAAAGCACCCTAAAGGGCAGTTAAAAGCAGTTTTCCATTCGTCTCCCTCTTTAATTCTTATTCTGTAATAAGCTTCCCTCAGATCGAGTTTAGTAAAAATCTTGCCCGAAGCTAGATGAGCTAGCATGTCTTTCATGAGTGGTAGTGGGTAGACATTGTGTTCACAGATAGTATTAAGATATTTGTAATCCTGAACCAGACGAAGTGTGCCATCTTTCTTTTCTCTAAACATCACAGGGGCGGCTACTCGTGGTCTGGCAGGTTCAATGAAGCCCCTCTTTAAATTCTTATCAATGAAATTGCGAAGCTCAGCCATTTCGCCGGGTGTCATAGAGTAAATGCGAGGTTTTGGAAGCTGTACCCCTGGGAGGAAATCAATAGAGCAGTCTGTGGCTCGGTGGGGTGGGAGAGTGTCACAGGATTTTTCACTGAAAACATCTTTAAGGTCCCAGTACTCTTTAGGGATTTTTTCTTCACCTGGAATGAGTTCAGGGGTTGGCAGGGCTACGCTGGAATTCACAGGTTCATTGAGGGTTGCCTGATTAGGTAGAAGTTCATCATTGGAGTTTGGGGTGGGGGAGGGGTTACCCTCAAGGGAGGGGGGGTCATATCGTTAGGCAAAATTAAAGGAATTCGAACCCATCCTTCTTGCCAGTCAATCAGGGGATTCCACTTACGCAGCCAGTTAATGCCTAAAATAACAGGGTTGTCAGCAATGGGGGCAACGATGAAGTTAATAGTTTCCTTATGGGTGTCTCCAATAGACACTTGAATTGGTTCAGTCACATATGATGCCGGATTGCCCCCTGCTATGGAGCCATCCATTTGGCAGAATGCGATTGGTACTTTTAGATTTTTTTGGTGAAAACCCATGTACTGTACCAATTCCTGGCTGATGAGGCAACGAGAACAGCCAGAATCTATAAGAGCCTGTATTTTGCAGTTGCGTCCACTAGATGGAGCTAAAAGCTGTAAAGGAATAGTAAGGGGCCCAGAATGGGGACTCACCCAGTTTTCATCCGAAGAGGAGGAGTCCCTTTCCCAATCATCCAGTTCCGTCTTTTGTCGGTCACCGCCAGAGAGATCCAGAGGCTCCGCTCCAAGCATCACTTGTTTAGTGCGCACGCTCGGAGTTTTCTCCGGTTTCTTCCCCTCAGCAGAAGAATGCGGGCGTGGTGATTGTTTCATTTTGCAGTTATTGGCCCAGTGACCCTCCTTCCCACAGCGAAAACAAGCACCAGAACGAGTTGTAGTAGATCTGCGCTCTTTACTTTGTTTTTGGTAATCCCTCTCATAAGCTTGGGGGGCAGGAATTCCAATCTGACTTTTCTTCTCAAAGTGAGACAGAGGTTTTGTTTGAGCTTGATCTAGTTCAACATCCCCTGCCAGCTGATACCAATCCGCCAGGGATTGTGGCGTACGCCTGTTAACGCAATTCTCATACAGGGATGGGTCTAAACCTTCAGTGTAAATATCAATTAGGGCACTTTCGCTCCAACCTCTCATATAAGCTGCAAGTTCTTGAAAACGTTGCGAATATTCTTGAACTGATCTATTGCCCTGGCGCAGGTTCCTCATTTCCATCCTTGCCTATCTTTCAATACGAGGGTCTTCAAATCGCCTTCTAAGGGCAGTCATAAACCCATCAAAATTCCCCATCAGAGGGGAATGATTATTATGTAAGGAGACCAACCACTTAGCGGCTGTGTTTTCGAGCGCCAGGGATACAATTCTTATCTTTGCATCATCACCTCTCAAGTCATTTGCAAACTGTTTAACATAGTTGCTGACATGCAGTAAAAAGAATCCCAACTCCTCAGGGTTCCCGCCAAATTTAATCCCCAGGGGGGGAGTCTTGCCGGCCGGCGAGGGGGAGGAGTGGGTTCTCCCCTTTGTGATTCTCTAGGGATTTCCACAGGGGGTTGAGGACTCGCTCCTCTCAGTTCTTGGGAGGGGGCTTCTTGCTGTTGTTTCATTCCTTCCCCTTCCAGAAAACGTTGATCCCCTCCCCACATTTTATCTAGGGTTTCCTTCCTCTCGTCTGCTTGACGAAGTAAATCTCTTGCCATCTCTCTCAAATCCCTCTCTTCCTTTAGCAATTCTGTTATGGGGGGGGGGGGGGTTGGTAAGCATACCGGCGCCTTGTGGTCGTGACCCCCGAACCGATGTCATCCGTCATCCCCACTCCCTCGGACCAGCGATGGCGTGTTAATCCTTCTTCGGGGGTTGGTTCTAAGTTAAGGCCCGCTAAAAACTCCATCACTGACCTCGAGTCCTCCTTTTGGGCTGCGGGGTGAGAGGCGGCCTCTCCCATCGGTTCGTCTTTCGCAGGCTCCGACATGGGGTTTAGGAGTGTAGTGACTTCCTGCTTAATGTCAGGGTTCGCTTCTTCGAATACTCAAGAAAGACCACACTTAATCATAGTTTAGAATGAATAAGGTTACTTTTACTGAATACAGAAGAACAGCAAACAAAGGTCAAGCAGGAAGTGACTAGTTTAGGCGCGAAGCGTGTATATCAAAGCTTAAGCCAACCCCAATAACCCATGCCCCTACAACAGTGTCCAATGCAGATTCCTCCAGGACATCAGGTGGGCCTCACGTCCAACACCATCATCAGAATGGAATGTGATACCGTTAGGTTTGACATAACACTGGCCCGTACCATCTTCCACCAGCACTCATAGTTAACCCCATAACCCCACCCTCCCCGTTTCTATGGCAGCCAAGCAAACGGCAAAGCGAAGGCTGACATTCCATTTACTGAACTGGCAACCACTGATCGCCCCAGCACTCTGTTCACTGAACCTACAGTGGAAAAGAAGATTATTCCTTCTCCTAAAATCTTCATGAATGTGATCCAAAAGCAGTGGGAATCCCCTGGTGCAGGTCCACAACCTACTAACCTAGACAAACGCCTCTACAATGTCACTTCGAAACTCACCAAATTTCTCAAGACTCCTCCAGTGGACGCGCCAGTTGCAGCCTTGTCTTCACCAACAGTGGTCTCTGGAGCCCCTGAGGAAGTCCTCAAACCTGAGGAGAAAAGGTCAGATCAAACCTTGGTCAAGAGTCATCAGGCAGGTGCATAGGCAGTTAGGGCCTCCACAGCTTACCTTCACATTCCTATCTCTGGTTCTCTTATGTGGGGAGGCACTTTCAGTACCGAGCCCTCCCGTTCGGTCTCTCCTCTGCCCCCAGGGTCTTCATGAAGGTGCTGGTGGCTCTAGCCGCCCACATCAAGTCATCACCCATCAGAATACTTTGCTACTTGGACGACATACTCTTGTTGTCCAGGTCGCCCCATCAGGCGAAAAGGGACCTAACCCTAACAATTCAGACTTTGAAGGACCACGGGTTCAGAGTGAATCTCAAAAAGAGCCACCGCATTCCCGGGAGGGTATTTCTGGCCCAAGACCGCATCCTCAGTCTCAGGGAGTTAGTCAGGAGGGTCATGCGTCTTCGCAGAGTGTCCATGCTTCTTCTATCCCAGTTATTAGGAAAGATGGTGTCCGCCTTTGGGGTAGTCCCATGGGCCAGGTTCCACAGCAAGTGTCTGCAGTGGTTCATGCTCCCGCATAAGAAGAGCAAAAGGAGCTGTTCCCCACACAGGGTCCTCCTCCCCAGGCAGGTTGCCCAGTCCCTACAGTGGTGGCAGTCCCCTGCGATTTTGCGGAGGACCCTGTTCAGTGAGCCAGTCCATCTCACTCTTAACGACAGGTGCCAGCCTGACAGGGTGGGGAGCACACATGCAGAATCTGGTTGCCCAGGGCCAGTGGTCTCCAGAAGAAAGCCAAAACAGCATCAATTGGCTAGAGCTAAGGGCAGTACGTCTTGCCCTGATTCGATTCCAACAGACAGTTCAGGACAATCACATCTTAGTCCTAACCAACAACACCACAACCAAGGCACACATCAACAGACAGGGGGGGGGGGGGGAGGGACCCGATCTTGTCCGCTAATGCAGGAAACAAACCTGTTATGCCGTTGGGCAGTCTCATCTACCATCCCTCAGGGCGGAGCACATTTCAGGGGCCTCCAACATCCAAGCGGACTGGCTGAGTCGAGCCAGATTAGATCAGGTGGAGTGGAGTGTTCACCCAGACCTCTTCCACCGACTCATGCTCCGATTTGGCCTGCCAGTGCTAGACCTGTTTGCGACAGCAGACAACAACCAAGTCCCCAGGTACTTTTCGAGGTTCGCGGATCCCAACGCAGAAGGGGTGGACATTGTCAGGTGCCTTCTGTACGCATTCCCTCCACTTCCTCTCATCCAGAGGGTGGTGCAGAAGATGTTGGATCAGGAGGCAGAATTCCTACTCCTGGCTCCCCACTGGCCACGCTGGCCTTGGTTTGCCAACCTCGTGACTCTGTCGGTCTCTCCCCCCCCCCTTTCCCCCAGTGGCGCATCCCTCAGTCTCTAGCCTCCCTGCATCAGAGGTCCATCCTTCATCCCGACCCCCAGTGGCTGCAATTAACCACATGGCGATTGAGTGGCAAGCCTTAACAGCTGATAACATCTTCCTCAACGTCATCGCCACTATCCAGGCGTCTCGTAGAAGTTCCACGAACCACATTTATAATGCCACGTGGCGGTTGTTTGTTCTCTGGTGCTCTAACACCTCTATTGATCCACTGACGGCTTCCGTTCCTCAAGTTCTGGACTTCTTACAGAGGGGGCTTGACCAGGGTCTCACTCCAAACATGTTATGGTGGCAGGTGGCCACTTTGTCTTCCGTTCTAGACGGTTCTTCCACAGAACATCTTTCCACACACTCCTTGGTCCGGAGGTTCCTCCGCAGAGCCTCAAACATCCATCCTCCGGTCATTAATAGATATCTGCCACCGGTCCTGGAGGCTCTCCCCTCCCCTCCATTTGAACCATTGAGGTCCACATCGTTGAAATTGCTGTCACTCAAGACTTTATTTCTGGTGGCTATAACATCTGCCAAACGTATTTCTGACTTAGCTGCCCTGTCTGTCAGGCACGATTTTTGCATATTCCACCCAGACCGAGTGGTTTTACATCTTGACCCAACTTTCTTACCTAAAGTCAATAGTCATTTTCACAGGGGACAAGAATTGACCTTACCTGACTTCTGTCCGACTCCTCGCCACAAGAGAGAGAGCAAATGGCACACCCTCAATGTACGCCGAGCCCTGAAGATCTACATCAACCGCACGGCCTCGCTCTGCCACTCAGAGTCTCTCTTTGTTTCTTTTCGCCAGGCATCCTTGGGTAACAAGGCCTCACCGTCGAGTCTGGGGCGGTGGCTCAGGGCCTTATGAACTTCAGTCATTGCAGGTTCCACAGAACATTACAGCCCATTCAACTCGGAATGCGGCAACTATGGCTGCGTGGTCTACACAGACTTCCTTGGATGAAGTTTGCCAGGCGGCCACTTGCACATCTCCCATGGTTTTCATCCGCCACTGCAAACTAGACAAGTATGCGTCGGCCGATGCTTCCTTTGGCCGCAGAGTGCTGCAGCATGTACATGTGCCTTAATGCCCTTTCTTTTTTGTTCCCACCCTAGTGGACAGCCCATTCTTTGGTACGTCCCAGTCTGGCTGCTGTCTCCACGATCATAGGAGAATGGGTGTTGGTTCTTACCTGATATGCTCATTCTCTGTGAAGTGGAGACAGAAGCCAGCCCCACCCTTATGTGCATTACTTTGATTTGAGTTTTTTGTGCTGAGGAGAGAGTCTGCTTTGCACAGTTTTTTTTTCTTTCACAATTCTCACTTGAGTCTATAGTTTTCTTCGTCTAAACTGGGAGGAGTCACCAGGGATCGATGACATCACAAGTGTAGACTCAGTCCAATTGGTTACTGGACAGAGCAACCCAGTCTGGCTGCTGTCTCCACTTCACAGAGAATGAGCATATCAGGTAAGAACCAACGCCCATTCTGCTCCGGGACCCTTTAAGATCCAAATCAGTTTTTCTGTTTCTCTGTGAGTTGGTCAATCACTCACCCGGTTTCCAACACTGCTCCAGCACAAATAGTTTAGTTCGGATGCCCCAGCTTTGTAGCAGTCATTTAATGGCCACCACCCCCGCTGCTAGTTTGAAGGGCTTTTCTCTGACCTACCGAGGAACTGCTGGTTCCTCTTGGTCATCCAAGATGTCCCTTATTCTCCCCCATCCCTCCAGGACAGGTTTTGGTCCGAAGACCTCCCAACAGCAGTTTGTCCGGCTGGATTTCCGGGAGGCTCGGGAGAGGACACTTTTTTCCAGCTGGTCTTGCTGCGACGCTTCCGGTTTCTAGTAACAAGGCTCTTGAAACTGCTATATGTAATCACATGTTATGCAACACCCATGCAATTAATCCTCTCATGATCAACCTGGTGCCCTCCACATGTCTTGGGCTGTAAGTCTCACAATCCCTTCCCATTAGATGTGCTGGCTGAAGCTGATGAAATTGACATTAAAATACTTAGAGGGTACTCAATTGCCTACCGGAGCCTACTTTATCATTTTTATGGCCATGTCTTTGTCATTCTTAAACTTAGAAACCATCACCTAAAATTTCTTGAAGAAAAACAAGTTTCCTTTGGCTGTGATATCTAGGTTCTAAAAAAAGACAGCCAAAACAAGGCCTGTGTGAAATAATTATAAATACTGATTAGCTTTTGAATAAAAGTACCCATATCCATGAGACAATGCAAAATAAATAGGTTTCTACAACAATCTTTAAATGATCCGGAAAGTGAAGAAGAAGGCGAAAGAACTAAAAGTGAAGAAGACCTATCAATGGAGAAGACGACAAGAAACCCTAACGGTCGAGAGGTGAAGACAGTAGAGGAGGGGAAAGCATCCAATGGAAAGGCACTATACCACCAAATCGAAACAAGGTCAAAGACCCAGAAAACTACAAATCAATAAAAATGGAAAAGAAGAACTTTGTCTTTGCTCTGTTAATATTAATGGATTAAATAACCCATCTAAGAAAAAGAAAATTTGGCTAAATCTTCAAAAAGAAAAATATGATATAGTATGTCTTCAGGAAGTTCATATAAGGAAAAGGCATTTTAGGGTTTTGACTTGTCCTAAATTGGGGAAATTATACGCATCCCTGGCCGACCAAAAGAAGAGAGGAGTGATTGTCTATGATAAAAAAAACCTAGTATCAAAACAAATTAAGTTTAATTTCTTTTTAAATTGTATTTATGTCTATATTTTTATATATGCATTTTTAAATCCCCTGTGCACTGCCTCGAGTCCCTTCGGGGAGAGAGAGCGGTCCATAAATTAAAATTATTATTATTATTATTAAATATATGCAGACAATGAGGGTAAAATTTTACTATTGGAAATAAAAATTGGATCAAAGATGGCCCTCTTAGCTAATATTTACGCCCCAAATGTAAATCAAAGACAATTTTTTAAAAATCTGTCAGACAAATTAAACCAATTAAATTATGAACATATCTATGTAGTAGGTGATTTCAATGCAATTGCGGACATAGAGAAAGATTATAAGCCAGGATTTAAGACTCCAAAACATAACCTGAAACGAAAAAAAATACTTCCCCAAATATGGGGTGACCTGAGGGATCAGGTAGGATTAAGGGATGTATGGCGGGACTTGCACCCCTTTGAGAAGCAATTTACTTACTACTCCCCTAGACATAAATCATGGTCTAGACTAGACATGGTCTGGGCATCGACAGTAGCCGCTGAGGAAATCAAATCGCTTGAAATTGGGCCGAATATATGGGCAGACCATCACCCGCTAATAATGAAATGGGCAACTCCACAGGTTAGGACAAGATGGTCCATGAGAGCTAATCTCATGAAAGATGATAACTTTGTAAAAATGACTCAAAAAGAACTCCAATACTTTTTCCTTGAAAATAAAAGACAGGATACATCACTACAGATTATATGGGACACGGCTAAAGCAGTAATAAGGGGATTAGCAATAAAATATACGGCTAGGCAATGGAAATTAGAGAAAGAAAAAAGAATGGAATTAGTAACAGCACTACAAAATCAAGAGAAGGAAGCCCAGAAAGATTCACAGAATACAAGGGTAAGAGAAAAAATTAATCTTTTGAGACATAAACTCTCCCTACTAGATCAGAACCAACTAGCAGAAAAAATAAAGAAATGTAGGTAATCCCATTTTGAACATGCAAACAAAATTGGAAAATGGTTGACATATAGGTTAAGAAAAGAAACAGAAACAAGAAAAATAGAATCTCTTCAAGATAATAATGGGAAAATTGCAAACACTATAGAACACAAACTTAAAATAGCACAAGATTTCTTTAGCTCGCTTTATGCAGAGGAGACACAACAAAGGGATAAGATTAGTTCCTATCTCACAAAACAACACCTTGGAGTAGTCCCTGACGTATATAAAAATACATTAAATACAGAAATAACAACCGAAGAGATAGAAAACGCAATTAGGAAACAGGCAAATGGGAAAACCCCAGGCCCAGATGGATTGCCAGGAGAACTGTATAAAGGTATCTGGGAAATTTTGGTCCCACAAATGAAAGATTTATTCAATAAATTTTGGAAAAAGGGGAAACGCCCCAATCATGGACTGAAGCTTTTATCTCTCTAATCCCCAAACCTGACGCAGACCTAACCCAAATCCAAAATTATAGACCCATATCACTTCTAAATGTTGATTATAAGATATTCGCAACGATCTTGGCCGAAAGATTGAAACCATTTTTATGTAACTATATTCATCAAGACCAAAACGGATTTTTACCAGGTAGGTACTTAAGAGAGAACGTACGGACAATAACTAATTGCTTAGAATATTATGAGGCACATCCAAACAAAGAAATGAGTATGATTTTCCTAGACGCACAAAAAGCATTTGATAGGGTTAATTGGGAGTTCATCATACAACAATTGCAAACTATGGAATTTGGCCCTAAATTCATTAACGCAGTTCAGGCCATTTATACAACACAATCGGCAAGACTGCTATTCAATAAGGTATTATCAGACTGGATCCCAATAAGTAGAGGCACTAGACAAGGTTGCCCGCTATTGCCCCTTCTATTTATTCTGACATTAGAACCCCTCCTAAATATAGTTAGGCAAGAGAAAAGTATTAGAGGACTGCGAGTTAGAGGGGAAGAATATAAAATACAGGCATTTGCTGATGACTTGGTCTTTGTGATAGAAGAACCTCTGACCTCAGGACCAAAACTAGTCACAACAATAGAAGAATATGGAGAGGTGGCCGGTTTAAAAATTAATAAACAAAAAACTAAAATGCTGGCAAAAAATATGACAGGACAACAAAAGGAACAGGTACAAAAATTACTGGGAATTGAAATTGTTAAAATAGTTAAATACTTGGGAATCTGGTTAACCAATAGATGCTCTGCAATCAAAGAATTAAATTATAACAAACTAATAGGTGAAATGATCAAACAACTTGAAAAATGGAGTAAAATCCCTTTATCACTGCTAGGGAGGATAGCTGCCATTAAAGCATACATCCTCCCAAAATGGATATACCTGTTCCAAACGGCACCCGTAAAATTAAATAAAGAATTTTTTCAAAAATTAGACTATACCACATTGAAATTTGTCTGGCAGGGGAAAAAATCATGCATAAAAAATAAAATGCTTCAGGAACACAAATTGAGAGGAGGCTTGGGACTCCCAAACTGGGAACTTTACTATCATGCCTCAATTTTGATCTGGGTTAAAGATTGGGTTACCCTAATGAGAGGACGGATCCTAACAATTGAGGGTTATGATCTCCTTCAAGGTTGGCATTCATCACTTTGGCCCAAAAACAATAATCAACCCAAAAGTTTTACCACCCACTACACGAGAGCGACCCTTTTCAGGACATGGCAAAAAATTAAACAACTGTTTACCCAAATCCCAAGATGGCTAGCCCCAATAGAAGCAATAACTTACCCAACCGTTCACAACCCAAAGAGAAACCTAACTTATGGAGATTTGATAGATGAGGGGGGCAATATCAGAACACGGACAGATCTACAACTAAGGGGTTGGAAGATAGACTGGTGGCCATATACTCAGGCAGTATCCAAATTTAATAAAGACAAACAAGAATTTGGAATATACCCAACAAATCAAGATATAGATAAGATTCTGTGGGACACGCCAACTAAATTCATTTCTAAGGTTTATAAATTATTATTGCAAAGGTACATTGGTGAGGAAACAATTAAAGGTGCCATGATCGCTTGGGGAAGGAATATAGGAAGGAATATCAATTTAGAAGAGTGGCAAACTATTTGGGGCAAATCCATGAAAATGACTTTGTCGTCTTCCTATAAGGAAAACTCATATAAAATGCTCTATAGATGGTACCTACCACCAGCCCGAATTGCACACATGTTCCCAAATTCTTCAGATAGATGTTGGAAATGCAAAACGGCCAGGGGCACATTCTTCCACCAGTGGTGGACCTGTCCAATTTCTATGCAACTTTGGAAAAAAATACAAATTTGGCTCTTAGAAATAGTAGGTATTAACTTCCCCCTCAAACCTGATTTATATTTGCTTGGCATTAAACCACACAAAATTCAAAATCAAGATTGGTACCTTTTCACCCATATCACAACGGCGACTAGGATGGCCATTGCGCAACACTGGAAAAATTCTAATCCACCATCAGAGAGCTTAATTATATCTAAAATTTTTAGTTGCGCAGAATCAGACAAACTAACGTACATCCTAAAGGACAAGTCAAACTCAAATCTATGCCCAATCCTGGGAAAAATGGTATTTGTGGTACAGCAAGAGAACAACGGATAACAAAGAAATTAATTAGACAAAATAATAGTGAAATAGGCACAAGGAACAAACAAGATAATACTACTTAAGACAATTTTATAGATTTATATATAGACATCAGAATATAATTGTAAGCAATACTTGATGTTAGTCTGGGACAAATATATCTCTTAAATTAGGGGAGTAGTTATACCCCCGGTTTGTATCTTCCCTCTTACTTTTCCTCTACCTCTTCTTCTCTCCTTTTCCTATTTTTGTACGTCTCTCCCACCACCCTTACCCTATAACTGTTAAATGTTTGATTTTATATTAATAAAGACTATTTTTCAAAAAAAACACAGAAAATAAATAGGTTTCATATTTGACACAGAAAAGAAACTGTTGTTTAAAATAACCATATGCCATGTGTCACTAGCAGTCCTGCATCACTGAAAAAAGTGCCAAAAATGAAAAGGGAGGATAAAGATGCAATGAGCTGGTTTATGCTCTCCTAAGTTTCAGGCATCTCCACTTTATTTTCGTAAGCAAAAAGCAGAATACATAAATGCAAGCAGCTGGCCACCAGGGGGCACTAAATATTTTTTAAAAACAAGGTACTGTATAGTTGGGAAAACTAAGAGTGTAGAACAGAAGACTTTAAGGCAGGCATGTCCAAAGTCCGGCCCGTTTTCAAATTTCGAGCGGCCCACCAGCTCAGCCTGTCACCCATCCCTGCCGGCCGGCGTTTTTTTCCTTCACCGCACAGCGGTTCCCGCAACTGTCCCCTGCTGCCCATTCACAGCTGGCTGAGCACCACCTTCAAGGCAGGTGGCAGTAGACCTGAGTCAGCATTCTCGTCACTTGTTTCTAAAATGGTGACTGTAACAAAAAAAAAGGAAAGCTGACAGTGAGGGCTGTGAGGACAGTGAGGACAGTGAGCTTCCAGGACAAATGGAAATTGGAGTATTTTTTCACTGAAATATGAAACAACTGTGTCTGCCTGATTTGCCAAAAGACTCTGGCTGTTTTGAAGGAATTCGATATCAAGAGGCACTACCAGACGAAACATGCTAACTACAACAAGCTAACTGGGAATGAACGCAGCAAAAAATTGAAGGAACTGGAAGCTGATTTAAGGATACAGCAGCGCTTTTTCACAAGAGCCCGTGAATCAAATGAAAATGCCACAAAGGCAAGCTACGAGGTGGCAATGCCGATTGCCAAGCACTGCAAACCTTTTACTGAGGGTGAATTTATTAAAGACTGTGTGATGAAAATGGTGGAGAAAATTTGTCCTGAGAAGAAGCAAGAGTTTGCCAATGTTTGCCTGGCTCATAATACTGTGGTACAGAGAATTGAAAACATTTTATCTGATATTAAGAGGCAGTTAGAGGCAAAAGGAGTGGGGTTTGACTTTTTTTTGTTAGCCTATGACGAAAGCATGGATGCATCTGACACCACTCAATTATTGATTTTTTTGAGCGGAAACGTGAGTGAAGAGCTACTTGATCTCCAGAGCCTTAAGGACCAAATGAGGATCAGATTTATTTGTTTCTATTTGTTCCGCCGTAGATGACATGAAATTACCATGGAATAAAGTCACTGGTATTATTATGGATGGCGCACCTGCCATGGCTGGCGAGCGAAAAAGATTATTAACCCTAGTCTGTAACAAAGTCAGTGAAGAAGGAGGCAAAGCTATAAAACTCCACTGTATTATTCACCAACAAGTTCTCTGTGCCAAACATCTGAAATACAATAATGTTATGAAACCAGTGATGAAGGCTATTAATTATATTCGCTCCAAAGCCCTGGGCCACCACCAGTTTCAACAGTTTCTACTCGACATCCAGGCTTAATACGGATATGCTGTGTATCACAATGAGGTAAGATGGTTCAGTCAGAGGTCTGCACTGCAGCGCTTCTACTCTCTTAGGGAGGCAATTGGACAATCCTTGGCAAAAAAGGGACAACCGATGCCAGAGCTATCTGATCCTGTTTGGCTGGCTGATTTTGGATTTTTAGTTCACATAACACGACATCTGAACGTGCTGAACATGAGCCTTCAGGGGCAAAATGCAGTGGTAAGCCAACTGTATTCACATATGAAAGCCTTTGGGACCAAGCTGCTACTTTTCCAAAGGCACCTGTCACAAACACAGCCCAATACCACACATTTCCCATCGCTGCAGGAAATAATGACCAGTTTTCCACAGAACAATATGACTGTGCAAATAAGGAGGTATGAAGCAGACATCTCTGACTGAGGAGTTTCAACAGCGCTTTTGGGATTTTGCAGCTATTGAAAAGGATCTCACGCTTTTTTCCTCTCCTTTCTCTGTGGACCCTGATGACGCTGCAGACCACCTGCAGGTAGAGCTCATTGAGCTGCAGTGTGACGCCGAGTGTCGCAGTCGGCACCAACCTCTCCCTCTTGTCAACTTTTACTGCCAGCTGAATAAAGACAGGTTCCAAGAGATTCAAACATTTGCTAAGAAAATGCTGAGCTTGTTTGGTTTGACATACTTGTGCGAGAAGACATTCTCAATTACAAACATTAACAAGAACAGCGTGAGGACGAGACTAGGTGACTTTCACCTGTGTGACATCTTGCACATCAAAACCACTGTTTTTGAGCCAGACCTGGCCTATATAATACAGTTGAGATCTCAGTATCACCCTTCACATTAGTGCAGTTAAGTTATTTTGTTTAGTCTTTCATAAAATAGTTCATTTGCATTTAATGTTAATGGTTCAAAGAATGTCAGGCTGAATGGTTGGCTCCACACATTTTCACGTCACCAAATAATAATAATAACAATAACAATAACAATAACAATAACAATAACAATAACAATAACAATAACAATAACAATAACAATAACAATAACAACAACAACAACAACAACAACAATAATAATAATAATAATAATAATAATAATAATAATAATAATTTTTATTTATAACCCGCTCTCTCTCCCGGAAGGGACTCGAGGCGGGGCACAGGGAATTAAAAAAAAATATTAAAACAGACAAAATACAAAGTTAAAAACAAATTAAACTGGCCCTGCGCTAAAAACTCCTATAAAACTAAAACTATCCCTAAAAGCCCTAAACAATTTAAAAATTTAAATTACCCTAGGCCAGCCAAGCAGAAGAAGTGTGTTTTTAGTTTCTGTCGGAAGGAGCGAAGGTCCGTGGTTGTTCTGATTTCGGGGGGAAGGTCGTTCCAGAGGGTCGGGCCCACCACAGAGAAGGCCCTTCCCCTGGGCGTCGCCCGCTGGCACAGCCTAGTGGATGGCACCCGAAGAAGTCCCTCTCTGTGGGAGCGAATCGGCCGCAGGGATGTATGGGGCAGAATGCGATCCCGCAGATAGCTAGGTCCCGTGCCATGGAGCGCTTTGAAGATAATAATAATAATAATAATAATAATAATAATAATAATAATAATAATAATAATAATAATAATAATAATAATAATAATAATAATAATAAACAACTTTAATTTATAGACCGCTCCCTCTCCCCTAGGGGACTCGGAGCGGTGCACAGGGAAGATAAAAGACAATAAATATACATATACAAATATACATACATAATTAAAAGGCAAATTAAACATTATTCCTGTGCTAAAATTCCCAATTGACGTTCACTAAAATTCCCAATTAAATTTACTAAAAACCCCCATAGATAGAGAGACTACCCTAGGCCGGCCAAGCAGAAAAGGTGTGTTTTTAATTTTAGACGGAAGGAGCGGAGGTCCATAGTTGTTCTAATGTCGGGGGGAAGGTCGTTCCAGAGGGCTGGGCCCGCCACAGAGAGAGCCCTTCCCCTGGGCGTCGCCCGCTGACAAAGTCTAGTGGACGGCACCCGGAGAAGTCCCTCTCTGTGGGAGCGAATCGGCCGTGAGGATGTATGAGGCAGGATCCGATCCCGCAGATAGCTAGGTCCCGAGCCATGGAGCGCTTTAAAGATGATGACTAGCACCTTGAAGCGCACCCGAAAGACGACAGGCAGCCAATGCAGCTCGCGCAGGAGCGGTGTTACATGGGAGAACCTGGAGGTTCCCATAACTACTCGCGCGGCTGCATTCTGGACCAGCTGAAGTCTTCGGGTGCACCTCAAGGGGAGCCCCATGTAGAGAATCTGGCCCTCCTTGCAAAAAGTTTGGACACCCCTACTTTAAGGTCTCCACTTGCTTACTCTGCTCTTATGCTAGCTCTCTGATCAAGCAAGCAACTCATTTAGCCCATTCCACAGCTTTCTTAAAGATTAAGCTGGATAATCCCAGGTATGCTGTTTATAACATTAAATTAAGGGCCTAGATCCAATGGGAAAAGATGAAATGTAATCTGGAATATGGAGGTTGAAACGTACCTTTTTTTTAATGCTACCTAACTCTGTTAAGGTCTCATGTTTCCTTTTCATGAGGTGGGGAGAGGAGAAAGGAATGCCCCTTTCAAAATTGGGGAGTACCCATCCAAGAAAGGGACTGAGTTACTTGGCATTAAATTCACAGATTTTCTGGATAAACATTTAAATTGAACAGCGGGGACAGAGAATTAATACATACAGAACATTTCTGTCCCCAGCAATCTAAAATTTATCAGTGCATGTAACATAGATGTTTGTACGGGTAAGATTATCACTCCTGCTGTCAAGCAAAACCAAACATTTAATACTGAGTGCCATACCATGTGCGTGAATCATACACGTGGCAAGAAAATAGGGGCAGTCAGGCATAACACAGGTTACGTAGACAGTAAACACAGGGTCAATCAAAATGGACTCAAATGTCTATACACCAATGCACAGAGTATGAGGAGTAAACAGGGTGAATTAGAAATTCAAGTAAATGAGGGCAGATGTTATATTGTTGCCATTACAGAAACTTGGTGGGATGAAACCCTCAAATGGAACATACAGCTAGAAGGATTTAAATTATTTAAAAGAAATAGACTAAATAAAAGAGGAGGTGGAGTTGCACTATATATTATATCTATATATAAATAAAAAGTTAACTATGAGTTTGTTCAAAACCGCTAATCTCAGAAACTGCTGGACCAATCGACACCAAATTTTCACACAACGTTCCTTACAAGTGCAGCACCAATGATACGTACAGATTGTGTGGATATGGCACCTGTGCCAGGTGCACGCCACACAAATGTACAACTGCAGCTCTTCTCACTCACCCCCTCCCGTTCACGGCCCCTCCCACCCGCAGATAGGTCTGCGTCATATCTGCAATGGTCACATCCTCAGCGGCCTCAGCCACCGCTGTTGACCCACCGTTGCCGCCACCGCTGACCCGCCACTGCCACCGCAGCCCCCCTGCCGCTGCTCCCCCCACCGCCATTGCTGATCCCCTACCGCTGGTGCCCCCCTGCCACCGCTTCCCCCTGCTGCCGCTGCTGACCGGCCGCTGCCCCCCCCCACCGCTGCCCCACCCCGCTGCTCCCCCTGCCGCCACTGTCCCTCCGCCGCTGCTCCCCCGCCACCGCCAACAATAGGTAGGTAGGTAGGTAGGTAGAGTGATAGAGAGAGAGAGGGAAAAATACAGTAGGTAAGTAGGTAGGTAGAGGGATAGAGAGAGAGGGAGAAATACAGGAGGTAGGTAGGTAGGTAGGTAGGTAGAGGGATAGAGAGAAAGGGATCTTTTTCTTAGATTTCAAAACATACCAGAGTCAGATGCAGAAGATTTGAAATATATTATGATTACAATATTAGCGGATTATCTTCAAAAAAATAAAGAACAAATTGCATGGGATATTGATCTGGTTTATAGAATCAATTCGGCATATGCAAGGACACATAATGTCCCAAAAGAAGTCCATGTAAAACTTTTTTTTTTTTATATTGAAAAAGTTTTATTGGTTTTACATTTTTTCTATAGGGTAGGGTAAGGGATACAAAGAAATGTTGAGAGCATTCACGTCAGAGTCGTCGGCCCTTCCGAGACCTCAAAATACACAATAAAAAAATAACCAAAAAAAGCATTTTTCATAACACTACAAGGTAAAAGCAAGTACATATATCTAAATTCTCATTTCTATACTGTCAGTCTTTTACAAAAAATCCAGATACAAATATTATGCAAAGTTGTTCAAAAGAAAAGTCAAGGCAAAGTTATTTTTTTGATCTAAGTCTCTTGGCAATTGAATCTTCCTTTTCTCCTTCCAGGCCCCCAGTAGGCGGGGCCATGGCCCCTTCCGTCCCCCCTGGATCTTCCCCCAGGATAGAGGAATGTTTTTTAAGAAAGGCTTCCGCCTCAGCAACTGTTTTAATCCTCACTCTTCCTCCTTCCCAGAACACCAGCATCCCTTCGGGTGTCACCCACTTGAACCAAATCCCATGATCAAATAAAATTTTAGACAAGAAGGAAAATTTCCTCCTTGCTTCTCGAATCTTTCTAGGGATCTGCTTCAAGATAGCAACCTCTTTTTGTTGGTAGATTAATGGACTACCTCTCTGCACTTTCAGGATTTCCTCTCTGTTGACCTTCTAGCAAATTTCACATGTATCTCTCTAGGCACTTCATTTATCCTGGCATATGCTGAGTTAATTCTGTAGGCTAGGTCAATGTCCCCCCTGATCTCATCTTTAGGTTTTTGTAAATAGTCTGCTAAAATTGTGCTCATAAGATCAGGGAGGCATTCACCAGATTCCTCAAGAACGTTCTGAAATCTCAAAAAATATGTCATTCTTTCCATATCAATCCTAGACACATGCCCATTTGTTTCCCCAACCTCTTTAGTAACATTTTTAATCTCTCCCTTAACCCCCACCAACCCCCCTTCCAATTCTTCAGTCTTCTGTGTGTTTTCCAGCACTTGCTTCCGTGTGTCCAATAGCTCCTTCTTGAAATTGATGTTTTCTGCCCTCTGGGCCTGAATTTCTTGTACCAAAGTTTGTATAACAGTTTCAAGAGAAGCCATCCGTTGTTCTAAACTTGTCAGTGCTGTTTCTTGAGCCATGATTAACTGTTAAAGTCAGTGCCACCAAAATGGCGTTTTCAGGGTGGGGTTGGTGAGACTAACCGGGAGCCAAAAGTTCTGATCAAGGTTGAAACGTTGTAAAATTCAGGAACCAAGAGAGAGACAATTTTCCAACTCAATAGGTATAATAGCGAAGGTACTCCAGAAAAGAAATCACAAATCCAGCAAGAGAAAAATTCTTCATTAATATCCAGAGAGAGTCCCAATTGCAAAGAGACGCTGGGAATTTTCCATAGTTGAAATAGTCAGGCAGGTGACTATTTCAACTAAGAAAAATTTCCAGCGTCTCTTTGAAAGCAGGACTCTCTCTGGATTTTTGAAAAAAATTTCTTTTGATGGATTTGTGACTTCTTCTCTGGAATACCTTCGTTATTACTATTTGCTGACCTGGGAAACTGTGTCTCTTTTGGTTTCTGAATTGTTTGCAACTTCACAGCCCTGAACTGAACTGAGCTCCTGGTTTGCCCCACCAGCCCCACCCGGAAAACGCCATCTTGGTGGCAGTGACTCTAACTTTTAACCATGGCACAAGAAGCAGCACTTGTAAATTTGGAACAAAGGATGGCTTCTCTTGAAACCTCTATGCTAACTTTGATATCAGAAATAAAGGCCCAGAGGGCTGAAAATATTATCTTCAAGAAGGAGTTGTTGGATACAAGAAGACAAGTGCTGGATAACACACAGAAGAATAAAGAACTGGAAGGGGGGTTGGAGGGGGCCAAGGGGGAAATTAAAAATGTTACTAATGAGGTTGTGGAAATAAATGGGCATGTGTCTAGGATGGATATGGAAAGAATGACATACTTTTTGAGATTTCAAAATGTTTCTGAGGAATCTGGTGAATGCCTCCCTGATCTTATGAGCACAATTTTAGCAGACTATTTACAAAAACCTAAGGATGAGATCAGGGGGGACATTGACCTAGCCTACAGAATTAACTCAGCATATGCCAGGATAAATGAAGTGCCTAGAGAGATACATGTGAAATTTGTTAGAAGGTCAACCAGAGAGGAAATCCTGAAAGCGCAGAGAGAGAAACCTTTAACTTATCAACGAGAAACGGTCACTATCTTGAAGCAGATCCCTAGAAAAATTAGAGATTTAAGAAGGAAATTTTCCTTCTTGTCTAAAACCTTGTTTGATCACGGGATTTGGTTCAAGTGGATGACGCCTGAAGGGATGCTGGTGTTCTGGGAAGGAGGAAGAGTGAGGATTACAACACTTGCTGAGGCGGAAGCCTTTTTTAAAAAACATTCCTCTGTCCTGGGGGAAGATCCAGGGGGGACGGAGGGGGCCACGGCCCCGCCCACGGGGGGCCAGGGAGGAGAGAAAGAAGATACAATAGCCAAAAGACTTAGATCAAAAAAATAACTTTGCCTTGATTTTTCTTGAACAATTTTGCATAATATTTCTATCTGGACTTTTTGTAAATGTCTGACAGCATGGAACGGAGAATTTAGGCAAATATACTTGCTTTCATCTTGTAGTGGTATGGAAAATGCTTTCTATGATACCTTTTTTATTGTGTATTTTGAGGTCTCGGAAGGTCCGACGACTCTAACGTGAATGCTCTCAAAATTTCTTTGTAACCATTACCCTATCCTGTTAAAAAATGTAAAACCAATAAAACTTTTTCAATAAAAAAAAAAAAAAAAGAAATAGTCAGGCAGGGACAAAGAAAAGCCACCCTCCACCGCCCATCTCAGAGCCCAGAGGAGAGAGTAGAAAAATAAATTTTTTATCCAGCCAGACCTAGAAACAATGTTGCAAATAGCCGCATACCACTTTCCCTTGTTAGAGACAGTCCGGATTGAAGATTTCCGCTTTCTCTTCCAGAGAAGCCATTTTAGAGTGCCGCTTAAGTCCGAGGGGTTTTTTTTGAAAACAAACACCCCCCTCCCAGTCCGTTCAGCCTGGCTGGCAGCAAGGAAAAAAGTTTTTTTTTAAACTCACTCTCCCTCGCAGCTGAAGCCTCGGCAAGCCTTCCGATCTCTCCGCTCAGCCCTCTGCATTGAAATGAATGGCGCCGACAGCCGTTGGCGAAGGGGAAACCCCCCGCAGCATGTTCCTTCTCACCTAGGTCGCGGGGGGGATCGCTCTCCCCACCGCCGTGAAGAGGAACGTCCCCTCCGAGCCGACCCTACGGGAGACCTCCTGTAACCGGAGTGTCTCGCCCCCGTGGGGGGGCAGAAAAGGCAACAAAGCGGCGAGCGAGCGCTAGGCTCGCCCGTCGCCGCTGGAGCCGGAACCGGAAGCCCATGTAAAACTTTTAAGGAAGTCCACGTGGGAGGAGATTCTGAGAGCCCAAAGGGGAGGGCCTTTGAAATACCAAGACAATGAGATAATCATTTTGAAGCAAATCCCAAAGAAAATTAGAGACATGAGAAGGAATTATTCCTTCCTATCTAAGAAACTATTTAAAAAAGGGATCTGGTTCAAATGGTTGTTACCAGAAGGGATGTTGGTTTTCTGGGAAGGGAGTAGAATTAGAATCAAAACTTTAGAAGAGGCAAATGCTTTTTCTCAAAAAAACTCCATATTCCTAGGGGACGATGAAGGAGGAACAGTGGGGGCGGCGGCCCCTCCCGATGACGGGGGAAAAGAATCAATAGCCAAAAGACTTAGGTCTCAAAAATGATACTATTTAAAACTTTTATTTGAACGTTGTCATGATTGATGGTAAGGAAAAACAAGAAGAATGAACATAGAAAATATGCAATGTATTTGTTATTGTGCTTTTTTTTTTTTTACTAAAACTTCTACTATGATGAAGTTTGGGGGGGACCGCTGGCTCCGGCATGAAGCTACTAAAATGTAACATTTTTTCCTATACCCTTTTCCCAATATTATTTTTTAAAAACCAATAAATTCTTTTAAAACAAGTGCAGCACCAATGATACGTACAGATTGTGTGGATATGGCACCTGTGCCAGGTGCACGCCACACAAATGTACAACTGCAGCTCTTCTCACTCGCCCCCTCCCGTTCACGGCCCCTCCCACCTGCAGATAGGTCTGCGTCATATCCGCAATGGTCACATCCTCAGCGGCCTCAGCCACCGCTGTTGGCCCACCGTTGCCGCCACCGCTGATCCGCCACTGCCACCGCAGCCCCCCCGCCACTGCTCCCCCCGCCGCCATTGCTGATCCCCTACCGCTGGTGCCCCCTGCCACCGCTTCCCCCCTGCTGCCGCTTCCCCCCTGCCGCTGCCCCCCCCGCCACTGCCCCACCCCGCTGCTCCCCCTGCTGCCGCTGTCCCTCCGCCGCTGCTCCCCCGCCACTGCCAACAATAGGTAGGTAGGTAGGTAGGTAGATAGGTAGAGTGATAGAGAGAGAGAGGGAAAAATACAGTAGGTAAGTATGTAGGTAGGTAGAGGGATAGAGAGAGAGAGGGAGAAATACAGGAGGTAGGTAGGTAGGTAGGTAGGTAGAGGGATAGAGAGAGAGGGAGAAATACAGGAGGTAGGTAGGTAGGTAGGTAGAGGGATATAGAGAGAGGGAGAAATACAGGAGGTAGGTAGGTAGGTAGGTAGGTAGAGGGATAGAGAGAGAGAGAGGGAGAAATACAGGAGGTAGGTAGGTAGAGGGAGAGTAAGAGAGGGAGGGGAAACCGAGGCAGAGAAGGAAGGGGGTCGCTGAGAGGGTCTATGAGGGGAAACTTTTTCATTTAACCAAACTTGGCCACAGCAACACGTGGTGGGTACAGCTCGTAAGAAGCTACAGGAACCTTGGGGGGAGTGATCATGCAATATTGGAATTCAACATTATGTAAACACAAGTAGTAGAACAAAGTCAAACTAGAGTCTTGGACTTTAAGAGAGCTAATTTCAATAAACTTAGAGAGAGCTTGGGAAAGATTCCATGGATGAGACTCAACTCAAGAAGCTTGGGAAATTTTGAAAAATGAGATTACAAAAGCCCAGTCTAGCACAATACCAAAGAAGAAAAATAACAGCTCCCAAAAGAAACCAGCATGGCTGCATAAAGAACTCTCTGACAAATTGAAAGACTAAAAGGATAAATATAAAAAGTGGAAAGAGGGGGACATAACTAAGGCAGAATATCAGCAAATAGCCCGAGCCTGTAAAGATGAAGTGAGGAAAGTTAAGGCTCACAATGAACAGGCTTGTGACAAAAGTAAAAAATAACAAAAAAAGCTTCTTCCAACATGTTAAAAACAAGAAAAAAGTTAAGGAAACAATTGGTCCATTGCTGGGAGAAAATGGCAAGAAGGTGACAAGCAACAGGGAGAAAGCAGAACTATTTAACGCATTTTTTTGCATCTGTTTTTACACAAAGGGAAAAAACAGTCCAACCAACCAAAAACAGCACCACAAAAATCAGATTAGGAACACAAGTTGAAATAGGGAAGAAAATGGTAAGCGAGCATCTGTCTACCCTAGATGAGTTCAAATCACCAGGACCGGATGGATTACACCCCAGGGTTCTGAAGGAACTGGCAGATGAGATCTGAGAACCACTGAACTATATCTTTCAGAGATCCTGGAGCACCGGGGAATTGCCAGAGGACTGGAAAAGAGCTGATGTGTTTCCCATCTTCAAAAAAGGAAAAAAAATAGATCCAGGAAACTACAGACCAATCAGCCTGACCTCAATACCAGGGAAGATTCTGGAAAAGATAATCAAGCAACGAATTAGCGAACACCTAGAAGTAAACAAAGTAATAGGCAAAAGCCAACATGGGATCGTCAAAAACAGATCATGCCAGACTAATCTTATTGCATTCTTCAACAAAGTGACAAAATTAGTGGACCAGAGGAATGCTGTGGATATAATTTACTTGAACTTCAGAAAAGCATTTGATAAAGTAGACCATAACCTACTACTAGATAAAGTAGAAAAATGTGGGTTAGACAGCATCACCACCAGATGGATTTGTAACTGGCTGACCAACCGCACTCAACGTGTAGTCCTCAATAGAACTGCATCTACATGGAGGGAAGTATGCAGTGGAGTACCCCAAGGCTCTGTTTTAGGCCCAGTACTCTTCAACATCTTCATCAATGATCTGAATGAGGGGATAAATGGGGAACTCATCAAATTTGCAGATGACACCAAGCTGGCAGGAATAGCCAACACTCCAGAAGATAGGCTTAAGATAGAGAAGGATCTTGACAAACTTGAACATTGGGCACTATAACAAAATGAAATTCAATGGTGAAAAGTGTAAGGTTCTACATTTAGGCAAGAAAAACAAAATGCACAGGTACAGTAGGTGGTACTTTGCTCAATAGTAGCAACTGTGAGAGGGATCTTGGAATCCTAGTGGACAACCATTTAAATATGAGCCAGCAGTGTGCAGCAGCTGCCAAAAAAGCCAACACAGTTCTAGGCTGCATAAACAGAGGGATAGAATCAAGATCACGTGAAGTGTTAATACCACTTTATAATGCCTTGGTAAGGCCATACTTGGAATACTGCATTCAGTTTTGGTCGCCACGATGTAAAAAAGATGTGGAGACTCTAGAAAGAGTGCAGAGAAGAGCAACAAAGATGATTAGGGGACTGGAGGCTAAAACATATGAGGAACGGTTGCAGGAACTGGGTATGTCTAGTTTAATGAAAAGAAGGACTAGGGGAGACATGATAGCAGTGTTCCAATATCTCAGGGGTTGCCACAAAGAAGAGGGAGTCAAACTATTCTCCAAGGCACCTGGGGGCAGGACAAGAAGCAAAGTGGAAACTAATCAAGGAGAGAAGCAACTTAGAACTGAGGAGAAATTTCCTGACAGTTAGAACAATTAATCAGTGGAACAACGTGCCTCCAGAAGTTGTGAATGCACCAACACTGTAAGTCTTTAAGAAGATGTTGGATAGCCATTTGTCTGAAAGGGTATAGGGTTTCCTGCCTAGGCAGGGGTTGGACTAGAAGACCTCCAAGGTCCCTTCCAACTCTGCTATTTTATTGTATAGTATTAAAAGTATAGCTTATAAAAAGTCATACTTGTTAAATCTACCACCTTTAGTGCACCATATGAGCTAAGAGGATTTGGGTTTTTAAAAAAAAACTGATTACCATTTTTACAAAGAGATCAGAGTAGCACATATATTTCCCTTCATAAAATCTTTGCAGTAGCCATTTTAATTAAAACTACAGTGAAGGCTATTTGCATCATCTCTATGACCTCCAGGCCTGAGTGTTTGAATTCATTATAACCAATAAACCAATTTTCCAAACAGATATTCATCTAGTCTATGTGAAGCTCTCTAAATGCGAGTTCCATAAGACTTCCCTAGACTACCTGGGCTACTGAGTGTCAAGTGAAGGGATCGAGATGGATCCAGGGAAAGTGAAAGCGGTGCTGGATTGGCAACCGCAAGCAGCTTCAGAGCTTCCTAGGGTTCACAAACTTTTATAGGCAATTCACCCCAGCATTTGCAGAAGTAACCCTACCCCCTCACGGAGCTACTGAAGACAGCCCCCACCCCCTTCAAGGCTGTGTCCAACCCAACCGCTGGCGTGGTCACTAGAGTACCAAAAAGCATTCGAGAAATTAAAAAGACACTTTGCCAAGGAGCCAATCCTCCAGCAACTTGACCCTGAGCGACAATTCATCTGTCAAGGTGACACCAGCAAGGTAGCCATGGCAGTGGTACTTCTGCAAGAGGATCCCCAGGGCCAACTTTTGCCCTGAGCATATGTGTCCAAAAAACTCAATGACACCGAAAGATGGTGGGCAATATGGGAGAAGGAGGCTTACACAGCCCGCTGGGCTCTCCTCTCCTGGAGGCATTTCTTAGAAGGGAGCAAAGTGCCGTTTGAGGTCTGGACTGATCATAAAAACCTCAAGGCCCTAAACCCCCCACCCCCACCCCCCAAGCTCTCTCCTAAACAAGTCCGCTGGGCACAGTACTTCAAATGGTTTAACTTTGAGCTAAAATACCTCCCGGAGGGGAAAAACCTACTAGCAGACGCACTCTCCAGAAAACCACAATTCGATAGTAGGAGGGAGGAAGTCGTCCATTCGATCATCCCCCATCTTCAACCAGCAGTGCTGTCATGTTCCGGCATTCAGACTGAAAATAAACAGAGTCAGTTTGTTTGGTGAAAAACTTTATCTAAGAAACTACGTGATAACCAGCACTAAATGACTTATGATACAAAGGTAAGCAAATCCAAGTCAGTTCTAACAAAGTTAACCCCATCATCGTATATATACTACTAGCTGTACCCGCCACACGTTGCTGTGGCCAAGTATGGCCAGGTGGGGGGGAGGGGAGACGTAGAGGGCGAGGGAGCGTTGACTTTTCGATTGGCCAGGTTGGGGGGGGGGGAAGAGGCAGAGGGCGGGGGAGCGTTGACTTTTTGATTGGCCGGGGGGGGGGGAGGGAGAGGGAGCATTGACTTTTCGATTGGCCAGGTGGCCGGGGGGGGGGGGAGGAGAAGAGGCAGAGGGCAGGGGAGCATTGCGAGTGCTGGCGTTTCCAGTGGCCAGGTGGGCGGGGGGAAGAGGCAGAGGGCGGGGGAGCGTTGCGAGCTCCAGCGTTTCCACTGGCCAGGTGGGGGGAGAAGAGGCAGAGGGCGGGGGAGCATTGCGAGTGCTGGCGTTTCAAGTGGCCAAGTTTTGGGGGGGGAGGGAAAGAGGCAGAGGGCGGGAGAGCGTTGCGAGTTCCGGCATTTCCAGTGGCCAGGTTGGGGGGGGGGGGAAGGGGCAGAGGGCAGGAGAGCCTTGCGAGCTCCGGCGTTTCCAGTGGCCAGGTGGGGGGGGGGGGAAGTGACAGAGGGCGAGGGAGCGTTGACTTTTTGATTGGCCAGGTGGGGGTGGGGAAGAGGCACAGGGGCGGTGGGGGAGTCAGAAACGGCAGCAGGCGGCGGCAGGCAGGGGGCCTAAAAATGGTGGCGGCGGCTGCGGCAGGCAGGGGTGGGCGGGAGGGTCAGAAATGATGGGTGGCGGCAGCAGCGGAGGAGAGAGCGGCTGCTGAGGAGGCGACCGTCGCGGGTATGATACAGGCGGCGCATGCAAGTGACGTGAGTGGAAAGCGGCCGAGTGGGAGGAGCCACGAAGGGGAGGGGGCGAGTGAGCAGAGCCGAAGTTGGACATTTGTGTGGCGTGCAGGTGGCACCGGTGTGCCAGCCACACAATATGTACGTATCATTGGTGCTGCACATGTAAGGAACGTTGTGTGAAAATTTGGTGGCGATTGGTGCAGTCGTTTTGGAGATTAGCAGTTTTGAACAAACTCATCGTTATTTTTTTATTTATATAGACTAGCTGTACCCGCCACGCGTTGCTGTGGCCCAGTCTGGTTAAACCTACCTACCTACCTCCTGTATTTCTCCCTCCCTCTCCCTCCCTCCCTCCTCTTTTTTCTCCCTCTCTCTCCTTCTCCCTCCCTCCATCCCTCCTGGCAGGGGTGTGCAGAAGAGGATCAGCCACAGCACAGGGTCAGCCACAGTGGTGGGGGTGTGCAGAAGAGGGTCAGCCATAGCACAGGGTCAGCCTCAGTGGTGGAGGGGTGCAGAAGAGGGTCAGCCATAGCAAAGGGTCAGCCACAGTGGTGGAGGTGTGCAGAAGAGGGTCAGCCATAGCACAGGGTCAGCCACAGTGGTGGGGGTGTGCAGAAGAGGGTCAGCCACAGCACAGGGTCAGCCACAGTGGTGGGGGTGTGCAGAAGAGGGTCAGCCATAGCACAGGGTCAGCCTCAGTGGTGGAGGGGTGCAGAAGAGGGTCAGCCATAGCAAAGGGTCAGCCACAGTGGTGGAGGTGTGCAGAAGAGGGTCAGCCATAGCACAGGGTCAGCCACAGTGGTGGTTGTGTGCAGAAGAGGTCAGCCACAGTGGTGGGGGAGGAAATGGCGGCGGCGGGCAGCGGCGTCAGGCAAGGGGGGGTGGGGGGGTCAGAAATGATGGCGGGCGGCGGCGGCAGGTGGGGGGTCAGAAATGGCAGGTGGGGCGGGGGGGTCAGAAACGGAAGGGGCAGGTGGGGAGTCAGAAACGGCGGCGGGTGGTGGCAGGCAGGTGGGGTGGGGGAGTCAGAAACGGCGATGGGCGGCGGCAGGCAGGGGGGGCGGGGGGTTCAGAAATGGCAGCGGCTGCGGCAGGCAGGGGCGGGCGGGTGGGGGGGGTCAGAAATGACGGGTGGCGGCAGCAGAGGAGAGAGCGGCTGCTGAGGAGGCAACCGTCGCGGGTATGATGTAGGCAGCGCATGCAAGTGACGTGAGTGGAAAGCGGCCGGGTGGGAGGGGCCGCGAAGGGGAGAGGGGCAAGTGAGCAGAGCTGCAGTTGGACATTTGTGTGGCGTGCAGGTGGCACCGGAGTTCCAGCCACACAATATGTACGTATCATTGGTGCTGCACATGTAAGGAACGTTGTGTGAAAATTTGGTGGCGATTGGTGCAGTCGTTTTGGAGATTAGCGGTTTTGAACAAACTCATCGTTATTTTTTTATTTATATAATTACCATCCCCAGTTCCACCCACAAATCTACCCAATTACCCAAATGATACCCCTAATCACCAGCACCAATCACCCGAGTAGAAGAGTTACTGTCAGCCTCTGCTTTTGCCTGCATAGTCTGTCATATTGAAACGGGGGGAGGGCTGGGGTTGCTAAGCTACTAAGGGGGCAGGAGGGAGAGAGACGGCTACAGTTGTTATCACCTCAACTAACGGCCTGTATTCCATTCTGATGATGACCCTGGGAAGGAACTGCACCTGATGTCGTGGCCGGCTTCGCATTGGACAATATGCTGGGGTCAATGAAACTAAGGGTTGGGTTATGCTTTGTTACGTATGTTGCGCGCCTAAATGTTTCATTCCTTGCTTGACTTTCGCTGCAGTCTTATCATTTTCAGTAAAAGTAGCCTTAAACTTTCCAAATGAGTTTAAGTGTGTTCTTTCTTGATTTATGATGGAAGCAGTCATGACAGTTACTTCAGAATAGGCAGCTACACCCGAGTAGAAGAGTTGCTTCAGAGTAGGCTCTGAAGTGGAGCTGCTGTCCAGGAGGTTCTAACAGGCTCCGCCAACATCAGAGAGATGAGAAGGGCTTTGGTGGCCAGGTTGGCGTTAGCTGCCTGTAAGCATGACTGAGCAGCAGCGTCGGCATTGGTGGCGTATAACCATGGCTGAGCAGGTGTGGCATTAGCAGCGTTGCCGATGGTGGCATGGAAGTCCTCGCCGAGGTTGGGAGGTAGCAGCTCCATGGTAAAGCCACTACCCTGCAAATGTCAGCATGAGGGCTGACACCGTGCAAGTTGCCACCAGGGGCCAAGCCAAACAGCAAAGCGATCCCCGAGGGGGCCAACTAATAGCTGTGCTAAAAGCTGCGCTCCCAGCCGATCAGTGGTTCAATGAAAACCAGGACATCCTGACCATAAGAGATGAACTTGCTTGGAAGGGGTCCAAGCTATACTGTATGTCCCCAGCAGTTTGGGGATGCATGTCCTGCAGCGCATCCACGACTCCCAACTGGCCAGTCACTTCGGCTTCCTGAAAACCCTCCACTTAGCCCAGAGGCAGTTCTGGTGGCCGAAAATGAAAGCCGATGTGGAGGACTATGTAAAAAGTTGTGCTACCTGTGCCACCATGAAAATGAGGCCAGGAAAACTCCCTGGGCTTCTCCAACAAGTCACCGACCTCAGACAGCCCTGGGAGGAGATTGCAATGGACTTTATAGTTGAACTCCCAGAGTGGGAGAAACACAGTCATCTGAACTGTGGTAGATTTATTCTCTAAGCAAGCCCACTTTATTGCCTGAACCAGACTGCCCTCTGCTAGAAAGCTAGCTAAGATGTTTATCAAGCAGATCTACCGGCTACACGGAGTGCCTGTTCTGTCCTAGACTTCCCCAAAAAGCACGAAGTAGATTCCTGGTCCCGACAAAACCCCTTTTATTAAATGAATTTGAATTCCTTTCATTCACATTCAGCAAAGGCCTGGTAAACAGTCTTTCAAAGGTGAATTTATGACCACAGACCTTATGTAGCTTGGAAAGCTGCCATGTAAATATTTTCCAAACGCAGTGCTGTGCAAGGAAAGACTTGGCACAGAGTCTCTGAGATTTACAGACAGATCGTCACACTCCTGAAACGAACGAACAAATTGTTTCCTGCAAAAGCCCACTCCCCTTTCGCTCCTCTTTTATTTCCTATGGGAGGGGCACTCAGGATGGGTTGACTTTACTCCCAAGTTGACCCTGATTTCTGAGCTGTTCTGGCAGCTCTGTATATGCGCACACTGGGAACAGGTGCTGCTGTCTAGCTCTGAAGGCACCTGAGACCTGCCAGATGGCCTTGGCCCCACCTCTGCCTCCGGTGCAGAACCCTCGTCCAAGCCTTCCCCAGCCTCCAGGACTGGCCCATATTCCTCCCCAACATCCTCAATGTCCGATTCTGCTGCCAGCTCTGCTGGCCACTGCGGGCCACAACAGTGCCCCACTGAGTAATCTCAGACAGAGGAGTTCAGTTCACTGCTAAGTTCTGGACAGAATTTCTGAAGTCCATCATGTCGACTCAGGGACTCAGCTCGGCTTTTCATATGAGCACAAACAGAGCCTCCGAACTTACGAACGCCATGGTAGAGCAGTATATAAGATGCTATGTGGATTACCAGCAAGAAAATTGGGCAGACCTACTTTTCACCGAAGTAGCTTACAACAACGCTGTGCAGAGCAGCACCGGACTAACCCCCTTTCAAGTCACAAGCGGCATGGAATTTGTTCCCATGCCTGAGCTGCCAAGAGAGCTGTCTTCATCCATGACTCTTGCTGACCACAGGATCCCCTGACACCTAAACCAATGGTAGTGCAAGGTGAAACCCATTATGAAGTTAAGAAAATTTTAGATTCCACATTACATAGGGGTCGGTTACAGTATTTGGCACATTGGAAAGGATACCCTTTGTCTGAGGCCAATTGGGTTAAAAGCTGGGATGTAAAGGCAGATAGGTTAGTAAAACAATTCCATTATAAATTCCCTAATAAGCCAAAGGGTCCTGGGGGGGGGGAGGGGGGAGAGGTGGTTAGGATCTGCCTGGACTAGCCACCTATGTTCCTCTTGTTTCAGGACACACTTTTCGGTTGAGCGGGAAGCCTGTCAGCCCTTTTTCTTTGGATCTTCAGGGCTGTCACACTTAGTGGATGGGCATGCTGTGGGAACTCTGTGTGTGTGTGTGTGTGTGTGTATGGCAATGAATGAATGAATGAATGAATGAAATTTTATTTGTATACCGCTCCCTCTCCCCGAAGGGACTCGGGGTGGTGCACAGGGGATTATAAAACATACAAACATAAAACAATATAAATATCTAAAATCAGATTAAACTACTATAACCCTGCGCTAAAACCTAAAATCCTAAAACACTAAAACCCCCTAAAAACCCAATTAAAAATTTAAATATACAGACTGGAGGCAGGAAAGATAGATTAGGCCAGGCCGGCCTGCTGGAAGAAATAAGTTTTGAGCTTTCGACGGGAGGAGCGGCGGTCCGGAGTTGTTCTGAGGTCGGGGGGTAGGTCGTGCCATAGGATAGGGCCTGCGACAGAGAAGGCCCTTCCCCTGGGTGTCGCCCGCTGGCATTGCCTAGTGGACGGCACCCGGAGAAGTCCCTCTCTGTGCGAGCGAAGAGGGGTGGGGTGAGATGTATAGCAATAACATTATTTCACTGGGAGTAAGGACATTCAACCTGCACCTGGAGAGGTGTGACTGGGAAGCTACTCCGGTTAGGATGGTGGCCTGATTGGATCATGTGATGGACATGTGGGTGCAGGGAAAGGGACTTGGATTTCCTTTGGGGTGGGGAAAACCCGGGAGACTTCACATTCAGATGTGCCAATATGACCTCTCTAATAACATGGAACTTTGAGGAAATGCCTGCCTCGGAGTCTTACTTAGTTGAGCATGTTACTTGGAACCCTGACATAGTGTATGGAAAAATAGACGTGTTTTGCCAACCAGCATGCAAACTCTAGAGCATCCAATGCTGCATTGTATACAGGGACTTGTCCAGCTAAGTATTATATGGTTAAAAAACCAGAATCTTTGTAAACAGCTAAAGTTGTATTTGTTTGATACAGTGTAATTCCACTTATCACTGAAATGAGACAGGAAGGAAGCATAACGAGGACAAGCAAATATGGAAACTCTACCCCATTAACTCTAGAAAAGTGCTTCGGCATTGCAGCAGAAATTACTCATCTATTTACCTGTTCAGGTATAGAAAGTGCTAGTTGCTGTACCAATAAGGTTTGAACAGATAACTATGCTTTTTTCATAGATCCATAAATATAAATTTGTGCTATCCAGGTGTTTTTCAATGTATCCTACAACAAATATCCATATATTCATAGGCCTAACAAAGGGAGGAGAAAAACAAATTGATATAGCCTCATCTTTTAGGACGCAATAATAATAATAATAATAATAATAATAATAAACTTTAATTTATAGACCGCTCCCTCTCCCCCAGGGGACTCGGAGCGGTGCACAGGGAAGATAAAAGACAATAAATATACATATACAAATATACATACATAATTAAAAGGCAAATTAAACATTATTCCTGTGCTAAAATTCCCAATTGACGTTCACTAAAATTCCCAATTAAATTTACTAAAAAACCCCATAGATAGAGAGACTACCGTAGGCCGGCCAAGCAGAAAAGGTGTGTTTTTAATTTTAGACGGAAGGAGCGGAGGTCCGTAGTTGTTCTAATGTCGGGGGGAAGGTCGTTCCAGAGGGCTGGGCCCGCCACAGAGAGAGCCCTTCCCCTGGGCGTTGCCCGCTGACAAAGTCTAGTGGACGGCACCCGGAGAAGTCCCTCTCTGTGCGAGCGAATCGGCCGTGAGGATGTATGAGGCAGGATCCGATCCCGCAGATAGCTAGGCAGGGCGGTTATCTGCGGATGCTATGAGAGTGGCACAATGATGACGTTTGGCCACTCTCAGCGCCACAATGTAAGTCCGTAAATGGGCTCTTACCTGTGTCCGGTCAGATTCAGATCGGGTAGACCTCCATCTTCTCTCTAGGCATCTCTTGTGGCGTTTCATCACCCTCAGCTCCTCGGTAAACCAAGGAGCCAGGGTGGCTCGCCGCCGCAAGAGAGGCCGCAAGGGCGCGACCCGATCCAAGGCTCCCGTGGTCGCAGTATTCCATGCGGCCACGAGGTCCTCCATCGGGGCGCGGGTCAGGGGTACAGGAAGTGGCCCAAGCGCCGCCTGGAACCCATCAGGGTCCATCAGGCGCCTGGGGCGGAACCAAATTGATGACTCAGGTTCCGCCTCCCCGCGGAGGGGAGTAGCGGTTGGAAAGTCGAGCATTCTGTCAGGCCTGCAGCCATATTCCTTTTGGATCTTTGGCCTGCCACACTTTCTATTATTCTACTATGCCTTTTCTATTGTGAGAAAATGGGAAGGGGTATTATATGGAGTTAAATACTATGTAGCGAAAGACAATTCTTTTCTAGAAAGCCAAGGTCATCCTTTGTCTCTGCACCTGACCGGAATTGGATGGGTGGAACTGCCATCATGGCAGTGGAAGATTGGACCATGTGATGGACTTGTTGGTGTGGGGGCAAGATCGTGAACTTCTCCTGTGTGCTGCTTTGGGGAATCCAAAGCATGGGTTAAACCAGCCCTCTAGCCTAGACTCTGAGTTATTAAAACTGTAGACCACGCCTCCTCTGTCTGGGCATGCTCAGTTTTTTATAACTCAGCTCAGCCTAAAGACTCACAATTTTCCTCTCCAGGAAAACTTGACAACAATGGGTTTAATTATTTCTTTTTTATTTATTTCTTATTTCTTTGAGTTTGTGTTAAAAACCTTCGTTTATTTTATGAAGAGTTTGGAGACTTCTGAGATTCTTCACTGTAAGTTTTGCATTGGTTTTCCCTCCTGGAGGCTTCCGTGGCCCAGGGAGTTGGCGTTTTGCAGTTGTTTCTGGCCAGGCTGGTTCGCCGCCTGCAAGTTCCTCCCTTGAATTAAGGCTGGTTCGCCGCCTGAATATCAGGGAGCCAGCCGCTTTTGTTATTTAAAGCAGCAGGGAGCCTTTTGGGCTCCACCGCGTTTGTATTTAAAGCAGCAGGGAGCCTTTTGGGCTCCGTGCCTTCGAGCCTCTCCCTAGCGCCCCCCCTCCCCCCTGCCGGTCTCCGTTTCTTCTGTGCGGCGTTTGGAATTGCTTCTAAGGCTGGGAGAGCCTTTTCTGGTGAGGCTGCCTTTTCTCCGCTCCGGATGGGGCGCGCGCTTTGGGAGCGGCCATTTTGGGTCGCGTTTTTGAATCTGCTGTTTCTGCTGCTGGAGGCAGCCGTTGGCAGGGGCTTTTTGCGCCAGGTTTTTTTCCCTGCGCAGGCGCGATCTGGGCCTTTCCCCTTGTGGAGCCACATTGTCTCGCCTGTGGTAGAAGTGGACGGTTCGCCTCCTCTGTCTCTGCGTTGAGAATCTGTAGGCCTTGTTTCGGCTGGCTATTTCTAGCAGGTTTTTCTATTCGATTCTGGGTTGAGCCTTTTCAAATCTCTCCTTATGTCGGAGCAACAGGCAGTTAACGAGGGCGCTGGCCCCTCCTCCCTCCCTCCTCCACCTTCTTCTTCGAGGGCGAGTAGATCGGCCACCAGGGCCTCCTCCCTCCCACCACGTGGTTCATCTGAGGCTGTGGGAAAGGCCACAAAGAAGGGAGATAAAGGGAAGGCTAGTGCTGCGGCCCACATGGCCCCCAGGGCCCCCCCCTGTGCTGCAACCTGAGCTCCCCCCCCCCAGTTTTACCCGAGGTATTGCCCCGGGTGCGTGGGTGGTCTCCTGATGTTGCCATGGAGATAGGAGATCAGTCTGCGGGGGTGGTTTCCCAGGCTCAGGATCCTTCGGGCCTAGCTGCAACCATCTCAAGCCCCAGGCCTTTGAGGCCTGGAGTATCAGCCACCTTCACTCCTACAGCTGCAGGGCTTAGGCCTGAGGAGGAGTCGGGGGAGGCCCTTTCCCCCAGCATACGCAGCATGATAGCTGCTGCTATTTCCCAGGGAGTAGATGCAGAAATGCAACGCAGGGCCCCTCGCCCTGCACCTTTGGCCATGACCAGGGAACTTTTGGTTTCTCTTGCAGACCAGGCCTCGCCTGCTCACTCTCACTACAGTGATGGTCTCGAGCTGATTGAGGAGGGGGAGATACCTGACCTTGAACTTTCTGATGATGAAGGCCTGGATCAGGGATCTTCCCTGCATACTGGATTATTTGCCCCGGGCCTCTTTAAGTCCCTTTTGTTTAAGGCCAAGGCCTCCACCAACATGGGTGGGGCCTCTGCCCAGGCAAGCACAGATGTGGGGTTGGAGGCTACTAACCGCCTCTTTGCAGAACAGATCAGGGAACAGGATCTCATCCCTTGTCCCAAGCTGTTTATGGATATGGTCCAAAAGCAATGGGAACAGCCCACCGCTGTTTCTCCGCCCAGCAACGGGGACAGGAAGCTGTATGCTTCCACATCCGAATTGGACACTCTTTTACAATTTCCAACTGTTGATCCACCAGTGGCAGCTTTGGCTTCTCCGGCCTTAATTCCTTCTGAGATTTCGGAGGGTCTCAAGGCTGAGGACCGCAATGCGGAGCTGGTCATTCGTAAGACACACCAGGCCTGGGCTTTGAGGGCTGCCACGGCAGCATTCTTTTTCAATAGGACCTCCTTGCTCTGGTTGAGGCAATTGCAGGCTAGATTGGCCCCTGAGGACCTCCGTCTTCACCAGGATGTTAACAAGCTGGTGGCGACTCTGGAATTTTCAGCGGATGCCACGCTCACAGCGGCCAAGTTCGCTTCCCGGGCGGTGGCATCTAATGTGGCCTCCCGACGCCTACTTTGGCTCCGCCAGTGGCAGGCGGATGTCCGTTCTAAGTGGCGCCTGGCTTCCACCCCTTTCAAAGGGGGTTCTCTTTTTGGTGCCGTGCTAGATCCCATTTTGATTGAAACTAGGGATAAGAGGAAGGTACTCCCTTCGGTACATAGGCGTTCGGACCGGAGGCCCCAGCCCTATTTTCGTAGGCAGTCCTTCGGACGGGAGACTACGGGTTTACCACGGTGCCTTATGCCCAGCAATACACCAGACCATACGTGCCTACGCAGGACAGGGGTCAGGACCATGCCGCTAGTAGGGACAGGAATAGGCAGCAATCCAACCAATCCCAGGCTAGGCGGCCATTTCGGGGCTCTGGAAATCGGTCCTTTCGCAGGTACCGATGACTCGCACGGGTCGGGCCCTATTGGCGGGCGTCTAGCGTCGTTCGCCCACCAATGGGCCTTCACCACCTCAGATGCCTGGGCCCTACAAACCGTGAGCCAGGGCCTAGTTCTAGAATTTCTCTCCATGCCCCCGAGACGCTTCATCAGATGCCCAGTGCCAAGATGCCAAACCAAGCGGCATCTTATGGATGCCGAGATCAATCACCTTTTGGACATCCATGCTATCAAGGAAGTTCCTCAAGGGCAGGCAGGGCTAGGTTTCTATTCCATCCTGTTCCTAGTTCCCAAGAACTCGGGGGGATGGCGCGCTATTCCATCCGCCAGGGCGACTTTCTGACCTCTATCGACATAAAGGAGGCCTACCTCCACGTGCCTATCCACCTGGCACACCAAAGGTTCCTGCGCTTTCACTTCGCCGGCCGCCACTACCAGTACCGGGCCCTCCTGTTCGGCCTGTCGTCGGCCCGCAAACTTTCACCAAGCTTCTGGCGGTTGTTGCAGCTTCCCTGAGAGCAGTGCCCGTACGGGTCAATTGTTATCTGGACGACATCTTGCTGCTTTCGTCTTCCCGGGACCAAGCCTTCCGTGACCTGCAGCTCACCATCGACGCCCTCCAGGTTCACGGCTTTGTTTTGAACTTCCCGAAGAGCCATCTTCGTCCCACCAGATCCCTTCTGCATTTGGGGATGGTCATCAACTCGGACAGCTGCATCGTGTCCATTTCACAGGAGAGGCGTCAAAGCATACAACGCCTGGCAAATCAAGTGCTCTGGCAGCGGTCGTCTTCCCTAGCCATCCTTTCCCAGTTACTCGGGAAGATGATATCGTGCATCGACGTAGTTCCCTGGGCGCGATTCCATGCCCGTCCGCTCCAACGGTTCCTGCTTCCCTTCCAATGGAACCACACCAGCCATTCGCAGGCCAAGACTCGTCTGCCCCCAAAAGTGATACAATCCCTCAGGTGGTGGACGTCATCCAGCCTTCTCAAGGAGAAGTTGGTCTGGTTCAAGGAGCCAGACCGTATCGTGGTGACGACAGATGCGAGCCTGTTCGGATGGGGCACCCACTCCGAAGGCCGCGTGGCGCAAGGCACGTGGACTCCTCAGGAGCTGCGGAACAGCATAAACTGGTTGGGGCTTCGAGCCATTCGTCTGGCCCTTCGAGAATTTCACCCTGTGATACGTGCGGCGCACGTTCTCATCCTCACAGACAATGTGGCCTCCAAGGCGCATGTGAACCGCCAGGGGGGCACTCGGTCCAAGGCCCTGATGCAGGAGGCGGAGCATCTCCATCATTGGGCGGAGAGGCATCTACTGTCGCTCCGGGCAGAACACATATCTCCAATGTTCAGGCGGATTGGCTGAGCAGGGCCACGGTAGATCAGGCGGAGTGGCGACTCCACCCACCCCTGTTCCAGGAACTGGTTCACCGGTTCGGTCAACCCCAGGTGGACCTCTTCGCTCAGCCACACAACGCGCAGCTGGCATGATACTTCACCAGATTCCTGTCTCCGGGAGCAGAAGGCACAGGCGCGCTCCGCAATCCCTGGCCGGAGGGCCTCCTCTATGCGCTTCCACCGCTTCCGCTGGTCCCAATCGTCATCCAGACGATCATAGTGGAGAGGGCAGAGGTCTTGCTTGTGGCACCAATGTGGCCCAGACGTCCGTGGTATGCGGACCTGATACATCTGTCCGTGTCTCACCCATGGCGCATCCCGGACGACCGGATCTTTCTGTCACAAGGGCCCCTCGTTCATCCGAATCCACAGCTCCTGCAGCTAGCCGTATGGCATGTGAGCGGGCGTTCCTATTAGAGCAACATTTCTCGGACAGGGTCATTGATACGATTCAGGCGGCCCGCCGACCATCGACAATCGCATTTATGTGGCCTCTTGGCGCGCATTTTGCACCTGGTGCTGCGCGTCGGCCGTGAATCCCTTGCGGGTGTCTGTGCCACAGGTCCTGGATTTCTTACAGATGGGACTAGACAAGGGGCTCGCGCCTACCACACTGCGACGCCAGCTTGCTGCTCTCTCCACAGTAGTACCATGCGGTCGTTCCCGCTCACTGGCTCGTCATCCCACGGTGCGTTCCTTCCTCAAAGGGGCTACTAACATCAGCCCGCCAGTGGTGCACCGTTATCCGACGTGGGACTTGTCCCTCGTTCTTCAGTCTCTCACCTTGACTCCATTTGAACCGATTCGGACTCTTAGCCTTCGATTGTTGACTTTGAAAATGGTGTTTTTAGTGGCGATTACGTCTGCCCGGCGGGTGTCGGAACTGGCTGCCTTGTCAGTTCGGGAGGATCTCTGTATTTTTCATCCCAACAGAGTCATTCTTCGTCTTGACCCTGCCTTCCTGCCAAAGGTCAACACCATGTTTCATAGGGCGCAGGAGCTAATCCTGCCGGACTTCTGCCCTCACCCCTCTCGGCCTCAGGAGCGTCAGTGGCACAACCTGGACGTTCGCAGGGTTCTCCGTCGTTATATCAAGGGGACGGCCTCTTTCCGGAGATCGGAGGCTCTGTTGTATCATTTCAACCTGCATCCATGGGCCTGAAGGTATCCTCCAACATGATTGGGCGCTGGTTGAAGGCGTGTATAGCCCTTGCTTACGACAGCCGCTCGAGACCGCCTCCTATAAGGATCGTCCCTCATTCGACCAGAAGTGCTGCCACGTCGGCGGCCTGGGCAACCCTGGCGTCAGTGGAGGACATTTGTAGAGCTGCGACATGGTCGTCTCCGTCGCCTTTCATACGTCACTACCGGATTGACTCTTATGCCTCAGCGGAGGCTGCCTTTGGGCGGAGAGTGCTTCAGAGAGTTGCCACCACAACTGCAGCTCCTGACCAGCCTCGCTCCCGCCCCTGAAGGTTACTGCTTTGGCATGTCCCATGCTTTGGATTCCCCAAAGCAGCACACAGGAGAACGATCGTTGACTTACCTGAACGGTCCTTCTATGTGTGCTGCGAAGGGGAATCCAACCCCGCCCATTCAGCTTCGGCTGTTCAGGATCCTTGACCTTTACCTGTCTTGATTGTGACTGTCACCGGACTTGTTCTGTTTCCGGTCGGAATTCTGCGTTCTAGACGGCTTCCCTTCGTGCAAAAAAACTGAGCATGCCCAGACAGAGGAAGCGTGGTCTACAGTTTTAATAACTCAGAGTCTAGGCTAGAGGGCTGGTTTAACCCATGCTTTGGATTCCCCAAAGCAGCACACATAGAAGGACCGTTCAGGTAAGTCAACGGTCGTTTCAAGTAGGTGGGGAAAGCCGGGAAGCTTTCAGATTTGGGTTTTCCCAGATGTGCCAGCATGGCTCTCTTAATAAATTGGAACTTTGAGCAATACTTTGCCTTGGACTCTGATTTAATTTTGGATGCTATTTGGAACCCTGACACATTCACTCATATTGTCCTTTATCTTGACAGCTATCCTATCTATTTTAATAAGTGCAAGGTCTCAACTGACATTAGGGCCGTATTCAGTGCAAAATGATAACAGAAGATGATGGCATCTGGTGTTAAAAGGAGAATGTGGGTAGATCCTTTATAAGTTCTTTTAAGAACAAGATATCACAATGTTGTGCCTCCCTGCCCCAAAAATGTACTTCTTTTTTAGTGGCTCCAGTTTCACCAGGATGGGAATCCTTGAGTGTAAACTGCCATTTTCTCAGCAACATTACAGAAGTGGTTTGTCACTGCCTACTTCGATTTTTTTTTAGCTCTTCAGTCTTACCTACAGTCCTGTTATTTCCTGGTCATCTCTCATCTGGCCCAGCCCTGCTTAGCTTTTTGCTATCAGAAAAATACTGGTTTAAGATATTCTTTCCTCAGCTGCTTTAGATGACTGCAATCACTTAATGTAGGAACCATGTCTACAAAGCATCCATCTATCTCTCATTCAAACTTAATTCATTGTAACTCGTCATAGCCATCACTAGATCCAGATACAAATTCAGCATTTGTACAGTCTCACTCAATTCAAATAATGTGGAGAAGCAGAACAACAGGTCATCAGAAGTACCTAAAGTTTCCATTGACTTCCACCCTCCAGCTTCATAGATATACAAAAAGCACAGGAGATAAGATGGGCCACAATTGTCAAAGGGTGAATAAACATCACTGAAAGCTTTGCACAGATAGGAACAGTACCATTGTATCATTTTGCCTAAGAGATCATTGATCAGGAAAACCAAAGCAATGTTAGAGACAAGACAAGCTATGAAAAATTAATGTTCTAAACCAAACTTCTAAGCATAGAAGGCTTACAACCCTTATCACTCATGACAAGACATACTGCACTAATCACAAATGATCACACTTCTATGAAAATCAGTGCAAACATCAAGGTGTTCTTCCAAGTTGTAATTTTATGAATTCATAGCTCTTCAGATAAGATTCTGGGTAAGACTGCTTCTAAGAACACAGCTGGCTGCCATCAGTTTCCTTGGGGCCGATTTCTCATAACATGAACAGGACTCATGACCATGCATGTCTTTTTGGAAAACGACAGATCATCACTTTTCAGTTGATCAACAAATTGCTATGGTCACAAAATATGCATTCTGGTTACAATTTTCTTGCAAGTAATTTTTGTGCATGTACTGATAATCAGGCTATAGGACCTAGCAGGAGGGAGGAGGGCAATGGAAATGGTACAGTGGGAAACATGGCAAGAAGGTTTTGGAACAGGTCACTAAGCTTACAGTACTCACAGGTGACAATTCCCCTTCCCCCTCACCAAGCACACAAGCAAACATCTTTCTGCTAGCAGCGACCACAAACCAATCATATCCTGTCTCATAATGAAGCCTAATTGCAGCACCCAAGCAAGAAGTCTCAGTCACACGTATCCACCAAACTGGACAAGCAAGTGAAGGAAGGAGAGGAAGCATCTAGCAGGTTGCAATGAGGAACAGGGAGGGGATCTGGAAACCAGGACTTAAAGTTTCATCACTGAAAAAAAAAAACCATGGGTTTGGAGAGGGATAAATAGAGTCAGGACTGGAGAAGCAAGGTTCTCTGGGCAGAGAAATGGAGCAAGAAAGGGATGTACAGAAGTAGGAACTAGATGTTGGAGCTTACGTACAAGAGCCAGAAGGCAGAATATCTCTAAATGGTTACAGAAGGACTGAATGGAAGTGAATGACACAAGACATCTGTTGCCTTTACACCCAGATTCATGTTCATATAAAAACCTGGCTCTCCCCGAGCCAGAGCTCGAAATGTTGGAGGTGTGATTGTGATGATGCAACATATTTTCATATCTGGTGGACTTGTAAAAAGGTGAAAGCTTTCTGGACAAAAATATGGTGGATCATGCAAAAAAAGATTTTGAAAAGGAAAATAGAATTTACTCCGCAACTTTTCTTACTGGGTATAACCACAAATTGTACTGTTGTTGAAACAAGGTTAATATTGAACTTAATAACTGCTGCAAGATTGCTTGTAGCACAGTATTGGAAAAAGGAGGATCTAGGTACGATAGAGGAATGGATTTTTAAGGTTTCAAATCTGGCAGAGATGGCTAAGATCTCTGCGTATTTAAAGGATCAATCACATGACAAATATTTGTTGGAATGGAGGAATTGGATTAGCTTTATACAAAACAGATATGGATCAGATAAACTTGTTATAGCTTACTAGGGAAAAGGTTTATTATTAGTGCTTATAGATACAGATTGTTTAAGTACTGTGTTTGTTTTCTCCTTTTCTTTTAGAATGTTTGATTGTAATAGGCAATTTTAAATAAGCAGATTTGAAAGTCTGATACCCTGTATCCAGCTCTGGGAAGCTCCGGGGAGGAGGGAGGAGGGTGGGATTAGTGGGGAGGGGGGTAGGGGGTAGGGGTAGGGGGGGAAATTGTATTGAAAATTGTATTTGAAAAACTTTTACAATAAAAAAAAAACCTGGCTCTCCTGCCTGCCATCTGTCCTTTATCATGTCAGAAACACTGGTTCCATCACACACAAAGGAGGGGTCCTTCCTGTTCCATATCTAGCATGAGGTTCTCATTTAGAACATTTACATTTTATTTAGTACAAAAACAGAAAATATTGTCTAAAGCAGTGGTTCCCAAAGTGGGCGGTACCACCCCTGGGGGGCAGTGGGATCGCTTAGGGGGGCAGTAAGAGGGAAGTGGGCTGGCAGGGGGGGCAGTAAGAGGCGGGGGGCGGCAGAAGAATGCTAGAGGTGGCCTATGTTCCCTTTGGTGGCTAGAAATCTCCGTGCAGCAGTTTCAAACTGTGCGCAGTGATTTCTAATAGCTGGGAGGTCGTTTGCACCCAGGGCTGCGGCTGATATTTTATTTATTTATTTAAATTTATATCCCGCCCTTCTCCACAGGGGACCCAGGGCGGCGCACAGGAAATTTAAAAACATACAAAATACAATAAATATAATTTAAAAACTATTAAATAAACCTATCCTGCGCTAAAACCAAATTTTAAAAACCAAATTTAAAACTATCTAAAAGTCCCCATGGGAGGTTAGGCTAGGCCGGCTTGTTGAAACAAATATGTCTTAAGACATTGGCGGAAGAGGCGGAGGTCGGTGATGGTGCATAATTCAGGGGGTAGGTCATTCCAGAGGGCTGGCCCCGCCACAGAGAAGGCTCTCCCCCTGGGTGTCGCCAGTCGGCATTGTCCGGCCGACGGCACCCTGAGGAGGCCCTCTCTGTGGGAGCGTATCGGTCTAAGGGATGTATGGGGCAGGAGGCGGTCTCGCATATAACTAGGCCCCGAGCCATGGAGCGCTTTAAAGATAGTTGTCAAAACCTTGAAGCGCACTCGAAAGGCCACAGGAAGCCAATGCAGCTCGCGCAGGATCGGTGTTATGTGGGAGCACCTAGTGGCTCCCATAATCACCCGCGCGGCTGCGTTTTGGACTAGCTGTAGCTTTCGAGTGCACCTCAAGGGAAGCCCCATGTAGAGAGCATTACAATAGTCGAGTCTGGACATCACGAGAGCTTGAGTGACTGTGCGAAGGGCAGCCCGGTCCAGTAAGGGACGCAATTGGCGCATCAGGCGTACCTGATGAAACGCCCCCCTGGCCACGGCTGCCACATGGTCCTCCATGGACAGCTGGGAATCCAGGAGGACACCCAAATTGCGCGCCCTCTCCATGGGGGCCAGTGTTTCGCCCCCAATGGCCAGAGTTGGAATAATCTGGCTGAACCGGGGTGCCGGAAACCACAGCCACTCAGCCTTGGCAGGGTTGAGCTTGAGTTTGTTACCACCCATCCAGATCCGTATGGCTTCCAGACACCGGGACAGCACTTCGGCGGCATCGTTGGGGTGGTTTGGGGTGGATATGTACAACTGAGTGTCATCAGCGTACAGATGGTACTCCACCCCAAAACCACGGATGATCTCACCCAGCGGCTTCATATATGTGTTGAAAAGGAGGGGCGAGAGGACCGACCCCTGAGGGACCCCACATAGGAGAGGCCTCGAGGTCGACCTCTGCCCTCCCGTCAACACATATTGCGACCGACCAGAGAGGTAGGACGAGAACCACCGCAGAACGGTGCCTCCCAGCCCCAACCCCCCCAGTCGGTGCAATAGGATACCATGGTCGATGGTATCAAAAGCCGCCGAGAGGTCTAATAGGACTAGGATAGAGGAATAACCTCTATCCCGCGCCCTCCAGAGATCATCAACCAACGCGACCAATGCCGTCTTGGTGCTGTGACCGGGTCGGAAGCCGGACTGGCGCGGGTCTAGATAATCAACTTCCTCCAGGTGTCGCGGAAACTGTTGGGCTACCACACTCTCAACAACCTTCACTAAAAAGTGAAGGTTGGAGACCGGACGATAGTTCTCTAGTAAAGCTGGGTCCAGGGACGGCTTCTTGAGGAGGGGCCTCACTACCGCCTCTTTCAAGACGGCAGGTAAGGACCCCTCACTCAAAGATGCGTTGACAATGCCCTGGAGCCAGCCTCATGTCGTCTCCCAGGATGCCAGTACAAGCCAGGAGGGACACGGATCCAATAAACATGTGGTCGCCCTAAGCTTCCTTGACAGCCTGTCCATATCCTCGGTGGTAACAAAGTCAAACTCCTCTCAAGAAGGAACCTCAAGACTAGTCTCGAACAGTCCCACAGGACCACTGTCGATGGAGGGTAGCTCATTCCGAATCCGAGTGATTTTCTCCTGCAGATAAATCCCAAATTCCTCTGCTCGCCCTTGCAGAGGGGCTTCCCGCGGCCTCTGGTGGAGGAGGGAGCGGGTCACCCCAAACAGGGCGGCAGGGCGGTTATCTGCGGATGCAATAAGGGTGGCACAATACTCACGTTTGGCCACTCTTATCGCCACTAAATAAGCCCTAATATGGGTTCTCACTAGTGTTCGGTCGGCTTCGGAGCGAGAGGATCTCCATCTGCTCTCTAGGCGTCTCTTGTGGCGTTTCATCCCCCGAAGCTCCTCAGTGAACCAAGGAGCCTGGGTGATTCGTCGCCGCAAGAGAGGCCGCAAGGGCGCGACTCGGTCCAAGGCCCCCGTGGCCGCACTTAACCATGCGGCCACTAGGTCCTCAGTCGAGTCGCGGGGCAGGGTCACAGGAATTGGCCCAAGCTCCCTCTGGAACCTTTCCGGGTCCATTAGAAGCCTGGGGCGGAACCATATAGGAGTGTCCGGTTCCGCCTCCCCGCGGTGGGGTGTAGCGATTGGAAAGTCCAGCCGAAGGAGAGCGTGATCTGTCCATGACAAGGGAGTGATGACTAGATCCCCTATTCCCAGATCACGACTCCACTGTCCCGAGACAAAGATGAGATCCAGTGTGTTTCCCCCCTCGTGAGTGGGGCCTAAAACTATCTGGGTCAGGTCCATGGCCGTCATGGAGGCCATGAACTCCCGAGCTACTCCAGAGGCTTCGCCTGCCGACGGCAAGTTAAAGTCCCCCATGACTACCAGTCTGGGGGTCTCAACTGCCGCCTCGGCTATCACCTCTAGGAGCTCGGGCAGGGCTGTTGTTGCATAGCGAGGAGCCAGGTATACAACTAACATGCCCAACTGCCTCCCTAGGCCCCATCTCACGCAGAGAGATTCACACCCGGTTGTCTGGGGGACCGTGGTCTCCTTCGGCTCAAGACCTTCCTTTACGATAATCGCCACCCCCCCACCCCTCCCTAGGGCCCTAGGCTGATGAAAAGCACGGTAACCTGGTGGGCACATGTCCACGAGGGGTATACCCCCCTCGTGGCCCAACCAGGTTTCCGTTATAACCACCAGGTCCGGGTCCCCCTCTGACACAAGGTCACGAATGAGGGGGGATTTTTGAACCACGGACCTGGCGTTGCATAACATCAGCTTCGGGCCCACCAAAGCCCTGGCGGCGCCCTCCCACTCTGCTCAGAGCACCTCAGCTGGGCCCCGCATCACGCATTACCACTGTGCTTTTGAGGAGCCATGAGGCCTTTTTTTCCTGTGGGGTGGGAGCTGGATGGCAGGTGCGGACATCGCGGTAGGAAGGCGCAGTAGGAAGGTGGCGGAGGGGGCAGGAGCAGGGAAAAAACGGCCACATGGCTCCTCAAAAGCACAGCGGCGGCGGAGGATGCGGCGGCAGGTGTAACGCGGGGCCCAGCTGAGGTGCTCCGAGCAGAGGGGGAGGCGCCGCTGCCACGGACAGAGGCGCCGGCGGGGGCTTTGGTGGCTTTACCTCAGGAGAAGGAAGTGGAGGAAGAAGCAGGAACAGGAGGAAGCAAAGGGAAGAAGAGGAAGAAGAGAGGAGGAGGAAGGGGGAGACAGACCGACCGCCTCCCCTCTCACACACCTTTGTCAAGCCAGAGGTGCGCAGCGAGCTGTGGGTGTGGTTGGAGTCTCCTGTTCGCTCCCTCAACCCCACACGTGGGCGCTTGAGCAAGCGAGGGCAACTTGTGAGGTGCGCGGGGCGAAAGGCCGGCCAGAGGGGCCTGAAGGGATGCACGGACTCAAATTCGCCTCTGCCTGGCCGGCTGGCCGTCCACTTGTGCCACTGGAGGTCCCGCAGGCTCAGCTGCCTCAGCCCGCTCACCGTCTGTCACTTCCCTCCGCGTGGGGGCCAGGGGGAAGGCATGGGGGAGAGGAAGAGAGGAGAGAAAGAAAGGAGGGTGAATAAAAGAAAGGAGGAAGAGACAAAAAGAGAGAGAGAAAAGCTCCGCTTGGAAATAAATTACTTCACACACACCACACGCATGCACACACATACACGCACGCATGCAATCTCTCAGGAGGCTGAGGGGGAATAACAGCCCTGCCCTTCCCCCCTTTTTTATTGTGGAGGAGGAAGGAGGAAGAGGAGGAGGGAGGAAGAAAGAAGAGGGAGGAGGAGGGGGAAAAGGAGGAGGGAGAGGGAAGAGGGGAAGGAAGGGGGAGGAGGAGGAGGAAGGAAAGGGAGAAAGAGGAGGGTGAGAGAGAAGGAGGAGGAAGAGGTAGAAAGAGGAAGAGGTAGCAAAGGGAAGATGAAGACGAGGACGAGAAAGGAGGAGGAAGAAAGAGGTGGAGGAAGCAAATGGAAGAGGAGAAAGAAGAGGAGGGAGAGGAAGGAGGAGGAAAAAGAGGAGGAGGAGGAAGAGGAAGAAAGGGGCGGTGGGCAGGGAGGCGAGCCGCTACTGTTTCGCTGGCGGGCGGGCGGGCGGGCGGCTGAAAAAAAATTAGAGGGAACATTGCTCCGCACCCGGCAGCTGCAGCCAGCTCATCAAGACAAAGTGGGAGCATGGCTTCACTCCCACTTTGTCTTGATGAGCTGGACGTGGTGGGCGGGTGCAGAGGGACGGAGGTAGCCAGGGGGGGTGGGGCGGGGGGGCCGAGTGGGTGAGCAAGCAGCGCTGCCCTGGCTGCCCTTCCAGAAACATCTTCCTCTCTTGATTTGTTCTAGCTAGGATCTTTATAATCTTTTCAAAGAATTCATAACTATGAGCAAAATTCTGGTCCTATCACACATAGTATATGTAAGTTCATTTTAAGTCTACTGATAACCTGAGATGAATTTTGTAAAATG